>JAOTQJ010000049.1:9355282-9375913 GCA_025642045.1 Solanum sejunctum
CGTGTTATACGCACGTCTCTCCTCTAGAGATATTTTTATAATTTTACCAGGCGTTATATTTGAATTTAAATTCTTATTGTTAAGTTTTATACTCTATTTTTAATTAACTTTTTGTTTGGTTCATAGGCCAGTCCAATCTATTACACTCAAACCTCAAGGATAGCAAACTTACGAGATCAGATTAAAAAGTCTTGCTCTTAAATAAGCTCCAAAGAACAAGCATAATCATATCAAAATTGCAGGTTAGATGTACAAATTGTCATTTTGGAACTATATTTTAATTTAGCTTTAGGTACCTATTATTTCGTGCTTTATAATTAGTGAAATTTATCTAAAAAATTTAATAATCAAAATCTCAACCTTCTGAAAAATTATATCGAATGTCATATTCATAACTCTAAATACCTTCTTTTAAAAAACATTATTCTTTTACAAAACATAATTTTAATTTTTCATTCGAAGATTAATTTTTTTAAAAAGAAAATTCTCTCTTTATGTAACAAAAATGACACGTAGATAGATTGAAATTCTCTGATAAATTATTCTTTCATAAATCAAACAATTATTCTTTCATAAATCAAACATGAGCAATAGATTCAGTTAAATACTCAAACTAATCCTATATTCGCATGTGGATAGTTGGCAGAGAGAGAATATAGAAAAAAAAAGAAGATTTTTTTTTAAAAAAAATATGTGTCTCACATATTTGAAACTACTTTGTGAAATTTTTTTAGGGAAAATTATGTAAAATGCAATTCAGTCATTTTCATTACTAAAATTTTGCCAAATTTTTAAAATTATCGAATTGGCTAAAATCTTCTTCTTCATTTCTGTTAATGGCTTCTAACCTTCTTTTTCTTTTCTATTTTGCCATTAATGGCTTCTTTTCCCTTCTCCTCCTCCTCTTTTTTCTTAGCAAATGTCTATAAATATCATTCATCTATCTTTTAGTCTAATTTCATCTATCTTTTTGGCTTACTTACACCCTTCAAACTAACAATCCTTTTTTTTTTACTTTTTATTTCTTAAATATTTATTATGATATTTTTCTTTATGGAATAAAATAAATCCTCGCCTTATTAGATTTGTTTCCATAATTTTTTCTAAATCAAAATAATGTACCTCTTTAAAATCCTTATTTAAAAAAAAAAAAAAGTTCTAGAAATTTTTTTCAAAAAAAATGGAAAGAGTATTTTTAAAAAAATTTAAAAAGTTTTTACAAATATTTTATCTAAGTTAAACCAATATCTTTCTTCATAACTTCTAAATGAACTTAAAAAAGAAAAACTTCTAGATCCTAGATTTCTTTCATAATTTATCAAAATCAAGATAAAATATTCTCTTCAAAATCTCCAAAGTAAAAAAAATTAGTAGTTTCTCTTTTCTTTTTTTTTTTTTTTTAGTTTGGGGTCATGAGGAAAGATTTTTTTGACTTAGATAAATTATATGATTTTTTTTCAAATAATTTAAAAATAAACTAATAGTTTATTTTTATTTTAGGTTTCTTTTTATTTTCTTTTTGGATCATGAAGCATGTATATTGTTTTGGCTTAGATATATTATGCAGAAAAATCCAAAAAAGATTTCTTTTAAATATAAATTTAATGAAAAAATAAGTTTTAATTTATCCAAAGAGTATGTTTTTATTTTTATAATGCTATAATAAAATAATAATAATTATTTTGATTCATCAAATAAAAAAATTAAAGAAAGCTAAATTGGTATTAATAAAATATTCTGACCATATAAAAGGTTAATTTTTTATATTAATAAAATATAAGCATGTACAACTTTTTTTTTAATATTTTCAAAATATGAATTAATCGTACCAGATTATTTAAATTTTTAAAAAAGCTTTTCAAATATTTTATCCAAGTAAAAAAATATATTTCTTTATAATTTCTAAATGGACTTAAAACAAAACTTCGAGATCTTTTCTAAAAAATAAAATGAGAATTTTGAAGAGGTACATTGTTTTGATTTAAAAACAATTATGAAACAAATCTAATAAGGTGAGGGTTTATTTTATTCCATAAAGAAAAATACCATAATAAATATTTATGAAAGAAAAAGAAAAAAAAGGGTTGTTAGTTTGAAAGGTTTAAGTGAGCCAAAAAGGTGGATGGAAGGATATTTTTAGACCAAAAGATAGATGGATGATATTTATAGGATAACTTACATAAATCTCATATTGAAGTAAAGAAATTTCAATTTATCCCAACCTTTTCTATATTTACAAAAATCCAATAAAAAGATAATTATGCAGATACACTGGCCATTTTGCGGATATACTGATGTCATACATGATTCATAAGTCATGTTTTATTATAATCAATATCTGATGCAATAAATCAAATATGTGTTAACTATTTTATTGCAATGAATCATATTGTATGATCCATTGTTATACAAACCTATATATATTATGTGGATACACTGACACTCATACATGATTCATAAGTCATGATTCATTGTAATCAATATTTAATGCAGTGAACCAGCCACGTGTTAATCTATTTTAGTGCAATGACATGATTCATAAGTCATGATTCGTTGTAGTCAATATCTAATGCAGTGAATCAATCATGTGTTAAACTATTTTATTGCAATGAATCATATTGTATAATCTATTGTCTCAATGAATCAACTCATTAATATGATTCATTGTGTGTATCATCCTTGTATGATGCACCCAATGAATCATCAACCTATAGCAATTAGAAAAAGTGTCCCAATGAATCACTGTATTCAATCCATACAGTTCTAATGAATCAACAACATATATGACTCTGTTTTATATATAAATGAATCACCATAAAAAGTTGTGAACAACTCATAGTTTTGAAATGAATCACCATACAAGATATATACTACACACATGAATCACTATATTTTTCTAATAAAATAACCCATGTATTCTCAACAACATATATGACTCAATTTTATATCCCCATGAGTCACTATATCTAATGAATCACCATAAAAAAATTATAAACAACTCAATTTTATGTCCCAATGAGCTTTCTTCTTTGAATGTTTTTTGAGATTTTTGGATCTCGAGGATTTTGAACTTGAAGATGATCTTTCTTCTTCAAACTTTTTTTTTGAGATTTTTGAATCTAGGAATTTTGAACCTGAAGATTTGTCCTTGTTCAATTTGATTTTTCTTTTTTCTTCATCGTTAGAAGATCATGTATGTGTTTAGATCTACTTGTCATGGAGTGTTCGGGCGATTTGTTTCTCATGGAGTGTTTGAGCAAAAATGAAAGAGGAAAGAGGGAGAGCTCATCGGAGACGAGAAATATATAGCGCCATCACCGGTGATTATCTTTGGTTGCCGAGGAAGGAGAGAATGCAACGAGGTACTAGATTTTAGTAGAAAAAGAGATTTTTGTGGGAAAGGGGGGGGAGTGCATCAAACGCTTGGGGTGGGGTGGGGGTGGGGAGTTACAAAAAAAGGGATTTTAAAAATTTGTAAAAAAAGTAGAGAATATTGAAATTAATGAAATATAATATGTGATTCCTCTAAATTTTTCTATTTATAGACTTTTTTCTATAGTTAGAGCGTATTTTTAGCCCTTTTCCCTTTTTTTTCTTTTTCTAGATCTTCTTTCTTCTTTGTTGTTTTTTTCCTTTAAAATTGTGTGATGTACAACAATGTTTTGAGCTAATTATATATCAAAAATCTCAAAAAAATTGAGAGAATTTCATATATAAAATTTAAAAATATTTAGAGGTAATTTTGAGTTGATTGAGATTGAATACTTACTGTATATTCTATATATAGTTAAACTATATTCAATTTTTTGAGTGTATCATAATGAATAACTCATGTAGGACTTGGCTGCTCTCCATTTTCTTATCTCCACTTCCCCTAAATTCTACCTTGGATAGGTGACACATGATATGGATTATATTTAATGGTCATGATTTAATTGACCAAAATAGACCCCTAACTATGGTTTAGATAATAACTTTTTTTTAAAAAAAAAAATCCTAAATCCTACTATTTCTCCCTTTTTCCTCCAAGTCTTCTTTATCCATTTTTCCCCTAAAATTATTTTTCATATTATTTTTGTAACACCTAAATACACAAGGAAGATAGTAGAGAAATGGAGAGGGGCCAAGTCCACTCATGTATAGGTGAGATATATTGTATAATTTGTATATATTTTTTATAACTTTTGACAAGTTATATTATATAATCAAGTTATATGTTTTATAAGCTTTGACTATTGTCTTATGTAAATAAAAACATAATTTTCTTTGTTGTAAATTAAATACTTTATTATATATATTTAAAAAATTAATTTTTTTATCTCATAAAAAATTGAGCCAAATCTTATACTTTTGAGTCCACAAATACTGAGTCCTCTATTCTTTTGTCAAATAAGAGACATTTCGCACAATTTTTGTTAATTGTGCAAGACATGTTAATTGATGAGATCACATAATTAAGAATTTTGAACAACGAACCACTCAAACAACCAAAGGCACAAAAATAGATCCGGTATTTTGTATGAAAAAGAGACATGGTATGGCTATCAACAAAAGAAATGGTAAATATACTTTAGGCCTATTTTTTTTCCTTTTAATTCTCACTCGATATCCGAAGTTTACATTGAAGTCTCGACTTAATCGAATAATGCATTGTAGGACTCATTTGAGGATGGCTATCCAAAAAAAAAATTCTCCAAAAAAATTATTGCACAACTTCTTTTTTTTAATAAATAATTATTTTTTTTAGTGATATTTATTATCATTTATAATGATACTAGGATAAACTATGAGGAGACAGAAGAAAGCTAGTCATTGCGGTCACTGAGTACAGATTGAGGATTGATTGATCTTTAATTGTATTCTTTAAATGAATATTTAATGACTTGTATTAAAAGTGAATTATACATGTAATATATATATATATTATAAGTATTTAAAAATATATAGTATTTGTTTAGTAAGAAATTAAGACTATTTATATTTAAGTGTGTGATAAATGTATTATATACCAATAAAACTTGTATTATATATGTTGTATAAATAATTCTCTATACTATGTATTAAAATTATCAGTGAAGCAGTTCCATCCATTCTAATTTCTGTCAAAGACAACTGATGATCATTGATTCATCGTCTTCTCAAGTTGTACGTCGGAGCTGCGATCACCAACAAGGACACCGTCTTGAAACACCTTTAGAATCCACAACTCACTCTCTTCTTTCTCCGCCACTTAATAGCAAATCAACTTTAGATTCCTGATCATCCATTTTGAGGGATTCAATTTTTGAAAAGATCATACGGAGCGATAGGGTGCATTGGTGGTGTTTAGTAGGTGCTATGGTTGTGGGCATAGAAGGAAAATGAGTGTCCCTAAATATGTATATAAAGTATATGGATAGTTTTAGTGAGTCCACCACGAGTCAGGAGACCAAGTCAGTTGACATAATCAGTTAATAGAATATTTCGATCAAATTCAAAATGTAGATCTACAAGGTTAAATAAAACATAATATTTGCTTGAAAACCTCCTTACATAAGAGAGAAAAAAATCACAACAAAATTTCTCAAAAAACTTTACTAATAACAAGCCAAGTTTAAGAGTACAAACTCTTGAAACCTAGGAATTAAAATCATAATATTTCCTGCCCTTTTAACACCTCTATTACAAGATCAAAGCAATACTCTATTTTTCACTATACCAACTAAAATTGGCTGATATAGACTTTAATGATACATTAGGGCTAATTTTAGCCGCCGACTAAAATGCTTGCTTAATTGGATACATGAAATTGAAATTTCTATTGCATGCAAATCTTTCTATCGAGAAAGCCTCACTTATTCAAAGGGCTTTGAAGATGAGAAGAAAACAAGCAGACACTCTACTATATCCATACAATATACTAACTCTAATTGACACTCCTAGGAAATTCTACTCAAGAAACACCAAGATAATGGAAGCTTGACTAAAATATAGATAATTCGACTAACTTTAGTCAATCCAACTCAAGATAAGACTTAGACAAGCAAATGATCTATTGTCTTTTATAACTCAAGAGTAGATTTACAATATAAGAAAACAAGACAAAATTCAAAATCCAACCAAGATGTTATATCATTGGATTAGGTCCTTGCTGAGTATGAGCAATGTTCTTCCTTGAGAGAATGATTTTTGCGTTGGATATTCTTGAATTGCAAAAACTTGATGTTTCTTGTCAACAAGTTCCCTTCTTAAGAGAGATAAAAATCTAGAAGTGATGTTGTTGATCGAGATTTGCTAACCTTTCTATGCTTCTGCTCCAACTCCCACCAATCACTACAACTTTTGCGACTTTACACCTATACACCATTGACTTGGCCGTATTACAAAATCTCGGGGGACCAGACACCTTAACCTGGTTTTATTTTTCTATAGTTTGTTAAATCATCAAAAACTCCAAAATACAACACATATACTAAAGTGATAAAATTTTGTACAATATTGCTACATTTTTCTTTACATGTACAATAATAACGAACAACGAACATTACCCCAATGCCTCAAAGGCTCCCGCCCATTGCGGGGTAAGGGGGGTCGGATGTACGCAGCCTGACTCCTCTGTTTAAAAACATAGCGCGACTGTTTTCAGATGACCCATGATGAGTGTCGAAAGTTGCATTGACTAACTGCTACTTCACAATTGAAAGAAGGGCAGACAGTTTAAAAAGTCATTTGCTTTATTCCATCATACCCTAAAGCTAAAAAATAGTGAATCTCTGGCTCCATCCTAGATTGATGGAAAACATGTACAATAGTGATACATATTTTATATAACAATGATACATTTTTTATACATATGTGTTTTCATATAGTAGTGATCACTTTTCCTATATATTCATTTTTTACAACACTGATACATTTACAAAGAGAAAAAGTTTCATTGATGAATCTAGGAAAGAACATAATCCTTACTAGTGAATCTTTGTTGAGAGCATCAAGGAAAAATTTCATTAATTGAAACTGGATCAAGACTACTATTTATGCTTGAAAGAACATGTATTTGCTTTTCTAAAGCTTGGAAATTAATGAGCAAAGCTTGCAACTCCATGAGCAAGCATTAACAAGCATGGATCTTCATGTTTAAAAGTATCACATGAAATGGGAGATTATATCATAATTAATCAGAGTTAGATTTTAATCAAATATTCGTCTCCAACAATAGTAATTAATCTCAAAATTTAAACTAGTGTAAGAAATATTTACTATGAAAACAATCTCTTCACACAAAAATTGAGTGCGAATAAAAAATCATAACTTCTACTAATTATGCATATGAAGTTATTTTCACAATACGACCTCTGTGCTTATAATGTAGCGTATGCACGTTACTTTTTCTTTCATTCTCCATTTGGTATTCGATATATGTTTTGAGCTCAACTAAAATTAAATTTATGGTGAGTAGTCGCTATAAAAAATAATCAGGATAGGATCTATATTTTGAGGCAATTTAGAGACATTTTCAGGTGGTTTTGCATCAAATCACATCAATAGATATTCTTTAAATGTAAGTTAGAAGTTGGAGTTAGTTTAAAAAGGCTACCAAATATATACTTATTGACTTTCTGTGGCCATTCAATTGCCAATTGTTTCATCTGGATGACTACTTAATGATGTGGTTGTCCCATTTTTCATGTCCACCTTAGTTGTAAATATTTGGGCTCATAACTATGATGATTGGGCCAAAAGAATGTGCCACCTTGTAACTTGTAACCTTTCATGGAACCCAGAGTCTTCAGTAGTGAGTTACATTTCCACCAATGATAGTTTAAACTAAACTATCAATTTAATTAGCTACTTATAATAAAGCTAGGTATATTTATTGTTATCCACGCAGCATGAAAATATTGGTATTAAGTAGAATAATGTATATGGTTGGTTGTATAAGATGACGTTTTGTGTAGATTGAAGTTGAGTGTCCATATCATAAATTATTTAGTTTCCAAATAATTATATTTTCAACCTTGAGTTTGATGTAAGGGGTTGTCTGTCAATTATGGCGACAAAGACCAAATACATCCTGGCTCCTACTGTTCATACAATACAATTCTGGAAATTGCTTATCAACTTGTTATACTTATGTACACATCATATATGTGAATATGTGATGTTCACTGACCAAATAAAATAGTCATACAAAAATGGGACATTAATTCCGTTGAATGAGAAATGTTATGTTGGAATAAAAATGTCATCAGTTACGTCGACAAAAATCGACTGCTGCGGCAGTTTTTTGGTAGCCGGTATCCTTTAATTGCAAATTCACAATATAATTGAATTATTGATACTTTTTTTATATAGTTCAAAATAGGTAAACTATTGATGATTGTTTTAACTACTTTAATATAAATAAACTATTGACGCTTCTTTTTACATAGTCCAAGATAAAAGAATTGTTCGAAAATGGACTAATTTATTTTCTAGAATCACACTTCCTTTTTATGAAATTTTAATTATTTTTAAATCTCAAATAATGATTATTTCTACTTTTAGGAAGTATTTGACAAGAATAGGGTAATATTGATAATTACCTTTCAATTTGGTGTCTTAAATATCTATGAAAAACTGTGATCACACAATCCAATTAAAATCAATCAATTTAAGTGCACAAACGATCATCTTTCAACTGTACACTTTTCAACTGAACATATCCCCTAATAATCTCTGAGCATCTTCACGAGCAAAGATACATGTGTAGAAAGCGCGTGACAATTTCATTTAAAAATTTAATATGTATTAGATAGAGCACATTTTAATTTAATTAATTATCTTCTTAACACATCTCATAACGTGTGAGTTCAATTCTTTTTTCTTAACACATCTCATCACGTGTGAGCTCAATTCTTTTTTTGTCAACTCTTGAAAAATCTTTTTAATAATTGGTAGTGATGAGATTTGATTCTAAAACTTCTGTCCACTGTAATATAATGCGCTTAATTTCTTTTATTTGTTCATATTCCAAAAAGATATCAAAATGTCTCATCTAAAATGTTAAGTTAGCGGAGAGAATATACTTTTATTTATTTAATTATATTCTTTTTTTTTTTTGACAAGGGAGACCTGCAGTCCCTATCCTTTGGATGCGCACAAGATAAACCTCCTCTCTTATGTAATACCTTTCAAACCACATAGAAAAGGTAACCACCACTAGGCAAGTCCGGTGCGATGAGCTCGACCCAAAAGGCAAATCCTTTGATTTTGTTGGCAAGGAATTTCGAACTTGAGACTTCTAATATAAAAGCCCCAATCCCAAACATGGTCCACCCAAAGGGTGATTTGATTATATTCTCAATGAGATGAAAGTACGACGAGGTTTGAATTATATAATAATTCATTAAAATTGACTTAGATAAGAAAAAAGATTGTGCAAGATTTTTACAAAATCCCATTATTCTGTACTAGGTTATGAATGTTACACCCTGAATTTTTACAATTTTCCCTTCTATCAAAAAGTTGAAGTTCATCCAGAAGAAAGCTACTATTAGACTTTTTTTTAGTAATTTTAATCCAATGTACCCCAATTCAAAGTAGGAATAAAATTTATACACACTTTATTTTTTAAAAATTTTATTTATGAGATTATATTAAATATGTTATTATTGTTATAGTCATGTTAATCTAATTGAAAAGTTTGATGACATGGGGCATGCCTACCTGTTGTGTAATGCAAAGATGCCGAAATAAATTTTATTTTTACTTCTATAAATTAAAAAGGTTGGTAGAAGGACACTAGAGTTTTTAATTAGAACAAAGGGACATGACGTTTTCTCATCTAATATTTTCAAAAGAATAAAGTGCTTAAAAGTAACAAGTAGGATCATTTAATTAAGGAATTGTAGATTGTGAAACAGTGTGCATCACACCTTTGTGAATTGTGATTGATGCATGATTGGTGTTAATGGGGCCATCTCATGCCTTATTGGGGAATTATTCCAAACAAATATTAGTGTTGAGTTTAACCTAAAAACTTTTATATTATTAAATCACTTAAAAGATAATTAAAAAATAATTGTTTACATAAAGTAAAATTAACGTACCTCGTAAATATATTAGTTGCTGCAGATGAATAAAGGACAGTGATGTTGTAGAAACAGCAGACGGATAAAAAGCGGAATATATTAATTATTACATCAACTTTTTAGTTAGGCAAATATCTCTATACTTGTTGATAAATTCTATAGAATATTTGATTACTTGAGAAAATATAAATTATTCTCATAAATTTTAAAATTTATTAAAAATACTCATAAATTTATATTATTATTTTATAATGAACGCGTTTCATTATAACATAATCTTATAACATGATTGATAACAATCAATAACACTAAAATAATAATATGAGCAAGATAACTACGTTAATCGCACATTAAAATTTCTCACTGATTTAATTGGATTTATAATTCATTAAAAGTAAATTACTCTTCTTTTTTGATCTTGTCATTCAAATTATAATTTAAATATTTCAGATAAGATAAATAAATATTAGTTGAAATAAATAAATAATGGATATTTTATATCAAAAATATAAAAATTTGAGTTAATTATTAAATATTTAAAAGTTTTCAAATATTATCTCAAGTTTTTAATAACTAATTTTCTTTTTTATAGAACTTAAGAACTTGAAATATTTATCAAATATATTTATCAAGTTATATAGTCAATCATTAATTCTCAATTCTTTTTTTTGAATTCTTTTCGAAAATTTTTTGGGGCCAAAGGGCACCCTAAGATTCATCATCACCAGACATGTATGAAAAAGGTTGGAAGATTTCAAACGAAACATAGTATCTAAATATAGGTCATAAAACAAAATATACAGTCAAACCTTATTATAGTATGGCAATCATTACTAGAAATGAAAGATTTTTTTTAATAATAAACGAATGAAAAATTTTTATTGTATGAATATACTTTTTGCACTTATTCTTACTGAATCGTCCCATTAGAAAAATGCATAGTGAGAAATAAATTTGATTGAAATAATGAAATTTTTTTAATTTTTTCATATAAGAACATTGTTAATTTTACTCTTTTTCAAAAATTTAATCAAAATATCTATGAGAATAGTTATTAATTATTTTTTATCAGTGAAAAATAATTTTTTTTTAATAGTGAGTATTGGTTTGAAAATTTTGATAGTGTTATAGTGAAGTGCTATTATACTAACCTTTGATATTTACATCTCGTTTTATTGTTACAAACAAAAGTAAACAAAAACTTAATTTACGATTATGTGTATCAAAAAGAAAAAATATGTTTGCGAACCAATTACATAAAAATATATAAATATGAAAAAGCAACATAAATAACATATTTTGGTAAAAGTTATTCTCCACTTTTAATGTATACAGACACTTTCAAAACCTTGAAGTGAAGGATGACGGCTAAGGATGAATTCTTTTTATTTTTTATTTAATCATATAATATCCAAACTAAATTTGAGTTTCTCACTTGTCTTTTCTTAATTGTTTATTTTTATTTTTCTTGATTTGGGGGTACAGAAAGGAATTACAAAATAAAAATTGAGAAATTTCGGTAGTGAATCAATTGTATTATTAGGATTTCCTCGTTAACATTATAGTGGGATTTACACATCGATTTGGTGGGGTCAAATGTCAACCTATGACGACCAAGAAACAGACATTTCACAATTCCTGAAAAACATCATTCTTTATCCTACGCATTCATCCCTTTGATTATTGAAATTTTGATGGTCAATTAAAAAAATTTTGATCAAAGTATTTTTATGTCTTTAAAATTATTAAATGTTATTTATATAATATACAAAAATATTTATGTATAAATTGAAAATTTATTATCAAAGAATAAAAATTTGAAGATGAAAATTTTTGTTTGATATTATTAGAATAAAATATTTATCATTACATTAAAAATTATAATTAATAATAAAAATATAACTTTATTTTTTAATTAAATTCATCATTCAACTGCCACGTTGGATCATGACTTTGACGTGAGCCTCCCCAGTGAGCCTTGCCTATGGCAAGATATTGATATTGCCCCAACACATATAAATTGGGAGAGTACTATATAGTATAAACTGTAGTGCTCTCTATCTTAATCCACCAAGCAAGAAAGTCTTTGTTTAACTTCATTTTTTCCTTGTTCCCCTGTTTCACTATTTCAACCAAAATATCGAATACAATTTCTTTCTTCCAAGATTCTCTTTAACTTTGTAGATTTCAACTGGTAGTACGATTTCTCACTGATCATATATAGATGGGTAGTACTTGTGATGGTCTTGATTTAGGATTAGGCTTTTCATCAAGAAGGAATCAGAAATCAAGAAAACAAGGACGAGCAGCTGCAATTAAATTTGATCTTGGTTTTGATCCCTCTTTGAATTTAAGCCTGTCTTCCGGTGATGTGAAGACGGAAAATAAGGCTGCTGCTTTGTCTTACTCAAAAGCGAGTGTTGTTAGTGAGGTGACAGAAGTAGAAAGAGTTAGTCATGATCATGAAGATTATTATGAAGACGATGATGGTTCAAACGGAAGGAAAAAACTTAGGCTTACTAAAGTACAATCTGCTCTGTTAGAGGAAAGCTTCAAGCAACAGAGCACTCTCAATCCCGTAAGCTATCCATCTTTTCTCACGTTTTTCATTAACAAGTGATAGTCCGAATTAATATGAAAACTTCTCCCTACTCTGAAACCATATATAAGGTGTGAGTCGTGATCCTTTCATATTTTCTCTAATCTTACACAACTTTGATTTGACCAAAAGTGATTCGCAATTTCCAGAAGCAAAAGCAGCACTTAGCAAGGAAGCTTAACGTAAGGCCTCGTCAAGTGGAAGTTTGGTTCCAGAACAGAAGAGCAAGGTTTAATTTGACCTTTAATATCACACATAATTAATGTTGCTTAGTTTCTACTCTGGACTATTTTCGATACATTTTTTATACAGATATTTAATAGATTTCTCATTTCTCAATGTAACTTACGCAAATATTAATAATTTTTACAGAACGAAGTTGAAGCAAACAGAGGTAGACTGCGAGTTTTTAAAGAAATATTGTGAGACACTAACAGATGAAAATAGGAAGCTTTACAAAGAATTGCAAGAACTGAAAGCTTTAAAAGTAGGAGAGCCATTATACATGAAGCTGCCGGCTGTAGCCACCCTCACACTCTGCCCGTCCTGCGAAAGAGACGGCTCCGGAGCCGCCCAAAATCAAGCCAAGCCTCCGCACCTCTACGGCTCCTTTACCAATCCCTCGGCAGCTTGTTAATTACAGTAATTAGTATCCAAATTGTCATGTTAATTAGATTCTTAGGAAATATAATCCACCAAAACTTGTGAACATTTTTTTTTCTAATATTTGGTTTAAGGGTTTAATTTATAATGTAATGAAATGACTTGTATAGTTAATTTGTTAATTAGAAGTTTGCTAATCATTAATCAATCTATTCTCAAACTCTGTAAATTGTTAAGAAATATACTTATTTTTGGTTGCCTTTGTTTCTTAAATCACTTTATTTCACAGATTATCAAATCAAGAATTATGTTTAAAATCATGTAGGTGTTGGTGTTGGTCCATTTAATCTGATTATACATGAAAGTTACTCGTTCTGTCTTATATAATATATATTGTAATAATATTCAATGGCATTATTAATATTTTATTTACATTCGATTTTACAATACACTTTTTAAGGATAATTTTAAAAAATTATAAAATAAAATTATATTTCTTAAATTTTATGCTAAGTCAAATTACATTATTAATTAAACAGATGGTGTATATACTATTAAATGACAATTTGTACATGAAATGCAGTTTCCATGTTCTGCTACGCCGTTGGATGTAATTTCTTCCCCTTTTGATATAGGTGGTTTTTCTTTCTTTATTTCGAAAATATAATGTCATATTTCTTCAATTAAATACTAGTTTACCTTTAATCATATGATCAATAAAAATAAATGTCTATAATTTGTTTTGATTCATTAATTTCAAGTCTTTCTATTTTCAAATTAAATATAAAATTAAAATGGGAGGAAATAATACAATTAATATGCATGATTATTTATTTTTAATAATAAATTACTTATATATAAGAAGTAGTTTAAGCTGTAGCAGGTTGACATGCCTGCTTGAGGGTGCATTCGTAATTTTATGGTTCTTTCGTTGTAATTTATTTATCTTATTTTTAGTATTAAAAAATATTATTAATCATGATAATTAAAGCTGATCAAGAGGCAACATGTCGATATGGCTGCTTGAGCAACTTAAGGATATATTTGTAACTTTTTATGATTCTTCCGTTGTAATTTATTTGTCTTATTTTTAGTATTAAAAAATGTTACTAATCATAATAATTAATAATTTAAAATATTTCTAAAAAATATGTTATGTCACAATATGAATAGTTTAAAATATTTAAAAATAATATTAAAATTTTAAATAACTTTTAAAATTCTATCTATATCACTTAAAATTAAAATAAAAAAATAACAGATATTGAATCGATGCTAGTGTAGGCACCGATGTCTAGTATATAAGAAAAGGGGTTTTTAAGGTACTAGTGGTCTGTAATAGCTAGGGTTTATACCTTAATTGAGGAAACAAAAAGATAATGATTTGAATGGTTGAATAAGGACATGTTAGTCATGTTGTGTATGTGGAAAGCCAATGGTGGGAGTCAGCTCACGTGTATTTGTTTTTAGTTTTTAAATCTTTTTTGATTGAGAAAGTGTTAACATAAAAATGAAATCGACGTTGTCTGACGTATAATTATATATATATAGACGTATGTAAATATAGAGCTTTTAATATACATGTTATTTGATTAACTTAACGTGGATGCTAGAACACATAATTTTTAAATCTTGACTCCATTTTGATATGCATACATACACAATTAAGTTTGGCAAATATAGTTAAGTTATGATGAATCATCATTTTTTTATTCATCTTACATCTTTGATTAATTACAGGTAAAGTATTCCAATATCAACATTGCAATTCATGTTGATACGATGAATCATGTGAACATGTATGCGTGCTTCTCACAAAAGTCATGGGAGTGAATGATGAGAGATTTTTAGGAGACTTGTGTGGAACGCACATATCATGTGATAATTGAAAATTAAAGATCACACGTACCATAAGTTTCATTATGAACATGGAGACTTGTATGGAAAAATAAATCAGCTAGACAAAGCACAACCTACTACTACTTTGATGTATCATTTCCAACCATTGGTTTTTTCAGATGTTAGAAATTGCTTGTTGCTTTCCCATCATCAACAGGTCTACACTTTATCCTGTTTTTTCTCTACCACCCCACTTTTTTAAGTTAATTTTTGATATGGTCCTTTAATTAAGATTTTTTATATCTTAATTTATTGATTTTTTTTTTAGAATCTTTTTGAAATGGCTTATTCCAAATATTTTGAAGTAGAAAATATTTTTAAATATTTCATAGTGTTTGGATAAATAAAAAATGTTTATAGACACTTCTTTTAAGCTAAAAAGCTATAAATAAGTCAAAACCTTCGAGTTGAAATTGATAGGGGTTAAGCAACACCCTCTAATAAAAAAATAATTCAAAACTCTAAGTTAGGATTTTTGACTTATAAGCCAAAAGTTATAAGCCCGTCTAAATCCACTCTTAGTCCATTTAAATTTTTTTTTTAAAAAAAAGAAAATTTTTGGCAAGTCAAAATAAGACTTACAAATTAAAATAGAGGGAGTAGTTATTATCTCATAGAGTTACTTTTCTCACCGAAGAAACTTGGTGCTTATTTGGATTGACTTATTTTAAGTGTTTTTAAGCTAAAATAACTTTTAATCAGTTTTGAAATATTTGGGTAAAGTTAAAAAGTTCTTATAAGCACTTATTTTTAAGGCAAAATACCAAAAATAAGCCAAAAGTCATAAATTAAAAATCCTAACTTATGGTTTTCGGCTTATAAATTATAAGTCAAAAACTAATTCAAATAGAGCTCTTAAAATAAGAAGAAAGATGATTTTATGAAATAATAACTATTAGTAGAGAGGACATTTGAAAAATCAACCTCTCTCTTTTTAATAGACATTTGTTTGGTATGTTGGACAAGTATAGATAATCTTGAGATGAAAATTTAGTACTATCGTATCTCTTGTTTGATTACTAATTCCAGAATAAGTTATATCAAGATAAATAATTAGTACCTCTATACATAAGATACTCTTACAAGAAAGCAGAATAATTATATCAAGATTAGCTATTTTAAGATAAAAATAATAAAAATAATTTTTAGAAAAATAATAGACATGATAGGGTCAAGCCTATCCCCCAGCCCACCCACCCCCACCAATGACGCACAACGATTTGGTGATTATCTTAAATAATCAATTAAATAAATTAGAAGGCGATATTTTTATAAATAAATAATCTTTTTTTTACAAATTATGCAGTGCATATTAACTTTAACATAAGAAAAAAAACAAATAGTAAAATATAATACTAAAATAATTATTCTCAATATACAACATAATTAATAACATAATTAATCTTTATGTAATTTATTTCTCAAATCAAACGAGCGGTTAGTATTTGAAATCCACTTAATTAATTCATTTAGACTCTTATCGAGCATTTTCACCAACTTCATACATCACCTTTAGCTATAGTCGTAATAGGAGGATATTATTCTAACAATTTAAGTTTGCTTGAAAATTTGATAATAGAATTTTTAAATTTTTTTGAAATAAAATTTATATATTTATAAACTACGTAAAAAAATTTATAATTTATAATAATTAACAATTTAAAATATTTAAAGATATTTAAAAAAGTTATGATCAAAGATAAATTTATTTGAATCTCAAAATCTAAAAATATTGCATAAATTAAGATATTTAATAAAAGAGAATGATAGGATGAACACGATTCTTTCATTATATATTATTATTACTAAAATAAGTGATTTTGAATGTTGAAGATAGAAAATTTCCTCATCAAAATGGGTTTTCGTTGTATACGTCTTAGGAGATGTAATTATAAATTAATCAAGTTACTAAATTTTTTATATTGAATAATTCAATAAAACTTTAAAAAAATATCTTAAGAGAGACGTCATCATGATTGGTGAGAGGCAAGAAGTCCTAAGTTGAATCTTTGGAAGATCTTTCATTGGTCTAACTTTGTGGTCCACTTTAGATATATTTTACGTATGAATTTACCTAGGATTTTGTCCATGTTATAATTTGATGTCCAGTTTGACAAAATATATATAAAATAGTAAATAAAAAGACTTTCCTGGAAGCTGCAACTTTCTGATGGTCTTATCATCGTCTCATCATGGATTTCATCATAGTTTCCTCCTCCCATAGGACATCTTTATTTAGTTTATTTACTGCAAAAGGGGAAGTTCGGTCTTTGCACGAGTTCAATAATTATTTTTTTATTCAATTTATATAATATTGATATAATTTTTATGTATTTTTAAATTTTAAATTATTAATTATTATAATTTAAATATATTTTATATTAATTTTAAATAATATATGTTACTAAAATTTTTCTATTTATGTAGCACTATGAAACTTTGAGAGTCAATCAGCATTTTACTTATTTATTTAAACATTTTAAAGTATTAACTTTTGTATTTATTATATATTTTACATAAATTTTAAATAATGTATATATTTTTTCTATCTCAATTATGTGGCACGGATGAAATTTCAAGAATCAAATTTTAAAATTGATAATTATTGTGATCTATGGTAATTTTTACATCATTTTAAGAAATACAAATAAACTTTTTGATCTATTTATACTATATTTTTTCAAAAAATACTTTTTTGACATAAATATAATCATTGAGAGATATTAAAATAGTTATTTAATTTTATTTGATCAGTTACAATATTTATTTATAATTTTGTATTTGTTTTATCCTAATTCTAGTATTTACATAACTTAAAATAATTATTTATGGTGATATAATAGAATCATAGTTGAAATATATGGAGAAATAATTTATTTTTTGGGTAATATCACAAAATCAAATTGAAGCAGCTAAAAAAATATAATTAAGAAAAGCAGTTGCCTTAAAAATAATTAAATTCAAAAATCTACAAAATATTTTTGAGGCCTCATGTAATAAAAGAGAAGAAGTAAGTAGCTCAAGCAGACATGTTGGCGAAGAATTGTCTGCTTTCACCTTTCTTATATAATATTTGACTTGTGTATTTTTTAAAAAAATAATAAACAAAGAAATAGTGTTGCAATGTATATTTTATTAATTATAGTCATTTGAATATTAAAAATTAAAATAAATAATAATATTTAATAATAAGATTAGATAAACACAAAATAATAATTATCTTTTAATTTATTAAATTAAAAAAATAAAATTAAATAATTATTTTTAATATATTGAATAGGTAAAAATGAATGAAGTATTTTTTCTGTCTTTTCTTTTTATATAAATTATACAAATCTCATACTATAAATTAATAATTTTGTTCTATACCAATTATTTTTAAAATTACCTAAAATTCCATATTTAATAAGGTGTGTTGATACCTTGCGATGTAGGTGATACCTAACAAATCAAGCGACTCGAATCTAAGCAATTACGCATAATATGGGAGAGTAACCGAAAATAGAATTTAATTTTCCATTAATTATGGGAAAAAGTTTGTTGGCAACAATATGGTTAGCTCGTGGTAGCAAACCAAAAGAATTTCAAAATTTTAATTTTCAGTGATTCAGTTGCAAAAAGATAGGGATGTTGTAACACTCCGTAAAATTGTTGAAACGCCCCTAAAATGTAATCATGCACACAATGCGTCTTCCAAAGCTCTGATGAAAAATCTGAGAACGAATTTGAGATTAGCGCGGAAAATCAAATGAGAAAATAGTCTCGACTCGATCTAATAGCAACCGGAGCAAAAAATAATTTTTATTAATTAATCGCTAAACAATGTTTGTCCGTACCCCTGGCACGTATGCAGAGATACACTTAGGATTTTTTTATTTTTTTGACAGGAACTGAATTTCGAAAAAATTTTACGAAATACACTAGCCTGCATCCCTGGCGCATCGTGGACCAGTGTACAGATTTTTAAAATTTTTCTTTTAATTTCAAGAAGGATATTTTGGTCAATCCTAATCTTTTTTTAACTCCTAAAACGTGTCTAAAAGTTGTTTATTACTGATTAAGGGTTTTAAAAACCCATTTTTTTCCTGAAGTGTCTATGTGAGAGTTCCTAAGAGAAGAACAGAGAGTGGAGCGTTTCAAATTTGAGTGCAAATTCTTGAAAGAGACTTGATAATTCTTCAATCCCAGGTATGTAATGGCTATTCAGAGCATGGAATTGTTCTCCCATGTGCACCCATGATTGAGTTAGGATAAATAGTAGAATGTAATTGGTCTTGTTGTGATTTCTTAAAATAATATTGAAAACTATCTTTATTTATTACTTATGTTCTTGAATTGATGATCATCATACTCTTAACAAAACTTTTTCATGTAATATTGTATGATTATGTATTTACCTTACATGAATTCTCTGTAAAAGATTTCAAAAATGAACTTAGGGGTAATATCTAGAGCATTAACTATCTGACTGTATTGATTGATGTGGTCTGGGTCTTGAGATGAGTGTGTTGATGGCTGGAGTTGACAGAATTAGTGTTTTTAGAGTCTAAATGAGGTTGAACCTTAGCTTCTTTAGAGGAAGAACTTATTCCTTGAGTTGATAGATTGTCAGATGAGATGAGGTTCCTGTCTGAGGGGAGGAGGGTTGGTTGTATAACCTTCATGATGATGATAGATTTGTGACCATATCGAGTCCTAGGAGGAGTATTATCACCAAAATGGGTAAGAAAGAGTCCCACTCATACTCATTAACTACGTGCCCAATATAGGATAGAATTGGACCGTGAAAGCAGATGTTTCTTTTGTCCCGCAGAGGACTTGACAGATTTCTTTAGGATTCCCGACAGACTCGTCCTTTACCCTAGCAAGGTACTACGCGAATGTGGTAACAACATCTCTTCGTTGTATCATCACTGGCTCATAGGTGGTGATTGTCGGTTATAGAAACTCCCAAATAGGCATCATGCTGATAGTACTTCGAGATTTATTGATAGTTTGAAGTCTTAATGGATAGTGATGCGATAGAGTCATATTCGTTACTCTAAGTGAGGTTGAGTGATTGATGAGGATGTCATTATATATTGTATAGCCTTATTGTTTACTTTAGCCTGTTTTACATATAGTACATTTTACATTCTAACGCTCCTTTTGCTGCTGCATCATTTTATGATGCAAATTCTGTAGACAGAGGACTTCAGCAGCCTAATTATTGAGGTTCAGAGATTCGTAGTTGCCAAACTTGGTAAGTCCTCCCCTGTTCTTGGAGGACATATCTATTCTCTATTTTCTATGTTGATGTCATTTATTTTGATTGTGGTAGCCATGGCCTTTCATGGTACCTTCATAGACACTAGCTATAGAAGCTTCATGGACATAGACAGTTGATAGTTGAAATAGAAGTTGTCTCCCTGTTTCTCACTTATATTGAGATTGTTCATTTACTGATAGACCTTTTATTTCTTAATATCTTCCGCAATT
>JAOTQJ010000049.1:9376013-9387382 GCA_025642045.1 Solanum sejunctum
TGTCTCCCTGTTTCTCACTTATATTGAGATTGTTCATTTACTGATAGACCTTTTATTTCTTAATATCTTCCGCAATTGATGAATTGAATGAATGAGATGAGACTAGGTAGTTTTCTTGGGGGCTAGCAATAGTCTCTAAGTGTCAGTTATGCCTAGGGTACTCTCTCGGGGCGTGACAAACATGGTATCAGAGTGTAGAGTTTGATCGTCCTAGGGAGTCTATGAAGTCGTGTCTAGTAGAGGCTTATTTATGGTTGTGTTGTGCACCACACTTCATAAGTAGAAGGCTATAGGACATTAGGAAGTGTTACTCTTCTTCTATGATCTGGACTCATGCAATAGCATCTAACTTTATGGAAATATCGTTTTAACTTGTGCATTACACATTTACAAAAAATGTCGCCAAAGAGGACAGCCGCTCAGAGAGATTCTGTAACCCCAGTTGCTGAGAACACCCAACCTGAGGTCCCGATCTAGCCAGAGGCTAACAAACGAGAATACCCTGCTAGGACTACCGAGGTCCCACAGGCGTCCCCTGCTCAACCCCAGCCAGCTCCCAGCACAGACAAAGTTTAGGGAGCCATCATCATGCTGACTCAGTTGGTGGCCTCCCAAGGTAATAATCGGCATTGTCAAGCTTCGAGCTCTAGCTCACAGGAACCCTCAGCTGCCACCAGACTTAGAGATTTCTTGAGGATGAACCCGCCTATGTATACGGGGTCAAGGTGGAGCTGGACCCATAGAATTTAATTGATGAAATATACCAGGTCCTGAAAACGTTGAATGTTGATGAGATTGAGGGAGTGGAGCTTGCTCTTGGTTGATTTACGGGTATTAGTATTATCTCCTACCAAATGAAGGATGTTGCTAATGTTTGGTACAACCAGTAGGAGGAGAGTATGGGAGAGAACGCGGAGCCTGCAGAATGGGAGGAGTTTGAGACTACCTTCCTTGACCATTTTTTTCCTCAAGAGTTGAGAGAAATGAAGGTGGATGAGTTTGTGAACGTGAAGCAAGGAGGAATGACAGTGAAAAAGTATAGTCTCAAGTTTATTAAGCTATCCAGGTATGCTCTGAAAATGGTGCAAGACATGAGGGAAAGGATGAGAAAGTTTGTGTCTGGCCTAGGTAGATATGTGCAGAAAGAGTGTAAGGCAACCTTGTTAATTCTCGGCATGGACAGATCCAGAATCATGGTACATTCCCAATAGATGGAGGAGGATAAGAGGAAAGATAGAGAGGAGCAGATCAACAGGAAGGTGAAATCAGCTGGGCATGAGCCTAGCTAGCAGAGATAGAATAAGGGCGACAAGTTATACTTTTAGAAGAGATCGTCTCATCACGCACCTTCTGTAGCATGTACGCCCATTTAGCCTAGCAGGTATGATCAGAAATCTTAGGGTTACCAGAACTACAAGGGCTCAGGGTGTACAATCTCAGGCTAGTGTGACCCAAGGTGCGAGGGGAAAACCACCTTGTGACAAGTGTGGTAAGCTTTATTTAGGTGAGTTCCATGAGAGGAGAGATGTTTGTTATCCATGTGGACAAACTGGTCACTTCAGTTATGAGTGTCTAAAGAGGAGGCAAGGTGAGGGTAGCAGCAGACCACAATCATCCGTAGCCTCTCCACCGGGTAATTAGCAGAAGGGTGCTACTACGTGTACATGAGGCGAGACAAACTACCTTTATGCGATAGGTAATCGATAAGATCAGGAGGCTGCACTAGATGTTTTTATAGGTATTCTTCGAGCCTTTACCTTTGATTGTTATGTACTGCTTGATTCGGGTGCCACTTTGTCTTTTGTGACCCCTTATGTGGCTAGTAAGTTTGGGATCCTTTCAAAGTGTTTGCTTGAACCCTTTTATGTTTCCATTACTATTGCCAGTCTAGATTAGCTGAGAGGGTTTACAGAGATCATATAGTATCCATTTATCATAGAGACACCCTAGATAACTTGGTAGAATTGGAGATCGTTGATTTTGATGTAATACTTGGCATGTATTGACTTTATGCCTGTAATGCTTCTGTTGATTGTAGAACTCAAATTCTTTAGTTTTAATTTTCTAATAAGCCTGTTCTAGAGTGGAAAGGGGGTTCGGTTGCACCTAAGGGCAAGTTTATCTCTTATCTCAGAGCCAGAAAGTTAATCTCCAAGGGTTGTATTTACCACCTCATGCTAGTCAAGTCCAATGAGATTGAGTCTGCTACTTTTGAGTCCGTACTGATAGTGAATGAGTTTCCTGAGGTGTTTTCTGATGATCTACCTGGAGTCCCTCCTGATAGGGAGATTGACTTTGGGATTGATGTTCTTCCCGAGACCAAACCCATTTCAATTCCACCTTATAGAATGACCCTCACAGAGTTGAAAGAATTAAAAGAATAGTTGAAAGACTTGCTAGAGAAAAGGTTCATAAGCCTAGTGTCTCACCTTGGGGTGCTCCTGTCCTTTTCATGTGTAAGAAAGATGGGTCTCTCAGAATATGTATAGACTACTGATAGCTGAACAAGGTAACTATAAAGAACAAATATCCTCTTCCTAGGATAGATGATCTATTTGAAAACTTCAGGATGCTACATGATTCTCCAAGATAGACCTCAGATCAGGTTATCATTAGTTGAAGGTGAGGGAAAGTGACATCCCAAAGACAACCTTTAGTACATGGTATGGCAACTTTGAGTTCTTGGTCATGTCCTTAGGGTTAACAAATATACCTGCAGCTTTTATGGATTTGGTGAACAGGGTATTCAGACTATATCTTGATATGTTCGTGGTTGTGTTTATCGATGACATTCTGGCATATTCTAAGGATTAGGAGGAGCATGCTAATCACCTTAGCATGGTTTTGCAAATGCTCAAAAATCATGAGTTGTATGCAAAATTCTTAAAGTGTAAGTTTTGGCTTAAGTTTGTGGACTTCTTGGGCCATGTTATTTTAGGAGATAGTATTCGGGTAGAATATGCAGAAAGTTGAAGTAGTTAAGAACTGGCCAAGACCAACTTCTCCAACAAAAATAAGAAGCTTTGAGGGTTTAGTAAGGCTACTATCACCGATTTGTTAAAGGTTTCTCTTTCTCAGCTACATTGAATAAGCTAACTCAGAAGAAGGCCAAGGTTCAGTGGTCTGAGGCATGTGAAAGGAGTTTTCAGGAGTTGAAGACTAGATTGACTACAACACTAGTGTTAACCTTGCCAAATAGGACTGGTGACTTCGTGATATATTGTGATGCATCCTGAGTGGGATTGGGTTGTGTGCTTATGCAGAGAGAGAAGGTGATAGCTTATCCTTCCAGGCAGCTTAAGATCCATGAGGAGAACTATCCAACTTATGATCTTAAGTTGGCAGCAGTGGTGTTCGCACTTAAAATCTAGCGTCACTACTTGTATGGAGTGCATGTGGACATTTTCACTGATCACAAGAGCTTGCAGTATATGTTCAACCAGAAAGAGCTCAACCTGCGATAGAGAAGATAGATTGAATTGCTCAAGGATTATGATATGAGCATTCTCTACCACCCAGGTAGGGCTAACATTGTTGCTAATGCTCTTAGCAGGACGTCTATGGGTAGCACTACCCATGTGGAGGAAGGAAACATAGAACTAGCGAAGGAAGTGCATAGGTTCGCTCGACTGGGAGTGCAACTTGAGGAGACAATGAATGCATGGTCAATGTTAAGAATGGGTTTGTTGCATCCTTAGTGTCAGAAGTGAAGGAAAGCAGGATAAGTAGCCCATTGTATTCTAATTGAAAGAAGTGGTTCACAAGCAGAAGCTGATGGTTTTCTGCAAAGGGGGAGATGGGGTGTTGATATACTAGGGTAAATTATGTGTGCCCAATGTTGGAGTACAAGACAGGATCATGGTTGAGGCTCATAGCTTAAGATATTCCATTCATCTTGGTTCCACCAAGATGTACCACGACGTGAGAGAAGTCTATTGGTGGAATAGGATGAAGAGAGACATTACTGAGTTTGTATCTAAGTGCCCCAATTGTCAATAGGTTAAGGTAGAACATCGAAACCATGTGGATTAGCTCAAAACTTTGAAATTTCTGACTGAAAGTGGGAGATGATCAACATGTATTTCATTACATATTTACCAAGATCTAGACAGTAACATGATTTAATATGGGTGATTGTTGACAGGATGACTAAATCAGCCCACCTTTGGGCAGTTAGGACAACTAATACAGCTGAGGAGTATGCTTGACTATACATTTGAAAGGTTGTAAGGTTACATAGAGTTCCCTTGTCCATCATATTGGATAGAGGTGCTCAATTCAACTCTCAATTTTGGAGATCTTTTCAGAAGGGATTGGGTTCGAAAGTAAATTTGAGTACAACTTTTCATCCTCAAACAGATGGACAGGCAGAGTGCACTATTTAGACCTTGGAGGATATGTTGAAGGTGTGTGTCATCAACTTTAAGAAATTAGGATGATCATCTATCATTGGTCGAGTTTGCATATAATAATAGCCTTCACGCCAACATTTAGATGGCCCCTTATGAGGCATTATACTAGAGGAGATTTAGATCACCGATTGGTTGGTTTAAGATTGGTAAAGTGGAGTTGATCAGACCAGATCTTGTCGACCAATCCATGGAGATGGTGAAAGTCATCAGAGAGAGATTGAACGCAGCCTAGAGTCATCAGAAGTCACATACGAATGTGAGAAGAAGAGACTTCAAATTTGAGAAAGATGATTGGTTGTACTTAAAGGTGTCACCCACGAAGAGTGTTATGAGGTTTAGTAAGAAGGGGAAGTTGATTCCATATTATATTGGACCATACTAGATCATGAAAAGAATTGAGAAGTTTTCTTATGAGCTAGACTTACCTTCCGAGGTAGATGGAGTTCATCCGGTGTTCCATGTGTCGATGCTAAAGAAGTGCTTGGGGGATCCTGACATAGCAATTCCTGTTGAGGGTATGAGAGTGGAGAATAGTCTATCTTACAAAGAAATTAAAGTATAGATCCTTTACCAACAAGTTCGTAAGCTAAGTAATAAAGAGATAGCCTCAGTTAAAGTCCTATGGAGGAATCAATTTATTGTCGAAGCTACATAGGAAGCTGAGGAAGCAAGGAAATGCAAATACCCATACATATTAGTGCCAAATGATGATGATGTTGAAGGTAAATGTGCTTATACTTAAGATTATTGAATGTCTCTTTCCATTGAGTTGATACAATCATCTTATTCAATTCCCAAGTCTAAGATAGAAATAGATAGGTGATGGACAATGAGAGACCGAGTGCTCCCGAGTGAGGAATGAGACAAGTTTTGAGGTCATTCATGTTTTCATTCTATTCTTACTCATCATTTGAGGACGAATGATCCCAAGGGGGAGATGATATAACACTCCATGAAATTACCAGAATGCTCCTAAAACATAATCATGCCTATAATGCGTCTTTCAAAGCTCTAATGGGAAATTCAAAATTAGGATTTGTGATTCAATGCAGAAAATTGAGTTGGAAAATAGTCTCGACCTGATTTAAGAATAACCAAAGCAAAAAATAATTTTTGCTAATTAATTCAGAGATAGTGTCTGTCCACGTCCTTGGCGCGATGCAGAGACAACGCGCATCAACACTTATGTTTTTTAATTTTTTGACAAGATTTAAAAATTTATGAAAAAATTGAAAATGCACAGGTTTGCGTCCCTAGTGCGTCTAGGACCAGTGTACATATTTTCAAACTATTTCTTTTAATTATGAGAAGGGTACTTTGGTCAATCCCAACCTATTTTTATGTCCCAAAACTTATTTTAAGTATTAAATTCCTATGAAAGCCTATTTTTTCTAAGTCTGAATGAGAGTTCCTGAGAAAAAGAAGAATAGAGAGTGGAAGGTTTCAAGTTTGGGAGTGAATTCTTAAAGGAAAACTTAATTATTCATCATTCCAGGTATGTAAAGGCTACCCAGAGTATGGAATTATTCTTCCATGTGCCCCAACACATGTGGTAGATTGATAATTGATAGTTGATGAGTCTTAAGTAGTGATTCTTGAAGAACTTCTTGGACATTATCTTTATTTCTTGAACATTATCTTTAATTTCCATATATTGTCTCAACTTGATGATCGTCATACTAGTAATTATTAATTTTATGCATTATTGTATGATTGTATACCTAAATTGTATGATTTCCCATGTTTAATACTTCATGAATGAACTTAGGGGTAATGTGTTGAGCCTTGATTGTCTGACTGTGTAAATTGTTGGATTTTGAGTCCTGGGATGAGGGTATTGATGATTGAACTGACTGAATTAGTGCTCTTAGAGCCTAATGGGACTAAACCTTAGTTTTAAGGGAATAATCTTACTTCTTGAGTTGATAAATGATGAGTACATTGAGTGTTCTTACCCGTAGGGACCGAGTGATGGAACTTCTTGATGAATTGATAGACTTATGAGTATATTGAGTCTTGAGAGGAGTATTGAGAACCGAAGATGAGTAAGGGTAAGTCTCACTTGCACTTGATAACTATGTTTCCAGCATAGAAGAGGATTGGACCATGAGAATGGATATTTTCTTAGTCCTCCAAAAGGACTTGATGTTATTTTAAACCCCCTTGATGTACGCCCTGCTACCCCAGCAAGGTATTGGGTAGATGCCATAACGACATCGCTTTGTTGTACCATCAATAGATCATAGGTGGTGGGTGTAGGTCCAAGAAAATCCTAGATAGGCCCCCTGATGATAGTACTTTGATGTTGATATGATAGTATGAGTCTGGATTAAAGGTCGTGTGATAGAGTTCTATTCCTTACCCAGAGTTGAGGTTGGGTTTGATAAGTTGTTATCATTAACTTTAGCTTATTTTACATACAGTATATTCCACGTACTAATGCCCCTTTGGCGTTGCATCATTTTATGATGGAGATTCTATAGACAAACGACTTCAGTAGCCTAATCATTGAGGTTCACGAATTTCTAAACAAAGACTTGGTGAGTCCTCCTCTACTTTTGGAGGACATATTTATTCTTTATTATCTACTTTGATGTCTTTTATTCTTGATTATAATAGCCATGGCTTGTCATGGTACCTTCTTAGAGGATACTTATAGAGGCTTCATAGACAGATAGTTGATTGTTGATGTCAGAATTGGTTATTTTCCATTTCTTTTCTATTAAGATACTTCTTTCGCACTTAATATGATAGATATTGTGATATCCCACTAATATTCTATTATTGTCTTTATATCTACCACATATGAGTTAATTGAATGAATGCAATGAAATTAAGTGGTCCGTTTGAGTGCTAGCAATAGTCTCTGAGTCCCTCCCTAGGCGTGACACAAACATAGCCCACTATACTCTATTATGGGCTTTTCATGAACTCCAGACTCAGCCAAGATCTGCCCATTCATGATATATATTAATACGACCTCAAGAACATCAAAACAGTCCCTTTCATTACCATACTATTAATAATCTAAGTTAACGTTAACCCAACATGTAGGAGTTTAGCCTCTCATTAGGCTAAAACAAATCAGATAAAATAATCCTTTAAAGTGAAATATTAAAGTACAATGAGAATAATACCTTAATAGAAACATCAAGGATCCCAAGTATTGAAAGTAACCTTGCTATCATTTAATAGAAAATTTTTACAAGCTAGGAAAGAAAACAAGAGTACAAAATAGAAAATAAAGAGGTCGTGAGCAAAGCCTGCCTCTAATGAGAAATCAATGACCCTTTTATAGAGGATCAAAAAGATAAAATAAAATACTATGACAACGTTTTTTATGTCAGTACTGATATATGAGTCCTGTTTCTTTATTAAAGAACGATTCTTATTAAAAGATCTACTATTAAGGATTCTTTCTTTAAAGATTTCTCCTTATCTATTATACTTTTTTTCCCTTTATCTTTTGCTTTTGTAATGAAGTATTCTCCACCTATGTCTTCTATGACTTTATCTTGAAGCTATTGGAGAAATGTGTCAAGGTTCATATCTCTAGGACTATCAACCTGTTGTCACTCTCCTACTAGATAGAGGTCTTCATCATTTGATGTTACCATGGAAATAGACATATTATCCGGCACATCTGTTCCCATATTTTTCTTCAAATCATTCTTCATTCTAGCCATATAGGAGGCAATAATATCTTCTTTGGTCAGATACTCTTTTGCATTAAAAGCTTTCTGGACAAAAATTTAAAAGAACTTGCTTCTTCTTGAATTTTTCCCAAATGATCCTATTGCTTATAAGTTTCAATGGCTAATTTAATCTGATCAATTATTTTCAACCAATAATTTTATTATCTTGATCATTTTGAAGTAATTTACTCCAAAACTTTGTATGAAATTTTCATCGTAGTGTAGGAAATTCAATTTGGTTATTAACCTTAACTGTCCATCTCATAATTCATGGGATGGAAAATTCCATAAAATTATACATTAGGGCGGTTCCTTCAAAAAATATATCCCCTTGCTGAGCCTTTATTATTTTAAGGAAGACATTTATCCATTTAGAGTATAATTTCTTGTATGTTTCTGGCAGAATTTTCAGCTTTGGACCATATAATGTCCACCATTTATAGAACTAGTTCGAAATATAATTCTGGTTAAAAATATTTGAACATATTTTTATGAACCATGAATGTTTTCGATTAACATTCTCATATAATAGTGCTTTATTAATCCCTCAATATAATTCCAATAATTAAACTTAATCATTATAATTTGTTCAAGGTGCATATATTCCCTTTCATACATGGTACTGATTCCCCATTCCCCAATTATATAAACCTTCTTTATTATTATCATAGAAAAGTTATAAATTTTCTTTGTATTAGTGGGATAGTAGTGTTGAAATTTCATTGATTATATACATGAGAGTATTATCTCATGATATATCCTCAATTTGTGTGATCTAGCAGCATATGATCCTATGTCGAAATAATGACTTATTAATTGGCATGGTTCATCTTTCCATTGGAGGTCATTATTATCTAGATAAAGTATAACTTCACCTTTCTCATTCTCGGCATAAACTTTAATAGTGTCTATGACTTCTTCATTAGTTATTGCCGAATATGTTGGGGCTTCTCTAGATACTTGTTGGGATTTTATTAAATTTATGAATTGTTTATACATTGGACGGTCTGGAGTTATTCCTGAGACCTCTAAGGATGATGATCCTAATGAACTAGCAATATTAGAAGCTACTAACTTCTTATTCTCATGTTGTGCTAGGACATAATTATGTCCTCCACGACCCCTTCCACGATCTCCTCGTCCCCTATAAGAGGACCAGTTCAGTGTTGGTCTCATTTTTCTGCAAAACAGAGGAAAGCTATGAGCTTAAATATTCTCTTGTGAGAAAATTCGGAAAACTATTATTTGTCTCTTTCTTATAATGAATTTCAAAATCAAATGTCATTAATAAAGCTTGCCATCTAACAAATATTTGTTTAGACACATCATGTTTTAAATCTTTATTAAAGATGAATTTTGTAGCTTGGCAATTTGTTTTTATTATAAACTTCTGATTATATAAATCTCCTTGAAATTTTAATGCACTATTTACTATGGCTAAAATTTCTTTTGTTACAGTAGCATAACTTTTTTTGATTACTAGTCCATTTTTCAGATTAGAACTGGACAAGATGCTCTTTTTTCTCAGGAGAAATTTATTTTAAAATTTTCCATAACCAATATCAGAGCCGTCTGTTTTGACAATTTTATCCAAATTTGGATTAGCCAGTGTAAGGTAGGGAAGGTTATTAACCTTAGATTTAATTTGCCTAAATGCTTGAGTATGATCATCAATCCAAGCCTTGGGATTTTTCTTTTGGAAATCATATAACATTGTCGTATCTTTTGTCAAATCTTTTATAAAAGGAGCAGTATAATTTAGATTTCCTAGAAATCTTTGACACTAAGTTTTATGTATTATAATATCTGGAAATTTACATGCAAATTCCATGCTTCGTTGGATTGGGATTATTTTTCCTTTTTCTATATTATGGCCTAAGAATCTAGCATTTGTCTGAAATATTTGTATCTTGGGTTTAGATATAACTAGCCCATGTTGTATGATAATTTTTTTAAATAAGTCTAGATATTTAAAATACATTTCTAAAGTTTTACAAAATACCAATATATCATCGATATAGACAATAACGAAATTACTGTAAGGATTAAAAATATCATTCATGATTTTTTGAAATTCAAGGGAGTATTTATCAATTCAAAGGGCATAACATTCCCTTCATATTATCTCATAGGAATATTAAAAGCAGTTTTATAATGATCTTTTTCGGATATCTGGATCTGCCAATATCCTGGTTTTTAATCAAACTTTGAAAATACTATAGCATCATATAGTCTATTTAATAAATCCTTTTTATTAGGAATTGGGCACCTAATCCATCTTAGGACTTAATTTTGAGGCTTATAATTATGACTAACCTAGGTATCGCTCTTTCTTTTTAACCATGTTTATTAACATAGAAAGTGGTACATGACCAGGTGATTTAGAAGGCCTTATTAACCCTTTTTGAAGGAGTGTATCAATCTCCTTTTTATATAGTTCTAAGTATTCTAAATTCATTTGATAGGGTCTTGCTTTAGTGGGAATATCATCCTTAACAAAACTTTCCTCATATAGAAGACTGACAACAGGCTTTTTTCTTTTCCAAAATTGATTTGGGTGATCCCAACATATTTGTAATAAAAACTAGCTTTTTTATAAATTCGATTTTATTTTCAACTTTACTATCCTGAAGAATACTTTCAATCATAAGGCTACGAATCTCATGTTGTAAGAAACCAATTTGTTCATACTTTGAAGATATCATACAAGTAATTTCGTATATAAATTTTGAAAAAGGTTGTGATATAAAATCAAACCGTACTTTTTTATTTTCAAAAGTACCCACAAAACCTGTATGATCCCAATAGGTTATGGGATAGATGTTCCAGAAAAAAGGTATGTCCAAAATTTTTAGTTTGAGATATTTTTAACTAAAACAAACATTTCTGAAATACAAGTATTATTTGTACAAATATAAGCGGAATTTTGTCACGAACCAACCCAAGGGCCATGATTGATCCCGATAAGGCACCCAGACATACACTATACCAAATTTCCATTCATGACAGCTAAAAAATATCACAAAATTTCGACAGAGTTTTCTCTATTTTGCTAACCAACTCCACCTTCAAACAGCGAACCCAACAGTACCAGACATTGCCATATGAACATATATAGATATATAAAAGTGGGCCGACAAGGTCACCGCGGTGGCAGAATCACCCAACAAACACATCATACAAACTGTTAGACCCCATAACTAATTCAATTGAAGTAAATCGTTTAATTGGAAAGTTGTCGAACATGGCGTATTTTTAAATT
>JAOTQJ010000049.1:9387482-9425810 GCA_025642045.1 Solanum sejunctum
TGGACTAGGTTCATCCTCCTTTATTTAATTTTTTTGAGTCTTTCAATCTTCTTCAATGAATTTGGTTTAATTTTCAAGATCATTTGCAGAAGTAGCTCCAGCTGTAAGTACAAGCTTGTTTGAATCAAATCTCACTTTATTACCTCTGATTCCTGCCATGAATTGAACCAATGCCTGCACAAAATATACATTATAATGTGAGATTGCAAAGTTAATAAGTACAACATCAGTCAGTCAATGTATATAAGTTAACTTGCATTGTAATGAAGGACTTACATCTTTGAAAGCTGGAAGGCCATGGTAATCATGAAATAAGGCAAGCTCTCTAAATTTATAGTCACCATTTCTTTCAAATGCAGCCACATCAGGGTTTTCAGCAAGCCACGACTCTAATAAATCGAAAGAGAGCTGATTCTCTGCAAGACCCATCGGAATGATTCCTTTAGGATTAAGAGTTTCATCGGATGGGTTTTTCTCATACTCTTCCCATCCTAGGAAGTAAGAAGAATCTTGTCCATGTGAATTACATGTGCCTTTCTTCGATAGGAGCTTCATGTTTTCGGAGTAAGCACTTGAATTTTATGGTTGTTTGAGAGGCAGATCGAAAGAAGAGAGAAAATATTGAAAAGGAGATTGATGCTATATGTGACTGGCATATCCTAGTGAGGTATGTATATGTATAGGAGTTTAGCAATCAAGAAATAAACATATGATCAGCATATGTTTTCAAACTTTGACTCTGCTATTTTTGTTTTTTTCCACTTTATTGTCCCAAAACAAACAATTAATTTAAGTGTGTATGGGATGTATACACTAATTTGACGCGCTTTTGAGTCGTATATTATAATTGAATATTTTTATTTCTTGTGATCTAGGGACATTTAGGGATCAATTTTGTACTGGCTTGTCTAAGGGTTTAGCAAAAGGGTGACACTATGTCACACCACCAACAAATTTGCTATATATGGTAAAAGAACACTTCCAAAAACATTACAAGTGATGTCTTGGTGACACTACTGTTAATGTTGCTCCTGATAGCTAGTCTGCTACTATATATCATTAAATATATTTTCTATTTCAATACTAGTAACATTTACTTAGTGAGAAATTGTTCACTACAATGTATTAATTAAATTTATGATAAAATAACTTAAAAGTGTTGTCATGTTACTATGTAAATTAAAATACAATTATCACACAATTCAACGTGCTATCATAATAGTTACAAGTTTAAGGTTTAATAAAGGAGCATAGATATTGTTAGAAACACTTTTAATGAAGGCATATGTTAACAGATGTATAATTTAAACAAATAAAAGTGAGTCATCTTTAACAATTTAAATTCTAGATGAGCTATTTTAAGTTCTCCCTCTGTGATTGGACCATTTCTACTATTCTAATTAATTCATATTTGCATCATGACTGACTAAAGAAACAAGCACTTCATACAAAAAAAAAAAAAAATCAATTCCAGGATTCGGAAGAGGTATCTTTAATTTAAGACTAAAAAAAATTTTATTTGTCCCACAATAGACCTTATTGGTCTATTTATAATTAGATGGATGGTTACAATATATACATGTAAATATGTTTTCCAAATCATAGGAAAAGTTATTTTTTTAAATCCAAATTCTAATAACCATAATAACTAGATCATAAATTATAAATATCTGAAAAAATTTATCTATTTCATAAGCAAGCATATCGATGTGATGGTATAATGAAAGTACATTAAAGGACCCACTCCATATGAAAAATCGATGCTTGAAACTAGAAATGTCGATCCTGTAGGACACTTGAAATCTTATCATAGTTTTCTAATGAACTAAATGTTTAACTTATGTTTGAGAAGCTTAATACATTACATGTCGACTAGGAAAGAGAAGAAGAGACACACAAACAATTTCATTAAAAAGTTAAGACGAGTCACCGTGCCTTGTCATTGTCCCATTTCCTCATTATATGTTGGCCACTCAAATCTCTTCTTGTCCCACTCTCAGGTTGGCCTAAAAAATAGTGACCCAAAATCTTTTTAAATATCTCAATTCTAATTAAATCTATCTTTTTCCACATGGTAGTTTCTTTTTCTTTTTAATTGTTTAAAGTGGATCGGAGTAGCCTATAAAATAATGAATTCAAGCCAACATCCGCTTTCTACTAGTTAGGGATTTTGCATTAGTGGAAGATTATTCAAAACCTTTAGAAAAAACAAAGACACGATGCATTAGCTAGTTTAATTTATTTTGCACATAAGAAGCATTCCCATTGCTTAAGACACTTAGACCCAAGCAAGTCACATTTAGACACAATTGGCATTTTATTGGTTTTCAGCTGGTCGGACCGTAGTAATCCCTCCCTTCTATTACGTGTATCTCTTTTTAAAAGAGTTTAACTTTTATATATTTAAAAATAATATAACGATAAACTTTATATTTTATGCATCATGATGATTATTACATTTTTTCCTCATTGGAATTCACTAGTCAAATGATCAATTCGGAGAAAATATGTCGTTCCCGTGATTCTTGATAACTCCATAGATGGAGGTACTGATCTAGCATTAACAGTAGCCAAAACAGAGAGAAGAAGAAGAAGCGGGAGAAGAGAAGAAAAGTAAGATCTAAGAGAGAATATGAATTAGCTTGAAAAGGAAGAAATAGAATTATTGTTCATTCATTCATCTACACACATAATGCATGACTATTATTTATAGACTCACATGCCTAACTGACTTCTAACAACTCTAACAACCTAGTAACTAACTCTCTTAACCATAGTAGCTTGTAACTAACTACTATAGTTAACACTCCCCCTCAAGCCTATGGTTGGAATAGATTCATAACACCGAAGTTGCTTAGAAGTTGTTGATGTTTTGACTTCCCAAGTCCTTTTGTGAGTAAATCAGCCACCTAGTCCCTTGTGTGAATTGACTCAGTTTTGATCATCCCTTGATAGATCTTCTCTCTAACAAAATGACAATCTATGTCGATGTGCTTAGTCCTTTCATGGAAGATAGGATTTGCAGCTATCTGAATTGCTACTTTATTCTCATAATACATCTTCACTGGTGACTCAATATATACTCCTAGTTCCTTAAAAAGACTGTTAACCATGTGACTTCAGCTGCACAATTTGCCATACTTCTGAACTCAGTTTCTGTTGAGCTTCTAGAGGCAGTTTCCTGCTTCTTTAACTTTCAAGAGATTAGAGAACTACCAAACTTGACTAGATAACCACTGACAGACCTCCTTGTTTCCAAGCAGGCACCCCAATCTGAATCACGGTAGGTATTAGTTGACTTGTGGCATCAATAGTCCAAGACCTGGAGACTCTTTGATGTATCTGACCACTCTGAGTGTTGCTTGCATATGTGATTCCTTTGGACTATGCATAAATTGGCTCTATGCTTGAACTGGGAAAGACAGATCAGGCCTAGTCATGGTTAAATATAGTAGTCTTCCCACTAGTCTTTGGTACCTTCTAGGATCTTGAAGTAAGTGATCTGTAGATTCCTTTTCCTGAGAGAACAATTGATCATACTTGACAGAAGTTATCTTCTGGTTTTGTTCCATGGGTGGACATACAGGTTTAGCTCCCCCTAGACCACACTCAGCTAGTAACTCTAATGCATACTTCCTTTGAGATAAGTGAAGGCCTTTGCTTGATCTTGCCACCTCAATACCTAGGAAGAATTTAAGTTCTCCTAAGTCTTTCATCTTGAACTGCTTTTGTAGATGAGTTACCTTGTTTACTGCCAATGATTGGGAGATCATCCACATACACCAGCATAACTAATACATCATTCTCAACATGTATGGTGAACAATGAGTAGACATAATGACTCTGCCTGAAGCCCAGCTTGATGAGAGACTCTGTTAATGTCAAGTTCCATTGTTTTGGAGCCTATTTAAGGTCATAAAGTGACTTATGTAGTTTGTAGACTTACCATACTCCCCTTGTCTAGCAAACCCTGTAGGAATAGTCATGTATACTTCCTCAAGAAGGTCACCATTGAGGAAAGCAATTGTGGACATCCATCTAATGCACATTCCAGCCCCTAGAAGCAACAAGAGCAATGATAGACCTAATAGTAACTATCTTAGCTATAGGAATAAAGGTTTTACCATAATCAAGCCCCTCCTTTGACTAAAACCTTTGGCAACCAGCCTGGCTTTAAATTTTTCAACCTCACCTGTGGACTTATCTTCACCTTGTGTACCTATTTACACCCAATTGGCTTCTTTCCAACAAGTAAAACAACAATACTCCAAGTTTGATTGGCTTCTAGTGCTGCAATCTCAAGTGCCAGTGCCTGAACCCACTGAGGGTTAAGAGCATCATGATAATTAGTTAGCTTAGTTACTACATAATATGTTGTTAGACTACTGAGATAAGAGGTAGATAGATTGTGATAGGCAATATTATTGGATAAAGGATAGGTGCAAGTGTTACTTTTGGGCTGAATGATGAAGTCTTTAAGCCATAGAGATGGTCTAGTAGCTCTAGATGACTTCCTGGAAGGAACAAGCAAGACAGGACTAGAAATGGCAGTTGGTGAAGGGGTAGATTCAGATGAAGGTTCTGAGAGAAGAAGAGAGCGATCTTGATCATGAAAGGTAGAGTTAAGAGAGTCATTTGGAGATTCAGGTATAGTTGTGATAGAAGTGGTGTGAGGTAATGTGACAGGAGAAGAATCAGAATGTATCATAGTGAGGACTGAAAATATAGGATAGATGATGTTTGAAGATCCTTAAAGGGGAATAAGTCTTCTTTGAACACAACATGTCTATTAACAAATATAGACTTGGAGTGTATACCATACAGAATGTAGCTCTTCTGAGATAAGGAACAGCATAGCATAACAGCAGGAATAGCTTTAGGGAAAAATTTGTGTATGATTTTAGGACATACAGCAAAGCATAAACAACCAAAAGTTCTTAGATGAGAAAGAGAAGAGGATCTGAATATAGTGTATCAAGAGGTGTTTTGTAGTGAAGGAGTTTAGAGGGTAGTTCGTTAATGAGGTAGACAACTATTGATACACATTCACCCCAAAACTTAAGAGTTACTGAGGCTTGAAAGTTTAGAGCTCTAGCCATTTGTAAGACGGTTTTGTGCTTTCTATTTGCAATGCCATTTTGCTAAGGTATATACAAATAGATACTCTAATGGAATATACCAAGAGTATGTAACAAGGACTTAAACTTATGACTAGAGAACTCACTACCATTGTCTGTTCTCAAAGTTTTGACAATAGTAGAGAACATGTTATGAGTTTGAGTGAAAAATTATCTTAGTACCACTATTGCATCAGACTTAGAGATTACCAAAAATATCCAGATGAACCTGGAGAAATTATCCACAAGAGCGACAAAATATTTCATTCTATTATGAGTGAGGACTTTATAAGGACCCCAAATATCACAATGCATTACTTCAAACACAGCTATAGATGAATGTATACTAGAAGTGAAAGGAAGTTTGGTATGTTTAGCCAAGGGACAAACAATACAAGTAGGTATAATAGTAGAATCTAGACTATTAAGACTAGGAAGCTTTTTTATTATATCTAAAGGAGCATGTCCTAGTCTGTTGTGCCATAGAGACATAAAATCAGAATAGCTGACTTGGTGAGCATTGCTGAGAGTTGGATGAGGGATTGACATAGTGTGTAGCCCTTTCTTGAGGATATAGAGACTTTGATCTTCTCTACCAATCCTCTTGACCTGTCCACTGTAGAGATCCTGAAAAAAGCAGAAATCAGGAAAAAAAAGAGTTATACATTGAAATTCTTTGGTAAGTTTTGACACAGACAAGAGTTTACACTTAAACTCAGGAACAAACAACATATTCTTAATGACTTGACCATCCATTATTTTAGTGCTGCCAGTGTGTGAGACTGATACCACATTTCCAGTTGGTAGCTGAACTTGTCTTATTTCAGACATAGAAACCTTGTTTACTTTATCTAACACTTCAAACTTAGATGACATGTGATTTGTTGCACCAGTGTCAATTATCCACTCTTTGTTAACATATTTAGACACAAGAACAGACAGAACACTACCTACAGTAACTGCTTGGGATGCTTGACCTCCTTCACCCTTACTTTCTTTGGCTAAGAGTTGTAGGATTTGTTGATACTGATCCTGTGTGAAGAAGGTTGTGGGAGCTGGTGGTGTGACATTAGGAGTGATGTTACTTGTGTAAGTTATTCCTACAGACTGAGAATTTGCAACTTGATTAGCAAAGAAGCTTGAGGCATTACCTTTTCTCTTTGACTTCCAACCAAGTGGATAACCTATAACTTTGTAGCATTGTTCCTTATTATCTCCTTTGTAGCCACATACTTCATACAATATGAGAGATTTTTGAGGTTTTGAAAATCTATGTTGACTGTCATAGTGTCCTCTATTTGAATTTCCTCCACCACCATATTGAAGTCCATGATTACCACCTCTTAGGTTTGGAGCAACTCCACCTTTCACACTAGCTAGAACTGCACTATCAATCACTTTAGTACTTGAACCAGCATGACCAGCATATGCTGAATTCCTTTGATTTTTATGATCAACAATAAGTGAGAATGCCTTATTTAGACTAGGAAGTGGTGTCTACATTAAGATCTGTCCTCTAACTGTTGTATATGACTCATCCAATCTCATGAGAAACTCAAGTAATCTTTGATTTTCACCATGCTCTTTGAAATTTACAGATTCAGCACAAGTACATTCAGTATAAGGCATAATAGAGTCAAGTTCATTGCATAAACTTTTGAGCACTGTGTAGTAATCAGTGATAGTCATTGTCCCTTGTGTCATGCTATGGATCTCTTTGTGCAACTAAAACATATGTGCACTATTTATTTTATCAAATCTCTCCTTTAGATCACTCCACACCTTATGAGCATCAACACAATACACTATACTACTGAGTAAACTTGGTTATACTATATTCATTATCCATGACAAGACACAGTATTGCTTTTCACCCAAATATCAGCCAATTCAGGAGAAAACCTAGACTTAGGAAACTTTCCATCAACAAATCCAAATTTACTTTTGCCTAAGAGACTTATACGCATGATCTACTCCACAATGCATAATGTTTTGAACCAGTAAGCTGAAGTGTGATTAGAGAGCTACCTGAGGTGTCATTAGGATAAAGATATAATGGAGGATTATGATCTATAGCTGGATGATAAATTATGATCATAATGAGTATATACTCCCACGAGACTGGATGCTAAATTGTAATCATAAAAGAAGCATAGCCTTATACAAGATAAGGACGGGACAAGCATGCAAGCCTACTTATAATGGAGGAGGCCGAGATTCCCACTGAATGGTACACAATTAAAGAATTCGTGATTGTCACAATCTCAATCCGGCGTGATTAGTACTCACATTAATCCTCTGGTGAAAGAATTATTATTATAACTCAACTAAGTAAACTAACAAAAGATAAGTATTTAAAGATGTGAAAATTAGATTAAATAGAGTTCCAGGTTGAGTTTCCATAAACTCACCACGAAATAATCTAAATTAATACGAACACAGCCTTCCCTAGAATCTAAATTAATGCGGAAACTCTATCTAATAGTTCAAAGCTTAGGGCAGGAGAACCATAACCACAAAAAGTCTAAAAATCATCAAGTTCGAAGGTAGTGGACTGAGAAATAGAAGAATCCATAGTAGCCTAAAAGAGCAAATCCACCCTTGAATTCGGAAAACAACAATCTCCTAATTGAGGTCTGTCAATAACCACTTGAAGATGTCATATACTCAATAAAAGAGAGAGCAAGTGCAATATCAATATACATAACAATAGTGTACTGGTAAGATCACACAACAATTCTAATAAGCGAAATATACACAGGTAACTACAATATAGTAAATCATACATATACAGAAATAATAACAAGTTTACAGTTAATGCTCAATATATCAATTCCACAATGCCAATCTCAATGCAAAAATCAATGTGGTCCTCTCAATATGGGACCTACATCTAAATAGTTAGCGTGTTGAAATGTGACTCCGATCTAATAATGTATCGGAGCATGATATTCAATCTAATAATATGTTGGAACATGATACCTAATCCAATAATGTGTCAGAATATATACTCCATTCACTATCACAATCATAACTATAATGAATGTTTTACAAACCTGCCCAATTCAAGTAACATGTTCATTACACTATTTGATCACAAGTAGTCATCATTATTAGGTTCAATCCATCATTTCCTATTCACATATATGCAGGTAATACTAACAACATAATTAACAAGTACATATGACACAAATGAGAATTCAAACCATCATCTACTTGAAAACAAGCCTTGAAAATCTGTATAGAATTGTAACTTTCTCCCTTTTCAGTGTTTTGACACATTCTTGATCTAAAAACAACAAGAGTACAAAGAATCAAGGCCTAATATACTCTGATCATATCAAAATCCTAATACTTGATTACTTTCATGATCATCTCGCTCAATAGGGCTTTTCTAACATTAATTTCAAACCAACTCCTTCCCTTGAGATAATTTTCTACATTGTAAAGTTTAGGAATCAAATTACAGGCCATAAAAACATGATTAACTTACCTTTGACAGAGAAGTTGGTGAAAAACTAAAAAGAACAAGCCCTAGGTCGCTTTTACTCTCTCAACAATGAAGTAAGAAAAATAAAAATCATTTTGGGACTTGTTCTACCTAAACTCGTGACTATCCCGCTGTAATGACCATTTATCCCGCCTTACCAAGAATCATTCCTCCTGTGGTGGGTTGCCTAGAGACAAAAACTCAAACTTACGTCCCAAACCTCCATTTCGTAACACATCCTCAAACTATGATATTGTAAAATCAACCCTTTGTATCAAGATCTTTCATAAAGCTATACAAGCTTCTTATTATATTGGCTATCAACTCAAAAGATCAAACTCATAATCCAAACTCAAATCCATTACCAGGTTACTCTATACCTCACCTGACTCAAATTTCATACAAGTTTATTTAGACTCAAAATTTTTAAATTACTATTCAGGAATTTTTTAGTCCAAATTCTTTTTTCCAATGATCTATCCATAATGATGGGAGACAAGTCATTACAGTGATGAAGTAGAGAAATCGCAAAGAGGCGAATTTAAAAGCATCATTTTAGGATTTAAGTAGTCATTTGTAATAGGGGTTTTGCAACTTCGAATCAAAATGCATAGCATTTGCTACTTAAGATTTAGTGCAAAAGTCAATCCTCGATTTCAGATCATATTGCTCCGAGGCTACGACAGGCTCATTTTCCAGATCTACTAACACTGCTTTACTTGATTATCAATTTTTTTTAATTTATTATCACTCAACTACTTAATTCAGTATTATTTCATCTTAAGATCAATTTAATCTGCGTGCTCTTAAATTGTAGAAATTCTAATGTATTAGTTTACAGAGAAACAAAAATGTCAAAATAATACCAAAGTTGCCCTGGCTAGCCCCACAATTGCTAAATATAGGACTCATGAGTTTTAGAGATATGGGTTTCACATGACAAGTCCATATAGAGAGGAACAAAGAAACACCTGCACACCATTAATTTGTAGACAAATTGGGTGTTCGTGTTTTCCCTTCCTTCATACAAGGAGCAGCTTGGTATGCTCTCTTTACATAATGTTAGAATAATCAAATTTTGCCAAATAACCCACGTTCGAAAATTATATTACTCCCTTTGAATGTACAATACTTTTCAAAATATTACTTTATTATAATTAAAAATATTTTAGTTGTAAAATTTTCTCTAAAATTTATACCTACACAAGTATCTAAAAATTATTTTTATCACATTGCTTGTGACAAAAGAAAAAACGTCACAATTTATAACTTCGAAAGTGTTGTTTTACCATGATGCATCAAATATGTTGATGGTGTGACATTAATGCTACCGTTTTATTAAATCCTCAGACAAGCCAGTACAAATTGATCCCAAAATGTCCCTAAATCACAAGAAATAAAACATTTAATTATAAGATACGACGCAAAAGAGCGTCAAGTTAGTGTATACATCCCAACCTCACTTAAATCAATTCAAAAAAGTAGGAAAAAAACAAAAATAGCATAGTCAAAGTTTGAAAACATATGCCGATCATATGTTTATTTCTTGATTGCTAGGACATATATATATATACCTCACCAGGATATGCCAGTCACATATAGCATCAATCTCCTTTCAATATTTTTCTTTCTTCTTTCTCCCTTTCAAACAAACATAAAATTCAAGTGCTTACTCCGAAAACATGAAGCTCCTATCGAAGAAAGCCACGTGTAATGCACATGGACAAGATTCTTCATACTTCCTAGGATGGGAGGAGTATGAGAAAAACCCATACGATGAAACTCGTAATCCTAAAGGAATCATTCAGATGGGTCTTGCAGAGAATCAGCTCTCTTTTGACTTAGTAGAGTCGTGGCTTGCTCAAAACTCTGATGCAGCTGCGTTTAAGAGAAATGGTGACTCAATATTTAGAGAGCTTGCCTTATTTCAAGATTACCATGGCCTTCCAGCTTTCAAAGATGTAAGTCCATCATTACAACAGAATTTAACTTATATATACTGATTGACTGACTTATCATTTAATTATATAAACTTCACAATCTCACATTATAATGAATATTTTGTGCAGGCATTGGTTCAATTCATGGCAGAAATCAGAGGTAATAAAGTGAGATTTGATTCGAACAAGCTTGTACTTACAGCTGGTGCTACTTCTGCAAATGAGACACTCATTTTTTGTCTTGCTGACCCCGGCGATGCCTTTCTCCTTCCTACTCCATACTATCCTGGGTACGTTTAGTTTAATTTATATACACTGACACTATAAGGTGTGTTTTTTAAGTTGTTATAACATTCGACCTACATTAGTTATGTTCTTTACTAATTATGGTATTGTATAATAATGTAGATTTGATAGAGACCTAAAATGGAGAACCGGAGCTGAGATTGTTCCAATACAATGCACAAGTTCAAACGGCTTTAGAATCACGGAATCCGCTCTTGAAGAAGCTTACGAAGAAGCCGAAAGGCGGAACCTTAGAGTGAAAGGGATTCTTGTCACTAATCCTTCAAACCCATTGGGAACAACATTAACCAAACAAGAACTCCAACTTCTTCTAAACTTCATATCTACAAAACACATCCATCTCATCAGCGACGAGATCTATTCCGGCACTGTTTTCAACTCGCCTAAATTCACCAGTGTCATGGAAGTATTAGTCAAAAATAACTACATGTACACCCAAGTTTGGGATCGAGTTCACATTGTCTATAGCCTTTCTAAAGATTTAGGTCTCCCCGAATTTCGAGTTGGTGCCATTTATTCCAACGACGATATGGTTGTCTCCGCAGCCACAAAAATGTCCAGTTTCGGATTAATTTCATCCCAAACTCAGTACCTTCTTGCCGCTATACTATCGGACAAAAAATTCACGAAAAAGTACGTGTCTGAAAATCAAAAGAGGCTTAAGAAACGTCATGAAATGCTAGTTGGAGGTCTTAAAACAATAGGGATCAGCTGTCTTGAAAGCAATGCTGGATTGTTTTGTTGGGTTGATATGAGACATCTCTTAAGTTCAAACACATTTGATGGAGAAATGGAATTATGGAAGAAAATAGTGTACCAAGTAGGGCTCAATATTTCACCTGGATCGTCGTGCCATTGTACAGAACCAGGTTGGTTTCGTGTATGTTTTGCTAACATGTCTGAAGATACGCTAAATATAGCCGTACAACGTTTGATGGCTTTTGTTGATTCAAGGGATAATAAGGACGATATCCAAAATCAGCAGCATTCCACTAAGAAGAAATCATTCTCCAAGTGGGTTTTTCGACTATCGTTTAATGAACGTCAAAGAGAGCGATAGCTTAATCATGTGAAAGTTCCTAATTAATTATTTGTTTCGATGATTTTTTTTTATCTCAACATTTAATTAGATGGATGTTGAGTTTTCTAAATCTTTTGTATCATAATACATACTACTTTTTAGTTGTATGGGCACTCCATCCATGTGATAGGACGAGAAGTGCTTTTCCATCATACACATTGTAATAAATTTATATTATCAATTCTTCCCAAAATGTTCAATTAATTCTATTACTCCATGTTTTTTTTCTGAGATATACTCTTCATTTACATCACATGCATGGTGTGACACACATTGTTCTCTAAGGGCATGAAATTACATTAAGAATATAAAAAATTGACTGAAATATTCTCGTAGGACAAAAAGTGTCTAACAGACAAATGTGACCTGTTGTCCATGGCCAGCTAAAGAACTACGCAAGTGGGTAGAGCTAGCCTTTGTTTTTTGGATCCAACAGCAGAATTTCAACTGTTACCAATTTAGCCTGACAAAAAGTTAGCTACAAAACAATTAAAATAATTAAGGGGTCGACACACATGACAAGAAAATATTCTCTCAGGTAGGCAACTGTGTATTAGGACAAAATCATCCTTTAAATAAATGAAGTTTCTCTTTCTAGTCAAAACTTTGGATTATTTGTACGAGTAATTATTAAGTATATGGGGTAAAATTTTGTGCACTAATCTATACTATATATATATATATTTTATTTTTTTTTAACATTATAAATTATCATTAACAATCAAGAATAATACAATTAAAGAGCACCTCGTCCACCACAGCTAGTGATGATCCTCAGACCTCAAGGAAAAACAAGATCATTAACTAGATACAAGTTTTTGCCAAAAGGTCCTACTCCTATAAGCACGCTTTGAATGCTTAAAAAACTCTATTCTGTTTATAATTTCCAGTTTCACTTTCTCTACTATATCACTTCTTTGTACACTAACTCCTTTGTATAATTTCCAATTTCTAGCCTTCCAAGTGTGGTATATTAGACCTCCCAAAATTGCCATCCCTGTTTCCTTTTTAAATTTCTTCTCATGCCTTCTCATGATTGTTTAAATTTTTATGTTAGTTTGAATTTTTTGCTCTTCAATAAAAAAATTCTTTAGATAATTATTTTTTCACCTTTTTTTTTAAATTATTATTTCAGTATCCTTATAATATTATATTTAGATATTAAAATATATGAAAAAACTCCAAAACACATTGGAATAACACAGTAAACAAATTTATCATTTACAATTTTCTTCAAATTATTATTTAATTCTGATTAATTTGTTGGCATCCAATTTTGACTTAACACGTCAAAAAACTCACAATTTTTAGTTAGCTTAAAATATTTTTTTGGGGTGATTTTAGATTAATTTTGATAATTACTCTTATTTTTATAATATTAAAATTTTAATTAATTTAATTTTAAATTTTAAGACAATATAATAATTTATTTTTTTTATTCAAATATAATTGTACGCATATGTTCAATTAGCCCACAATTTAGGCTCATATTTCTCTAGCCTGTTATTTCTTCTTTCCGGCAGCCTGACCAACCGGAATGAAGCTGCTTCGCCGGAATACCTCATTTTTCCTCTCACTCTTGTTACTGTTCATCTTCTCCGGCGAGCTCACAATGCTAGAAATATCCAAAATCAGTCCACAAACACCACCAATTTCTCCACCACCGAACCAGCACTAAAATACCTCCAAAACACCATCAAAGTCAGCCTCAAAACGACCCCAAACTCCATCCCAAACGCCACTATTTCAATACCCAAAACCGCATCCAAACGCCACCAAAACCACGAACCAAAATCCCATTAAAACAGCGATGAAACACCATCAACACTCCTCCAAACCTCCGCCTGAAAACAGACACAATCCACCTCCATAGCTACCAAAACCCTCTAGCCGAACTCACCTGAAACCACTCCAAAACAGTCCTATTTTTTCCAGTTTATGCTCCACTGAAAGACACCCATTACAGCCTCATTCAACCAGCAAAACCCCCCAAAAAATGCTTCCCTCATGTCACCATTTCACCTCCACAAACAGCTACCTCAATGAGCCCCTCTCCATAGCCAAAATCCCGACCAAAAACGCACCAAAACGACCTGTGTTTCAGCGGAGAAACACACCCTACCACGACGATAACATCCAAAACCCCTCCAGATTTCATAACCACCACCATTGAACAACCATCTCCACCTACAGCTGCGAAACAACAACAAAACCATCGAAAAACGACCACGAAATCAGCCACAAAACTCCATTAAAAATCATCACTGTCCAACCCCAAAACCACCAGCAATACACACATAACCACCGACGGGACAACTATCAAAACGACCGTCACTGGAAAGCTTCAAACATCTATGATTTTTGAAGAGTTCGTAGCTCGTGCACTCATAATAACCAACGGTGCCGCAGTTCCATCCGACATCAGCCGTCAAGTTTATTATTTTCTCTTCGTTTAGTTTTATTTTAATGCTGATTAATTCCTATATTTGTTCTAATTTTTTATTCATTGTGTCATTATCTATTTTTAAAATTTTTGAATTTGTTATGTGCTTATTCCCGTTGTTAATTTTATTATGCTTTTGTTCATAACTTTTGTTTTATATTTTTACTTTTTGAATCTATTAGATTTTCATTAAGTTAACTTTAACTTTTTATTTACTACTTTGAGACATTTCTTTTTATTTATATAAAATTCATCTTGCCTATTGTGTTTACTTCATTACTAAATGATGCTTTATTTTGTTTAATTTTACCTATCGTTGATTTGTAGGAACTAATTTCATGATTTTTCAAAAATTTTCAGTTAATCATACTCTGTTCGATTTTATAAATTTGGTATAGATTCGTATAAATTAAATATTCTTTTGATGGGTTGTGTATTATTATTTCATTGATTACGATTTTATTATTTTTTATTTTAGTTGTAAGTTTCTTGTGAGTTGATTGTAGTTCATTATTTGTTAAATTTGGCCAATAAAAAATATATTCGTCAGATTTTCAGACCTCCTTATTCAAAAGGATGGAAAAAAGATAGTTTAATTTCATATCTATTACATGCTAAAATTCAAGTTTTCTAGTTTAAGTTCATTATTTGCTAAAATTATTGGTCAATGAAAAATTTATCATTGGATTTCAAGACTTTCCCATTTAAAAAAGACAAAAAAAGTTAGTTTAAGTTCATAACTATTGCATGTTAAAACTCAAGGAAATTTTAGTTTAAGTTTCTTGCATATTATTTGTCAAAATTGACCAATAATGAATCTATTCATCAAATTTCAACAAAACAATTCTACTTTATTCTTTATTCATTCATTATTGTGTATATTATTGACGTTAGAACTTATATTATATTGTGTCTCCTCAATTTAAAAAAAAAATAAGTTCAGCCGGAACCCACAATTGTGGATTCTGAAGGGTGCTAACCCTTCCCTTCGGAATAACTTGAACCCTTGCCTGAAATTTTCTTGTTCGCAGATTATTTTATAAATAATTAATTGATTTTCTAATTATCCTTAAAATCAGATGGCGATTCCTAAATTAAATTATTTTTTCTAAAAAAATATTCTTGTATTTAATTTTTTTTTACGAATTGCTACAACATTGCACTTTCAAAATGTCAACAAAGTTGATATAATTTAATTTTGTGGAAATAATTTTTAACTAATTAATCTAGACAACAACAGAAATGTTGGTAGCACTTTGTGAAATAGTTTTAAACTAATCTATACATAATTGAGATTAAAACTATTAAATAAACCATTAAAAAAGATGGTACACAGAATGTAGATTTTTCGGTCAAAATGAAATTTGATGAAAAAGTAATGAATTTTGAAAGTAAGTTCCGTCAAGTACTACCTGTAGTTTCAAAATTGATTAGATTCCGTAGTAATTTACTTAATAAAATTTTACAAATAAAGTTTAAAAAAGATAGTGTACGTACATCACTACCTTGTGAAGAGAGTGATTGTTTTTGGAGAACCTTTGATATGAGAATTGCAAATCAACACAAATATGAAATAAAAAAATATAAAAGAAAAATATAGCAACTAATAGAAAAATAATAACAAAAATAGTACAATAACAAAATACCATAAACAACAGATAAGGTTAGAAATCAAAACCAAGATACAATCCCACTACCTAAAAATTTTCTAACCAACGACTTCACACCATCCGATCTATGATCATATTCTTGATAAGTTGGTGAATTGATGTTTTAGGACTAAAGATATAACAAAAAGTTAATTATGTTTAGATATAATGTTTATAATGGATAGAAGTTAATGTGCCAGGCACGTTCATAGAGATTAGTAATATACAAATTTTGCACCATCAAATTAAAGTAACCTACAAAACATTATTTCCTCTATTTTATTTCATGTAACACACTTTTCTTTTTAATCTGTTACAAAAAGAATATCACTTTACTATAATTGAAATTATTTTAATTTTAAAATTCTTTTTAACTTTAATAAAATTTACAACCACACAAATATTTAAGGATTCTTTTAGACCACAAGTTTCAAAAGCCTTCTCTTATTACTTAAACATCATGCTAAGTCAAATCGTGCCACGTAAAATGGGACAGAGAGAGTAATATTATTCATATATAAAAGTTCAGAATTATAATTCTTAGAAAATAAAGATATTATTAACATAAAATATTTTATACAATGCTATTGGTATACAAATACCCTTTTATAATTACTTATTACAATAAATTGCATTATTAGCAAGTATAATTTTCTAAAAATCATATATAGCTAATTCACAAATATATAAATAGGAGTCATGAGTTTTGGAGAAGGCAAGAAATAACAAGTGTTATGGATATCACATGAACAAGTCCATAGAGAGGAACAGAGAAAACATCTACGCACTATCAATTTGTAAACAAGTTGGGTATTTGTGTGTTTAATTCATACAGAATAGATGCATTTAGTATTAATGAAAATTTGTCTGTCTGACCGGTCCCACCTCTAATTAAAAAAAAATCTCAAGTTGTGTTAATGATCAATAAACCGATTTAGAAATTTGATGACAATTGTGGACAATATGTTAACTAACTTTGTTATATTCAGTATAAAATCTTTCAATTTGGCGACAATTTAATCGATCCTAAAATGGTTATGTGGGGCTCGGTTTGGACGTTATATAAAATCATAATTTAAAATTAAATTGCTGATTTGAAGTTAAAGTTTTATTTAGACATATGATTTGAATTTTTAAAATTATATTTTTTTTTCACAAATATGAAAACCAACAAATTGTGAAAATAATCATAATTTCTCCAATTCTTCAATAATTTTACCAAATAAATAAATCATAATTTATAAATAAACTGCTGAAATGTCCTAAGGCACCATATTAATATTATGCACAACTCCCATTGTCATTTTATAAAAAAATATTTGCACAAACTTCTAAATATACATAATTTTGTAAAGATCTATTGGCCAATAGTAGTATTAATTATCTATTCTTTGATATAATTCTTTCACATGATATGAATTATTTTCTCACGTCGAGCATTTTTCTTTTTTTTCAAGTTTAAAATGATAAAAAAAAAATTTCACAAAATATAAATTTATGGATCAAATTTTATATTTAAAAAAAAGTATAATTTGAAATTTCAAATTATACGTTTTAGAGATTTTACGGTATAAACAGCATAATTACATAACCAAATGCAGGTTTATACCCTTCGCTTGAATTTTAGTAGGATGAAGAAGAAGTCATTTGGGCAAATGCCTCAATTCATCCAAAGCCCAGTCATTATTAAAAAAGGAAAAATTACGCTCTATATACTTTTAAGAGTACACATAGCAGTTTTAAATATAGTTTATTATAATCACTAATATTAACAAACTAATTACACGTTTTAACAGTATTCAGTTACGTTTTTAAAATTATTTTTATTTCAATATTAAATAAAATACAATTAAATAATTCAATGAAAGAGAAACATGCGGCTATTGGCACAATTATAGGGATTTGGTTTAATAGTGTTCAGTGACGTTTAAAAATTTATATTTTTATATTAAATAAAATATACTTAATTATAATAAGGAAAGAGAAAAATGCGGCTATTACACAATCCTAGAGATTTTGGGATCTTATTTTCCTTATTCGAAAGTGATTTTGTGTGTTCCTCTTTTCACACGTCGTCTTCTTTTCCTTCCTTTCACACGGAACCGCCATTCTCTCTTTCCTTCACATCAAAACAGAACCAGAAAAAAAAAAATCAAAGAACTTCTATTGTTGAGGTCATCAAGAACGGTCTGTTCATTGTTGTTTCTGCACTATTTTTCTAAAATAATGAACAAAAATCAAAAAGCAACCTATACACCAAGAAAGAGTCCCATCCTCAACTGCCCTGAAGTGCATGTTGATATAGAGTCACCAACATTCAACATTTTGATACAATCACTGGCGAAGGACATTCCACGACAAGAAAAAAAAAACCCATAAAAAAGATCGGTAATGCCAACAAAAGAGGTCCAACTCAATCTGCTAGGAATGGGCCAAAAAAAAAAGAGAGAAATGCCTAATCATATTCCACAGAACACCCTGATATACTTATTGAGTCCGATTTAGATTCGGATTTCGTTCAGTCGAATGTTTCAAAGAAAGCAAAGACCATTTTTACAGGAGAGTCTTCGAAATCTGCGAAGAAAAAAGGTAGTGAAACAAGTAAAGAAGATACAAGAATTTCCTAGCAATTGAAGGTCAAAACGGGTGTTAAGGTATTTTGTTGAATTATTTTAACTGTGCATGTGATTATTTTGAAGTAATGTTTTTTTTGTCTGAATATAACGATAAACTAATTTTATACTCTTTTTAAAATAGATGATAAGTATTTTTATTTGTATTAGTATTGACACATTTTTAATACATTTTCTTTTTTGTGTAAGCTTGGTATAAATTGTAGACATTGAATTGACAATGTTGTACATTGCTTGAATGTTTTTCATATGTAGTTGGCACTTTACAATGCTGCACATTGTTTTTGTATAAAATTGGTGTGAGTAGACACTTTTTGGTCCTGTGGTCTGCTTACTTTTTTTTTTCTTGGCATGCAGTGTTCCTGTTATTGTGTAAAATTGTAATGAATGTAGACTTTTTTCTTTTTACTTGACAGTGGTGTATTTTTATTTTTATTTTTGAATATTTGTTTAATGGATTTGGCATAAACTTAATCTATACCTGTGAGATGTTAAATTTGTTTTTTGTATATAGTTGGCATGGACCTATACCACACACCCGAGATGTCTATTGTTGTTTTTGTATACAATTGGTGCGAATTGATACTTTTTGGACATGTGCTAGCATAATTTTTTGGGTGGCATGCAGTGTTACTTTTTTGTGTAAATTGATTTGAATGTATACCATTTTTTTTTTTGACATTGACAATGGTGTAATTTTTTTGAATATCTTTTAAATGGATTTGATATAAAGCCCTTACTATATCTTTGAGATGTTAAGTGTTTTTTTGTATAGTTGGTATGAACATACAGTTTGGAACCTGTGCATGTGTTCTTTTTGGGTATATGCAATTTGTAATAGCATGGCATTCCATTTACTATAAAATTGGTATATCTAGCTATGAAATGTTATTACTGCAATTTGTTTGAATGATATACTTTCATCCATTCAGGCAAGGAAGATATATACCTACTGGAATTCATACATAAACACTAAGGTGATTGAAGTGTTGAAGTTTTTGAGCGAGGAGCAATTCAGTTTATTCCTACGATCTCCCTTTGGGCATTTCAATGGAATGACATTCATAAGGATACAATCACAACTCTTGTGTTGTATGCTTTTTCTTGAGACTGACAATGATAGGAGGGACATAATCATCATGAATGTAAATGGTACTGGTAGTTTCAGATTTTTTTCAGTACAAAACATATGCAAAATATATACAGTGGTTTAACGGCTTACCAAACCCATGAAAAAGTCCAAAAATTTTATTAAGGCGCAAGTTGATTAGCAGTAAAATAGTCCTAAAAAAAATACGCTCCGTTGTGTGATTAAAAAAAGAGAATAAAATTTTTATTTCAATACATTCCACAAAACAACACCAAGAAAAGAGTTTGAGACCCACAATAAACAAAAAAAAAAACTTAAACTACTTTCAGAAGGATAATTTGAATATGTTTTCCTATTGTGCCCCTCTCAGCCACATATGTCTTAAATTTAACATCTGTAAAACCCTTCCATCGAATGCTTGGAGGTCTTCCAACTTTTCTTTTATAATCATGGGGCAATAATTTAGGCTTTGCCACATAATCTAGTACATCCCATATACTCTCACAAGGAAGAAGCTTAACTGAAATTGCATATGCGTCACGAAAATTCTTATTGTTGTAATATGGAGGGAGAGTAATAATCTTCTTCAAGCAAGCTCCTGTCTGCTTCTTATACACTCTATATAACGTTTTGCTCCATCGGAAACACTATGCAAGTATTGTATTGACGACGTTACCTAACAAAAATTAATAACTGCATACATATATATTTTTTAAATGTTGCTAAAACAGTTCATCCCTTTATCCAGCTAGATAATTCAGCATGTTCATTTAGCTTAATAGTGTACTTTTTTGTCAGATCTGTAGTAGTCTTTTCAGTCGCACTATTGTACCTCGCATCCATGTTTTAATAGTTATCCTTATAAAATGTAGTAGTGACACACCTGGAAGTCTTCTTGCTAATCGATTTATATTATTAATTGATTCAGCTATGTCTGAAGTCAACGTCCACATTCGGTTAACACTTGAATGAGCTCTTGACCACTTTAAATAATCAACTTCAAACAAATAAGGTCGTATTCGCCTATCAACTGTGTCAACTCTCCCAATCAACTCCTCAAATTGTTAAAGTGTATACGCCTTTGCCATTGCAAAAAATAGCTTCCACAAATCCTCAATATTTCTATGAAAATTCTTTAGGACGTTGCACCACAAATGTTAAATACATGCGTAATGTTCCACACCAGGATACACCCTTGCAATGCCGTTCTATATGCTCTCATTTCTATCAAACGCAAAACACATATCTTCTCTTTCGCCGAATGCTTCCTTAAACTGCTCAAAGAATCAAATCCAAGAAGCATCATTTTTTGAGTCCGCTATAGCATAAGAAAGCGATAGTATGTCTTGCGTTGTAAGATAAACATATATGATCAGAATATATAATTTATAGATTATAATTTATATTTATTTGATGTAGCATTTGTATAACAATAACACAAAATAAAATTATACAACACATAATCCGAATATAGATATATAATCAGAATATACAACATATAAATTATCATCTGAATTTAAATGATATATAATTTATATAATAAGGAAGAATATATAATTAGAAATTAAATAATATATAAACTATATACTCTGCATATATAATTAGAAACATAAATTTTTTTCAGACTTCCGGGGTCCATTGTGCTAGCAATCAGAATTGTACCACGATATGTATTCCTTAAGGCTACCCCATCAACGACTAGAATTGGCCTACAATACTCCCCAACTTCTAATAGATGTTTCCAGTGCGACAAAACAATATAAAAATCTATTATCTTCCTTTCTCTTTAGGTTTATTCGACATAATTTTCCTTTAACACTTATAAATAACTAGATAATTGTGCATAAGATTCTGCAGGATCACCTCTTAACATCTTTAATATCTTTTCCTTAGCCTTCCACGCATGCATGTATGTCAAAGTTATACTATGCATCTTTAACATGTCTACGACAATATCTTTGGAAGTGCAAATTGTCTTTGAATCTACAAATTTATCCAATATCATAACACCCACCACATCTATTATCCCTTGTTGTCTTGCATAAATCCGATCTGTTATGAAATATGTGTGATTGTCACAGAATTTACGTATCTTTAAAAGTCCAAATTTATCCACTCTTAAAGCATTCATTAATCATGACAATATTCAGAAGGACACATCAGGTTATAACTATTCATCATCATTCAGATTAATACAAGTATATTACATAAAATATACATAAAAGAATATAAAATTAATAATGACATTACCAGGAAGTACTAGACCGCACAATAATGAATCAAAATTTGTGAACCACTGCGTAATGCCTCATGACCTCAACAAGTTTTTTTTTGTTTCGGTACACTTGCTTCTCTTCAACGGACAAATGTGATGGATCCGATATTATATCTAATTCTCCACCATTTAATGTATCAACATCCTCAACTGTACTCATTCCAATCAAACGAACAACACTAGTGGAATACAAATTTAGCAGATTTGATTTCGCTCAAATTGAATTCTCAGGTTGTTGCACAATTACACCACACTCTACTATATTCATTTCACAACTATTTACTGTAACGCACAATAGATATTTGACAAAGAAATCAACAACGGACTTCTTTTGATTTAAGTACGCACGAACTCTCATATCATTGTGTATAACTAATGGTGAACACCTTTGACTAATGATATACTTAATTTCCAGTTCATTCATACAGGTATCAACATCTATTTGCATAGCTATTACATCAACAAGACCCTTGTAACACCCACGGATTTTGGCGCTGCCTGGGGTTCCGGGCAAATATTTTCGAAAAATCATACGGGTGGGTTGGGGACTCGCCCGGCAAGCGGCCCATGCGGGCGACGGCCGTTGGCTGGGCCCTGGTAGGATTTTATGGCCCAAGGAAGGCGGAACAGGCGATTTCGGCCATTTTCCGTGGGTGTTAGCCCAAGGATTTTGGCGCTACCTGAGTTTTCGGGCAAATATTTTCGAAAAAACATACGGGTGGATCGGGGACTCGCCCGGCAAGTGGCCCATGCGGCCGGCGGGCGTTGGCTGGACCCTGGTAGGATTTTATGCCCCAAGGAAGACGGAACAGGCGATTTCGGAACACCCACGGATTTTGGTGCTGCCTGGGGTTTCGGACAAATATTTTTGAAAAACCATACGGGTGGATCAGGAACTCGCCCAGCAAGCGGCCCATGCGGCCGGCGTGAATCGTACATAATTGCTTCTACTTTGTAGTCAACATATTTCCCTACATAATCATTTATCATGTCAAGTAATTGTTAAAAAGAATACCAAAAGTAGAAACCATTAATTCTAAATATGACGACAATCTTGATTTTAAAAAAACGTTTATGAATAATTTTCACTTCATTGTGCCATTTTATGTCGTACAAGTATCATATATTAATCAAAGTTCTTATTTATCAACAGGTTTTGGACACATTTCCTCCGTTTTGTTTGTGTTCAAAAACGCAGATAAAATTTAACCAAAAAATAAATTTTTTTATACATAATTATACCAATAAAAATAATAGAAACAGTCTAACTGTCGAATCCCATCTTTCATCGTGTTGTATTAGAATGGACACGACACTGACAACTTTCATTGCACTCAAATGAAATTTTTAAATTTTTCAAGACGCAATCACGAATAATACCAGCAAATGATTTATAAATGTAAAAGGCAAACAATCTAAATAATAACTAATATTTTTTGAGGGGAAGATAAATGGTCATAATTAGCGAACTAATTTGAGAGATTTAAGAAAGTGAGATTTATTTCAGTTATCTCTTCCCAAGATTATGTCATTCACGATTAAAAATAGCTGACTAAATTATTTTTTTTTTTTCAAATTTTTTTCAAAATGGGAAAAACGAAAACTATTATACGTTGATATTTTTTACTGTTACAACTTGAAAGAAACAAAATATTACTATAACTTGAAATATATTACCTTATAAATGCTACTTATAAAAGTTATTCAAAAATTAATGGGCTATGTACCCAAATTGCTCCTGAGTTGGTAGAGTCAATTTCCGTGCTCTTCTATATCATGAAATTCAATTTACATAGAATTCAATTTTCGTACTCTTGTATATAATCTTTTGTATGAAATAATTAATTTTAATATAAAACTTATTTCATGTACCAAATAATGACTTATTAATGGCATACCGGCGTCCAAAGGATGAGATTAATTGAGAAAAAAGAAAGGAAAATTACATGAATATACGACATATTTTATTAAAATCTTTAAATATTTCTAACCATATATAAAAATTACAAAAATCATACTTTTTGTCTTTCTCTCTCATAAATTCAAATACTTACAATAAAACAATTAAATTGTGCCACTCACAATCTTTCTTTACTATTTTCACGTCTATTTTCTAGCAAAAGGTACCTAATCAGTGTCAATTACTGAGCAGTTACCATTCAATCAAAATTAATTATAAAATTCAAACTTAAACATTTTGTGGCTCTTTCCCATACATCAAAGTGATTGTCTTTCTTCACTCTTCTTTGTTCGAACAATTTCATCATTTTTTTCTTTTCAGTAGCATTAGTGTTATCATGGATGATCACCATCTTTCAGCCTTGATTTTACATAGGATGTCCACGATGATGACAACCCTCTACCAACGAACTTAGACTAGCAGTCGATGCTCAAGAAGACGCCATTGAAGACGATTTGATAGTCAAGACGGAGGTCATTATAACATCCCACAAAATTACCCAAATGCCCCTAGAAAGAAATCATGTGTGCATCTTCTCAAGCTCCGATGAATAATTCGAGACCGAATTTGCGATCAGCGTAAAAAATTGAGTGAAAAACCAGGTTAGAAAATAATTTTCGCTAATTAATTTCTAAACAGTGAGAGTGCGTGCTCAGGGCACGACGCTCCTGAGCGTGGACTTACACTTGTTTTATTTTCCATTTTTTTGACGTAAATTAAAAAGGACGAAATTTTGCTAAAATAACACATGTCAGCGCCCCTGGCACTACGCTGATATAGTGTTACGGGATAAAATTTTATTCTTTTATTTCAGAAAGGGTATTTTGGGTATTCCTAACCTATTCTAAGTCTAATAAACGAGTTCTAGAGTCGTTTTATATTGATTAAAGATTTTGAAACCCATTTTTTTCTAGTTCCTGAGCGAGAATTTACCAAGGGAGAACGAAGAGAAAGCTGGGGATATCAAGCTTCGAGGTCAAATTTTAGAAGAGGATTAACAGTTTTTTATCCCAGGTATGTAAGACTAAACTTAAAGCAAGTGATTGTTCTCTCACGTGCCCCATAGATGGTCATAGAGATGAGTTGAGAACTCATGAGTCCCTACACATAATTCTTGAAGTATTATCCAGTATTATCCTGATTAAATTCTTGAATTAAGTTTTTATTGTTTTAATGAGTTTCTTGTATACAAAAATATCTTGATGATATTCTTGAAGTTGAGCAATTGTTTGAATGCATGTTCATGCGTTCATTCACATGAACCCTAACTGAGGACTATGCTTGCTTTTATGCATTATTTTGAAAATTGAGATTTGATGGTCATATTGAGCATGTTAAACACCGATGATTTCTTTTAGTGTATTTTATTGAGTTTTCATTAATATAACTTTTGAGCATGAATAATAATTTGAGAAAAAGCTTTGATGATATGTAGAGATTTTTTAAGCATGAGTTTTACTAAGAAAACACTTGACATTTTAATGAGGTTTAATTGAATTGAGCATTGACTTAAATGATACTTTGAGTACATATTGATGATAATGAAAATATATTTACTCATAATATATTCATTGATGGATGATGGTGATAGTTGTTATGAGTCTTAAAACGGATTGATTTGATTGATGATGTGTGCATGCTTTAGACTTAGGAGTATTATTTAGCACCGAGTGGGTGAGGAGTGTCGCCCTAGAACTGCGTTTGCTAGCGTAGGATAGTCGTGCAACATGTTCTGGTGACTCTTGTCCTAAAGGTTGGACATTCTCTTTGGATCTGAGAGAGAGAGAGAGAGAGAGAGAGAGAGAGAGAGAGAGAAATATACTACGTCCTTTACCATGACAAGTTTAGGACGGACATGACAATAATGTTGATTCGTTGTGCACCACCTAACTTAATGTGGTGGGACAGAATAGATGTTGGTTAAGAGAAACTCCCAAGCAACATTGATTGAGCATGAGATTTCTAACGGAGTTATCCTTTTCTTTTCAAATGTACATTATAAAAAGCATGATTTATTTTAAACTTGTATGTTTTACTGAGTTGAGATGAGTTGAGTCTTCTGAGTTGAGTTGATGTTATTGCCATATTATTCTACCTGTTTCGGTCTCTTTAAGCTATTTTACATACCATACATTTCACGTACTGATGTCGCTTTGTATTATTTTATGATGCAAATACATGGGATAGAGATCATCAACATACGTTTCATTATGGATCTTTGGATGTCCAGCGGATTGGTGAGCCTCCCTTACTTTGGAGGATTCGTATGATACTTTCATCTTGCTTTAGATTTAGAACTGCTTAGCATTTATTTTTATTGGGATAGTCATGAGTTTGTCATTGGCACCACCTATTAGTGATAGATGCTTCATATACTAGAGTCGGATTGTTGATTGATAAGACTGTGAGCTAGTTCTTTTCTACTAACTTTTTATTTATAATACTATTTTGAGACTAGATAAGATGTGCCCATTTACTTTCTTTTATCTTCCACTGATTTTGTAGAGTGTACTGTTTGAATGAATGTAACAAGGCCAAGTGGTTAGTTTGGGGATTAGTAATAGTCTCTAAGTGTCGGTTATGTCTAGGGTACCCTCCCGAGGCATGACAGTCATGAAGGAGACATGCTCAACCTCAAAATCTCCAGACAGAAAATCACATACAAAAAAATTAAAAAAAAAAGATGAACCCATTAACACCTGTTTATCCCTACTAACATATGTGTTTTTGACCTAATTTGGTACTTTCCATTTTTTCTAGAATTTCATCGTGAATGTGTTAATTTTTATTGAAATTTTTCTTGAATAGACATCAATCCATGTTTAAGCTAGTTGTTAATCCTTAAAATTAGGCATACCAAAATTCTATGATCGCGATATTGATACTTTTAGAATCACAATTCAACTGTTGATACCTTTATAGAGTTAAGCATTTTGGAATTTTATTATTGCAAGTATCAAACTTGTGTTTTCTAGAATTTCATCGTGAATGTGTTGATTTTTGCTGAAATTTTTCTTGAATAGAAATAAATCCATGTTATAGGTAGTTGTTAATCCTTAAAATTAGGCATATCAAAGTTCTGTAATCTCAATATTTGATACTTCTAAAATCACAGTTCAAATGTTGATACCTTTATAGAGTTAAGCACTTTGGGGTTTTATTATTGCAAGTATCAAAATTGTGTTTTGCTCGTTAAATAAAGCATAATGATAACCCATATGAAAGCCTTTAAAACCAAGTATCAGAAAACCCCTTTTAAGCCTTTAAAACAAAGTATCAAAAATCCTTTTGTTGAAGCACACCCAACAAAGTATCAATACACAGCATAATTACATAATGTCAAGCATCTAGTATATGCAAGTATAAACATATACAATATATATAAATTGTGTATCAGTTATATACCTAAACAATATTTTTTAAGGTATCAATTATAGCTAAATTCTACATTTGCATTAAGTATCAATCACATATATGAAGTACATTAAATCAAGTATCAAATATAGTCAATTATAAGTAAGACATCTCATTTAAATATCAGACTCATACACATATCATTTCAATTTTACTATAACTGATACTCTATAAGTTGACATGTATCTATAGTTTACATGTAGTTATAGATTAATTTTCTATCAGGAACCTTCTCTATGACTTTTTCTGGTGTAGTTCGCAACAGAGAAGCTCGTCCATTGTAGAATGCAGAAACTATGATGGATGGCTTTTGGGAAATCTTTCTGACGGGAAGATAGAAGAATATGCACGAAAGCTTTAGCATCATCAAAAGCAATAAAGTACAGAGCTGGCATGATATGGAAACTGCTTTAAAATTTTCTTCAAATAAGCATAGATCAATATATGTACTGAAATATAGGGGTTACAATTGCTATATTCCTTGTATGAATTGTCCATTACAACCAAAATGTAAAAAATTATGGACTTTTTGAATTGTCTATATGCTTAAAGGAACATAAAAGTCCTCTTTTTCTGTACATTTTTGGCACTGTCTTGGTGCAATCAATGAACTCATATGATTATGATTCTCAGTTTTTCAAGCATGCATGATGACAATACTTTAATTTGAAAAGTTTTTTGAGTTATCATGAAATTTTCATGTTGAGCCCAATTTATATTCTTAAACTTGTATAGAGTTGCTTCATACACTGGGAGAGTAGTGAAGTCTTAATACCAAGCGAGGTCAAATATATGAATCTTCACTTTTCATATTGTATCATTAAAGAATTGAAGCAAAAATAGTAACTATAGATGTAAATATAATTGAGAACCCACTCTATAGAAGTTTTCAGCATAGTGGCGAAGGCAAGATTTTCACCAAGAGTATTCGACACATACTGTATATACATAAAGGTTAAACTTTGCGTTAAAAATGTGATTTTGGCTAAGGAGATTAGGATGAACTCCCTTTTGTGTCATAAGCTACTTGCAAACATACCAATGCAGTATGAAAAAATTGGTATGCCAAACCTTCATTTACATATGGATAAGAAAAAAGAACCATATATGATGATTAAAGGTCTAGTATAAAATGGTACATATTACAATCATATCAAGAACTACTTCTGATTTTTACCCTTCCCAACTAACCTCCTGATTCTCTCTAATACGAAAATTAAAATTACAACCTTGGAGCTGATCATTAGAGAAGAACAACCACCTCAGCCAATATACATAGTTTTAGCTATTTTGACCACTAGTCTGGGCTAAGAACAGTAAATTTCAGATAGTTTTGTATTTTCACTGGAGTTTCGTATCTGAAGGTCTGAGATTGAGCGAAGACTTTTGGATGATACGCGTTTTTATTCAATTTTGTGTAGCATCTTGAAGCATTTCTACCACCTTCTTTATTCTTGGTCATTTTGTTGGAATGGTAAAGGTGCACATCAATGCGACTTTTAGAATTGCAAGCATTTCTTTCCTCCAATCAAAAGAAATGGTATTGAGTCTTGCATTGAGTATCTGCTCTAGCATTTCTCCTCTCGCAGATGTACCGTGAATCCACTTGACCAAATCAATTTCTTCACCAAAAGCTTCATAAACAGGCAGTCGAGTGGTAAGGATCTTGAGCAAAACAATTTTGTAGCTATAAACATTTTGGAAGTTGTTACTTGCATTGTATATATATATATATATTCTGTTGGAGAAAATAATTAAATCAGACACCAAAGATATATAATTTTCACAAAATAAAATGAAACGATCAGCCAAGTCATTCAAGCCATATACTTGGGGGAATGTATATAATTAAGCCAGTAACAACACTTATACTTGCAGTCATTTTAGATGGATCAAAAAGTCAAAATATTTCAACTTTGGCTACTAAAGGGTGAATTTAGAATCAAGAGACATATTCCTGGAAGAAACGTCAAGATGAATTATGGTCACGTGATAAGGAACGCTAATCCTTCTGCAACTCTAGGGGCAATGGAAAGTCTTGTCAGCTAGTCAGGTTCATATTCAAGTTTCTAGCTAAACTCATGAAGATATTGAGCCAATGTCCCATTGAAATGAGTAAATTTTAAAAAATATGTTGTTCCTATAAAAAAAAGTTGATTAAACCAATATTTGTTACATAAGAAGCAATACATTATGTTTGGATACCATCAAATATAAATTTAAATCTGATTCCCAAAAGAGGAAAATCAGATACATACCTTCATCAAAGAATAACTAGCAGAATTTCAGAATAAACGTATATGTATTTTTGAAGTATCTTATTTTAAAAATTTCAGATTTTTTTTGACATGATGAATCAACTATGAAATTTGATACTTCAACTCCAAAGAGGCAACAAGAAATTGTACAATCTATTTTGACCATCCCTGTTGAAACATCAGACAACAAGTTATCAATAACATCCAAATCGATTGTTTCTAGCACAATGGGTACATTCTAAATCCCAGCTCCTTTTTCTTTATTTCAACATACAACTTAACATGGCGTTGTGGATTGAAATAGGGGAGGAATTACCTTTGATAACGTATTAAATCTCAAGTTTTTTTCTTAGTTCATTGATTCCTAACTCTGCGACTATCGCAGATCAGCATCACTGTTTCTTGCCCTGAATCAGTTCGACAACTTCAAATTTTTTCCCTTTTTCTTTTTCCAGCAATTTTTTGGAGAAAATCGACATCTATCACGCCCCAAGAGGGTACCCTAGGTCTAATTGGCACTCGAAGACTATTGCTAGCCCCCCAAGCTAACCACCTAGTTTCATCGCATTCGTTCAATCCATCAATTGCGGAAGATATTAAGAAGTAAAAGGGATATCAATAAATGAACAATCTCAATATAAGTGAGAAACAGGGAAACAACTTCTACTTCAACTATCAACTATCTATGTTAATAAAGCCTCTATAGCTAGTGTCTATGAAGGTATCATGACAGGCCATGGATACCACAATCAAAATAAATGACATCAAAATAGAAAATAGAGAATTGATACATCCTCCAAAAGTAGGGGAGGACTCACCAAGTTTGGCAATCACGAATCTCTAAACTTTAACAATTACGTTGTTGAAATCCTTTATCTATAGAATCTACATCATAAAATAATGCAGCACAAGAAAGGGCATTTGTACATGAAATATACTATATGTAAAATGAGCTAAAGTAAATAATAAGGCTATACAATATACAATGATATCAGCTCATCAATCACTCAACCTCACTCAGAGTAAGGAACATGACTCTATCATATCACTATCTATCCAGACATCAAACTATCAATCAATCTTGGAGTACCATCAGCATGATGCGGATCTGAGAGTTTCTATAGCCAAGAATCACCAGCTATGAGCCAGTGATGATACAACAAAGAGATGCCATTGCCACATCTTCCCAATACCTTGTCGGGGTAAAGGACGAGTCTGTTGGGGATCTCAAATAAATCTCCACGGGATAAAAAAATATTCATTTTCACGGCCCAATCATCTCCTACGTTGGCCACATAGTTAATGAGTACGAGTGTGACTCACACTTCCGCATTTTGGTGCTAATAGTCCTCCCAGGACTCGATATGCTTATAAATCTATAATCATCAAGCTTGTTATACAATCAACCCCCCTCAGGCAGGGAACTCATCTCATCTGACAATCTATCTACTCAAGGAATAAGTTCTTCCTCTCAATGCTAAGGTTCAACCTCATTTGGACTCTAAAAATACTAATTCCATCAACTTCATCCATCAACACACTCATCTCAAGACCCAGACCACATCAATCAATACAGTCAGACAGTCAAGGATCTAGAAATTACCCCTAAGTTCATTCTTGAAATCTTTTACAAAGAATTCATTTAGGGTAAATACATAATAACACAATAATATATGAAAAAGATTGTTAAGAGTATGATGATCATCAATTCAAGAACATAAGTAATAATTAAAGATAATTTTTAAGATTACTTCAAGAAATCACAACAAGACCCATTATATTCTACTATTTATCCTAACTCAATCATGGGGGCACATGAGAGAACAATCTCATGCTCTAAGTAGCCTTTACATACCTGGGATTTAAGAATTATCAAATCTCCTTCAAGAACTTGCACCCAAATTTGAAACCCTTCACTCTTTGTTCTTCTTCTCTCAGGAACTCTTACATAGACACTTAAGAAAAAATGAGTTTTTAAAATCCTAAATTAGTAATAAATGACTTTTAGACATATTTTAGGACTTAAAATGGGTTAGGATTGACCAAAATATCCTTTTTTAAATTAAAAGAAAAAGTTTAAAAATTTGTACACTGGTCCGCGATGCGCTAGGGACGCGGACCAGTGTATTTCACAAAATTTATTCAAAATTCAATTCCTATCAGAAAACTAAAAAAATCTTAAGTGTGTCTCTGCGTCAGGCTAGGAGTGCGGACAGACATTCTTTCATAATTAATTAGCAAAAATTATTTTTTGCTCCGGTTGCTCTTAAATCGAATTGAGATCATTTTTCCACTCAATCTTTTGCGATGATCATAAATTTGATCTCGAATTTCTCATAGGAGCTTTGGAAGACATGTTGTGTGCATGTTTAAGTTTTAGGGGAGTTTTTTGATAATTTTATGGGGTGTTACATCATCTCTCCCGTGGGATCATTCGTCCTCAAATGATGAGTAAAACTAGAATAAAAGCATGAGTAATCTCAGAATTTATCTCAATACTCACTCAGGAACTCTCGAACTCTCAATTATCCATCACCTATCTATCTCTTTCTTAAACTTGGGAACTAGACTCAATGCATCAGATTCCAGAATAGGACTTTAATAGCGTTTAGGATAGGGACTTTACCTTCAACATCATCGTCATCTGGCATGAATAGGTATGGGTATTTGAGTTTTATCGCTTCCTCAGCTTCCCACACAGCTTTCTCCACAAATTTATTCCTCCATAGAACCTTGACTAAGGCTATCTCTTTATTCCTCAGCTTACGAACTTGTCGATCAAAGAATTAGACTAGAATTTCTTCATAGAATAAGCAATCCTTCACTCCCGTACTCTCAATAGGGATTGCTAAGGTAAGATCTCCCAAACACTTCTTCAAGATTGACACATGGAACACCGAATGGACTCCATCTAACTCGAAAGACAAGTCTAATTCATAAGTAACCTTTCCAATCCTTCTCACAATCTGGCATGGTCCCATATGACGTGGACTCAACTTTCCTTTCTTACCAAACCTCATGATGCCTTTCATGAGTGATACCTTCAAGTAGACTCAATTATCCACCCCGAACTCCAAGTCTCTTCTTCGCCCATCCATGTAAGACTTTTGATAACTCGATGCTGTCTTCAACTTCTCTCTAATGACTTTCACCTTCTCCATAGATAAGCGGACAAGATTAGGTTTGATCAGTTCAGCCTCACCAATCTCGAACTAGTCAATCGGTGATCTACACCTCCTCTTGTATTGTGCCTCATAAAGGACTATCTGGATACTGACATGATAGCTATTATTATATGAAAATGCAATTAATGAGTGCTCGTCCGAATTACCCTTGAAGTGGATGATGCAAGCTCTTAACATATCCTCCAAAGTCTGAATGGTGCGCTCTGTTTGCCCATCCATCTGAGGGTCAAAAGTTGTGCTCAGATGTACTTTTGTACCCAATCCTTTCTGAAAAAATCTCCAAAATTGAGAGGTGAATTAAGCTTCTTTATTCGAGATGATGGACAAGGGAACCCCATGTAATCTTATAATCTCACGAATATACAATCGGACATACTCCTCAGTATTAGTGGTCTTAACTGCCAAAAGGTGGGTTGATTTAGTCATCGTGTCAACAATCACTCATATCGAATCATGATGCTTTCAAGATCTTGGTAAATTGATAATAAAATCCATGTTGATCATCTTCCACTTCCACTCAAGAATTTCAAAGTTCTGAGCTGACCCACATGGTCTCTGATGTTCAACCTTGACCTGTTAACAATTAGGACACTTAGAGACAAATTCAGCAATGTCTCTCTTCATCCCATTCCACTATAAACTTCTCTCAAGTAGTGGTACATTTTGGTAGAACTGGTGCGAATAGAATATCTGGAGCTATAGCTTCCGCCATGATCCTCTCTCGGACACCATCAACATCAGGTACACACAATCTTCCTTGATACCTCAACACCCCATCCCCTATTTGGAGAAAACCATCACCTTTTGCTTGTGAACCATTTTTCAAGTGGAATAAGACAGGGTCTTAGTCTTTCTTTTCTTTCACTTCTAACACTAAGGATGAAGCAGAACCATTCTGAATATTGATCCTACCTTTGCTGTTCTCCTCAAGTTGTACTCCTAATCGAGCCAATCTATATATTTCCTTTACTAACTCTCTTTTCTCTTCTTCCACATGGGTAGTGCTACCCATAAACACCCTACTAAGAGCATCAGGAACAATGTTAGCTTTACTTGGGTGGTAGAGAATACTTATGTCATAATACTTAAGCAGCTCCAACCACCTCCTCTGTGCAGGTTGAGCTCCGTTTGGCTGAACACGTACTGCACACCATTGTGGTCAGTGAACACATCCATATGCACTCCATACAAATAGTGACACCAAATCTTAAGTGCAAATACTACCACTGCCAACTCAAGATCGTGAGTTGGATAATTTTTCTCATGGGCCTTAAATTGCCTGGAAACATAAGATATTACCTTCCCTCTCTAATAAGCACACAACCCAATCCAACTCTAGATGCATCACAGTATATCACAAAGTCCCCCGTCCCATCAGGTAAAGTCAGAACTTGGGTTGTAGTAAATCTAGTCTTCAACTCTTGGAAACTCTTTTCACATTCCTCAAACCACTAAAATTTAGCTTTCGTCTGAGTTAGTTTAGTTGATGGTACTGACAAAGAAGAGAAGCTCTTAACAAATCAGAGGTAGTACCTTGCCAAATTCAAGAAACTTCTTATTTCCATCGGAGAAGTTGGTCTGGGCCAGATCTTAACTGCCTCAATCTTCTGAGTATCCACCCGAATAACATGTCACGAAATAACGTGGCCTAAAAAGGCCACAGACTTGAGCTAAAACTCACACTTTGAGGATTTTGCGTACAACTCATGATCTTTGAGTATTTGCAAAACTACTCTAAGGTGATTGGCATACACAAGAATATTGTCAATAAACATGATCATGGATATGTTAAGAAATAGTTTGAATACCCTGTTTATCAAATCCATGAAGGCTGCAAGTGCATTCGTCAAACCGAAGGACATGACCAAGAACTCAAAGTGGCCATATTGTGTCCTAAAGGCTGTCTTTAGGATATCACTTTCCCTCACCTTCAATTGATAGTAACCTGATTTGAGGTCTATCTTTGAGAAACAAGTAGCACCCTGAAGTTGGTCAAATAGATCATCTATCGTGGGAAGAGGATCTTATTTTTTATGGTGACCTTGTTCAATTGTCGGTAGTTTATACACATTCTGAGAGACTCATCTTTCTTACGCATCAATAGGACAAGAGCACCCCAAGGTGAGACACTAGGCCTTATGAAACCTTTCTCTAACAAGTCTTTCAATTGTTCTTTCAATTCTTTCAACTCTGCAAGGGCCATTCTATAAGGTGGAACTAAAATGGGTTTGGTCTCAGTAAGAACATCAATTCTAAAGTCGATCTCCCTATCAGGAGGGATTCCAGGTAGATCATCAGGAAACACCTCAGAAAACTCATTCGCAATCGGGACTGACTCAAGATAAGAAGATTCAACATCATCAGACTTAACTCGTACGAGGTGGTAAGATAACCTTTGGAGATCAACTTTCTGACTCTAAGATAAGAGATAAAATTGCCCTTAGGTGTAACGAAACCCCCTTTCCACTCTTGAATTGGCTCATTAGGAAATTGAAACTTAGCAATTCGGGTTCTACAGTCAACAGAAGCATAATAGGCATGAAGCCAATCCATAAGTATCACATCAAAATCAACCATCTCCAATTCTACCAAATCAGCCATGGTGTATCACTGCATAATCTTTGCAAATTCTCTCAACTAATATAGACTCACCAGTAGGAGTGCAAACAGAAAAAGGTTCAAGCAAATACTCTAGAAGGATCCTAAACTTACTAGCCACATAAAGAGTCACAAAGACAAAGTGGCACCCAGATCAAGTAATGCATAACAATCAAAGGTAAAGGCTTAAAGCATACCACAACAATATCTGGTGCAGCTTTTTGATCCTGTAGATTACCCATCGCATAAAAGAGGTTTGTCCCACCTCCTATACCTTTAGTAATACCCCTCTATTGATTGCCAGTTGGGGGTGCCGCGGAGGATTGTGGTCTACTGCTCCCTTCACCCTGCCTCCTCTTTGGACACTCATAACTGAAGTGATCAGTCTGTCCAGTCGAGTAGCAAATATCTCTCCCCACACGATACTCACCCAAATGAAGCTTACCATATTTTTCACAAGATGGCTTTCCCCTCGAACCTTGGGTCACACTAGACTGAGATTGTTCACCTTGAGCCATGGAATTCTAGTAACCATGAGATTTTTTATCATACCTGTTTGGTTGAATGCGCGTACTTGCTACATAAGAGGCATGGTGAGATGCTCTCTTCTGAAATAGGACTTGTCGCCTTTATTTTGTTCTGCTAGCTAGGATCATGCCCAACTGATTTTGCCTTTCTGTTGATCTGCTCCTCTCTATCTTTCCTCTGATCATCTTTCGTCTATTAGGCATATACCATGATTCTGGAGATGTCCATGTTGTGGATCAGCAAAGCCGTTTTACACTCTTTTTGCATCTGTCTGCCTAAACCAGACACAAACTTTCTTATCCTTGCCCTCATGTTTTGCACCATCTCCGGAGCATATTTGGACAGCTTAATAAACTTAAGATGTACTCTTTCGCTATTATTCCTCTCTGCTTCAGTTTCACAACTCATCCACCTTTGCCTCCCTCAACTCTTGAGGAAAGAAGTGGTCAAGGAAGACAGCCTTAAACTCCTTTTGTGCTGCAGGCTCCGCATTCTCACCCCTGCTCTCTTCCCACTGGTTGTATCAAACGTTAGCAACGTCCTTTAATTGGTAGGAAACAAGCTCCACTGCATCAATCGCATCAACATGCATCACTTTCAGGACCTTTTACATTTCATCAATAAAGTTCTGCAAGTCCTTCTTAACCTTAGACCCTATATACACTAGCGAGTTCAGCCTCAAGAAGTCTCTAAGTCTGATGGCAGCTGAGGGATCCTGTGAGCTAGAGCTTGGAGCTTGAGAACCTCAGTTGTTACCCTGGAAGGCCACTAAGTGAGTCAGCATGGTGATGGCTCCCCTAAACTTTGCCTCTGTGCCGGGAGCTGGCTGGGGCTGAGCATGCAGTGCCTGTGGGACCTCAGCAGTCCTGGCAGAGTGTCCTTGTCTCCTAGCCTCTGGCAGGAGCGAGACCTCAGGTTGGGTGTTCTCAGTAGCTAAGGCTGCGACATCTCTCTGAGCGAGTGTTCTCTCTAGTAGCATTTTCTATAAACGTGTAAAGCATGAGTTAAAATGAGATTTCCACAAGGTTAAACTCTATCGCACGAATCCTAATGTCCTATAACCTCCAGCTTATAAAGTGTGGTGCACAACATACCCATAAATAAGACTCTAATAGATACGGCTTCATAGACTCCCTAGGACACTCCAACTCTATGCCTGATACCAAGTTTGTCACACCCCGAGAGGGTACCCTAGGCATAACTGGCACTCGGAGACTATTGCTAGTCCCCCAAGTGAATCACCTAGTCTCATTGCATTCGTTCAATCCATTCATTAGGGAAAGATAACACAGAAATAGCTAACTATCAGTGGGCTATAAACTATCCACTCTATCTATCATAAAGGATACGAGTAAAAAGGAACAATCTCAGTATAAAGAAGAAAAAAGGGAAAAAGAACCCCAACATCAACCATCATATGTCTATGTCTATGAAACCTCTATAACTACTGTCTAAGAAGGGTACCATGTCAGATCATGGCTACCACAATCAAAATAAGTAACTCAAAATAGATAGAAGAGAAATAAATGTGTCCTTCGAGAGCAGGGGAGGACTCAACAAGTCTAGATAGAAGAGAAATAAATGTGTCCTCCAAATTGGGGGAGGACTCACCAAGTCTGGATTCACGGAGCTCCAAACCTCAACGATGCACCTGCTTCAAATCCTTTATCTACAAAATCTAATTCATAAAATGATGCAGTGCCAAAGGGGCGTTAGTATGTGAAATATATTATATGTAAAATGGGCTAAAGTAAATAATAGGGCTATACAACATAAATGATATCGGCTCATCAATCACTCAACCTCAACTCAGCATAAGGAACATGACTCTATTACATCGCTATCCATCGAGACATCACATAATGACATCAATCACAGAGTACTATCAATATGAAACCTATATAAGAGTTTCTATAACTGACAATCACCACCTATGAGCCAGCGATGATATAATAAAGAGGTATTGTTGTCATATCCGCCCAGTACCTTATTGAGGTAAAGGATGAGTCTGTTGGGGATCCCAAAGAAGTCTATCAAGTCCTCTGCGGGACAAAGGAAACATCCGCTTTCATAGTCCAATCATCTCCTCGCTAGCCACATAGTTAATAAGTACAAGTGGGACTCACTCTTACCTAATTCAGTGCTAATACTCCTCCCAGGACTCGATGCTCGGAAGTCTCTCATTATCAGGTTGGTTATACAACTAACCCCCCTCAGGTAGGGACCTCATCTCATCTGACAATCTATCAACTCAAGGAGTAGGTTCTTCCTCTCAAAGCTAAGATTCAACCTCGTTTAGACTCTAAGAACACTAATTTCATCAACTTCAACCATCAGCATACCCATCTCAAGACCCAGACC
>JAOTQJ010000049.1:9460294-9485739 GCA_025642045.1 Solanum sejunctum
AACATAAGGGCTCCTAGTTAGCCCATTGACCAATTAGGTCCCCAAATTTTTCTATTTTAATCCAATTAAGGACTCCCGACTTCAACCAAATTTTTACCCGCGAAAATTCCCGGTGAAATTTATAATACACCTCAATCTCAACAATTTTCCCGAATGAGCAATTAACCTCTATTTAGTTAATTTCGGGGTCTAACAATTGTATAAAGATGACTTCATATGAAACATCATGTTTTAAGAGTTCTTTTATCATTTATTAAGAATTTTTTTCAATAATAATATCCTGATGAAGACAAAAAGTACTAGATAACTATACATAAGTCGATACACAAATTAATGTAAAGTAAATATAGTATTAATAATATAAAATTTAATACTAACTACCAGTAAAGTTTTCATAAATTATGAATATATTAATTTTCTTTAATATTGATAAATCAAACATTACACGTATATTATTTATGCAAAATTTTATGACTGAAATTGGAGTATATTTTGTTAGTAAGGCATAATATTTGATACTATATATTAAAGGCTTTTTTTGCAAGACTCACAAAAGTTATCGCAAATTTCTTTTTCATCCCTAGAGTTTCTAAGCTAGGGTTTCTAATTTATTACCATGTTATAATTTCAATGAGATCTGATAATGCAATTGTTAAAAAAAAAAGAAATTTATATTTTAGCATATTTTTTTGATTTATAAATGCTAAAATGGATATTGATTGCAAGAGAAAAATTAACTAACTAATTAAGCTAGCTGAACTAAGTAGTACTCGCCATTAATAAATCCGTAGACGAGATGAAAAGTGAACCAGAGCCATCAATAGATTTGTAGATGAAATGAGAAAAATCAGCCATCAACATATCTATAAATGAGATGAGAAGTAAATAAAGTCATCAAAAGATCTGTAGACGAGATGAGAAGTGAATCAGAATTTAGGAAGAAAGGAGAAGAAGAGAAGAAATTGAGTAAGAAAGAATTCATATTTTTTTCTCCTGTTATTGCACATATATAATCATCTATAGACATGGTGTAATCTCAACTCTCGTCTTTCCTTAACAAGCTTCTAATCTAGACTCTTTATTTCATAATTTTATTCTTGTGCCTTTTATTTCGAATCCACTGTTCGATGTTTCTAGCAACACTTAGGATCATAACATCTCGTCCTTATAGGGTTCTAATCTTAACAGTTTGACCGTGATTTTATAAATTAATATGATAATAAAGCATAAATTTTATTTGTTGGCGAGTTAATTTTATCACCTTAATAAATTTTGTCCCGCCCTTTCTTTTGGTATCAGATAAATAAAATTATCCAGATGATTTATGCTCTATAGAAACTTCAATTCCTTTTTTGATGTCATCGCTCTTTTTTTAAAAAAAATGTGGAGTTGGACACTCCTTTATTTATGGGCAACTTACACAAATCTCATATTTTTTTGAGCTAATTTTAACAAATATTAATTTTTTTCAAAATTATCAAAAATTCCTTCTTTTTGATACAAAAATCGAAATCAGTGATACATATCAAAAAAGTAGGAGCATTAAGGGATTTTAACTATGATACGTGGAGAAGTAGGAATTGTAATTTGTATCAATAAGTGTTGTAATTTTATATCATTTAAGAGATTTTTGTAATTTATTTAAAAAATCAGGATTATATGAAATTATGTAAATATTAGTTGTATATTTTTATAATTTTTGCTTTATTTATTCATAAAAAAAAAGATAGTTTTACAAATGTGGCCAAAGCCCAACACTAAACAATACATACTCGGCCCAATATCTCCCCTAATTCCGAATATAAAAGCTACAATTCAACATTTAGGACTTTTTAAATAGGAACCTTGCGAAAAATTTGCCGCTTCTTTCTCTTCCTGACTTCTCCAGAAAGTTCTATCGTCTTCTTTATTTAGCATCTAATTAATAAGTAGCTCCTATTATCATATTTGAATTTATGCTCGCTTCTGTAAGTTCCCTTTTCTATTCTCCTTCAGCTCTTGTTATTTCACATCTGACCTCCTCTTTTCCTTTGACAAGTAATCTTCAACGGCTAACCTTCTGTAGAATGATCCTGTTAAGACCTTCATTTACATATTTGTCATCAGGTACTTCTCTAGCTCTTAACCTTTTTGTCCTTTTCTGTACCATTATATTTCTTATCCTTAATCCTTTTGTCTTTCTTAATCTAAATTTATCCATCCTTAGTTGCAAGAATGAAAATTTAAGATTACTCAGGTTCCTTCATGATAATTTCTTTAAGATCTGTTCTCACTTTAAATGGAGAGATGCCTGTTTTGCTGAATTTAATTTTGTAAGTTATAATTTATTAATGGCTATATGTAATGGACCTATCCCCAGCTATATATGTCCCTTGGTGCTCAATCATTGTAATTATTTTAATTCTTTTCTGTTTTATCTTTGTACTTCCTGCTATCTATATGCTTATCTTCCTTGTCCTGATCCATAATATACGTATTTGAAACCTATCAACTCCTGCTATTCCCCCGTATGCTCCTATTAATTGGCTTTCTATTTGTATGCATATTTTACCTTGCTGCTCACATGCCTCATTAGTCAATCTATTTGCTAGTTGATTTCCTTCCCTAAACACATGTGGTATGTATATGTTTATTTCTTGCATTATCTACTGAATATATTGTATTTGGTCCACCAGATGTCATGGTATTTTCTATTTTTTTTTACCATCTTCATTACCACTAGAAAATCTGTTTCTCTAATGACTCCTCTTATCTTGTGTTTGTTGCAATATATAATAGCTTCCAATATTTCTATGATTTCTGCTTGCACATTGCTTTTTATGCCCGTTGCTTCTGCCTACGCATGCATCAATACACCTTTATCATCTCTCAGACATAAATTATAGGCACCGCTATCTGAGTTCTCTCTACTCACTCTATTTATGTTGCATTTAATCCTCCCTTGTGTTGGCTTTTCCCACATTACTACTAGATAATGTAATTTAGACCTATAGTCCCTGAGTACCTGTATTATTCTTCCTTATTTCTTGGACAAATCTATCTAGGGATATTTTTTCTTTATCAATTTCTCTAATAGCTCTATGCAACTCCTTCGCATTTCGTATAAAGTGACATATTTTTCATATCTTCATGCATTTCTCTGCTTTCATACTTCCCACATCAACATAGCTGGAACAACTGAAAAAATATTTTTGAGCTTTATTGGTGCTATTATTTCCACCAGCTTCGACTCATTTGTTGCAAATTTTTCTTGACCTGAATCCCTGCAAAAGTAGCAAACTGTCCCCATAGTCTTTTAGCTATATGGGTTGTTAGAAAAAGGTGTTGCATCGTCTCCTCTTCATATGTATCACCATAGTGACATCTTGATACTATATGCATTTTAATCCTTTTCAAGTTATCATCTGTTGCAATCTTGTCTTTTAAGCATCTCCATATCAAAAAATTAATCTTGAAAGATATTGATTTTAATTAAATAAATTTTCTCCACTCCTATTTCACCTTATTTTTCCTCATCATTTTGTATACTAATTTTACTGTAAAATTTTTATTGTTATTAGCCATTCATCATGGCTTATCAACACTTATTTTCTCTATGTTTAGCTTGATCTCCTCCTTTATGTACTCTATCATCTCCTCATGGATAGCTAACTGTAATTGTAAGACATCTCACTCCCTATTTCTTATATTTTATTTCACTTTTTTATCCTCTTCTTGCATATTGTTTTCTCCTAGAAAATAAATAGCTCCTTATTTGGTCCAATTATTAAACCAAAAATTCACCTCCCCTTCTTTCGATTGCCACCACATGTTCAATTCGTCTTCTTCTCTCACTGCGATCATTTTTTTTCAAGCATATGAAGCACCCTGATACTCCACAATTACAATGTGAAGCTTTTTACAATAGCTTGTCCATATATAAGTACTCCACAATATTATAGTTGTCCTCAATTTTCATCATAATTTGGCATATAATGTCTTAAACACATCAAAAAAAAATCTGTAGCCTATTTCTTCCTCCAACTGTAGGCAACACATTTCCTCCCATGCCACCCAATGTTTTTCTTTTTCTCCACCAGCTTTCCTCCAAAAGAATCTTGCAAAAATTTAATGTAATTTCTCTATTACTTTTTTAGGTGGATTCATCATTGAAAGTAAATATATCGGTATTGATTGTAAAACATTTTGAATCAAATATACTTAACTTCAAATGATAATCATTTATTCTGTCATGCAAAAATTCTTTTCTGTACCTTCTTCACTAACTCATTAAAATAGCAAATTTTTATTCTGCTATAAAACATTGAACACCTTAAGTAAGTGAAACGGAATAATCATTATTTTATTTTAGTTATCTTCCTCAATCTGATCGTTACTATTAGAGGTATGTTGTCATGGAGATAGAAAAAGCTTTTACCCCAATTAATCATCTATCCAGAGCAGCTCTCATACTTCCACAACACTTTCATCATTTTAATAATTGATGCTTTTTCCCCCGAACAAAACAATATTGTATTATTTGCGTATGAAAGATGATTAATCTTGGGACTCCACTTGAGAAGCTTGAATCCTCTAAATGCATTATAATATTTAATTGATTAAGCCCACTAAATAATATCTTCGTTGCAATGATAAACAATATTGGCGATAACGAATTTTCTTATTCAAACCTCTTGAGAATTTAAAGTAATCAAATGGTTGTTCATTCACTAGAATGGTATACCAATTATTAGAAATCAGTCTCCAAATCATATCAATCATCAATTGTAAAAATTCAAATTTCCTCAATACCTTAATGAGAAATACCTATGATACTCTGTCATATGTTTTTATCATGTCTAACTTCACAATAACATTGTGATATTTATTTCACCTATTCATGTCCTTTATAATTTTTTATATCAGTAAAATATTTTCTGTAATGCTCCGTCCTTTTATAAATCCCGATTGATTTGCTGAAATAATTTTCGGCAGGTTCAATGTAATTTTTGTATGCAAAAGCCTGGGTATTATCTTGTTTGTGAAATTACTCAAACTGATCGACCTTAAATTCGAGAAATCTTTAACATTTTTTTTATTTGGTTAAACCTCTCGAGAATTTAAAGTAATCAAATGGTTGTCCGTTCACTAGAATGGTATACCAATTATTAGAAATCAGTCTCCAAATCATATCAACCATCAATTCTGAAAATTCAAACTTCCTCAACACCTTAATGAGAAATACCTATGATACTCTATCATATGCTTTTATCATGTCTAACTTTACAACAATATTGTGATATTTATTTCGCCTATTCATGTCCTTTATAATTTTCTACGTCAGTAAAATATTTTTCTATAATGCTCCGTTCTTTTATAAATTTCGATTGATTTGCTGAAATAATCTTCGACAGGTTTAATGTAATTTTTGTATGCAAAAGCCTAGGTATTATCTTATTTGTGAAATTACTCAAATTGATCGACCTTAAATTCGAAAAATCTTTAACATTTTCTTTATTTGGTAGTAAAATTATATTTGTATGTGTGATGTATCTCAGCAGCTCACTCCCACAAAAGGCGGCTTTGGTCATATTCTAAATATCTTCATCCACTATATTCCAGCAAGTTTGAAAAAATAATTTGATAAACTCTTCCGGCCCACTCAAACTCTCACTGCTTAGCTAAAAAACAACTTCCTTCACTTTCTCTCTATGTTAGCAGTTTTTTCATCATTTTATTTTAATCTTCAGTGATCATTTTCGGGATCACTTCTATCATGTCTTCATTTTCAATCTGTCCAGTCTCTGCAAACTGTCTTTCAAAGAAATAAATTGCCTCTGGCCCAATATTTTTCATTCGATTGATGACATCTCCTTGAGCCATTGTTATTTCATGAATTGTGAGCCTCTTCCATCTCCCTTTGACATAGTTATAAAAGAATGATGTGTTTCTAGCTTCAACACTAAATCACTTTATCCCAACTTTCTGTTTTCAAAACTCCTCTTCCCAGCATCTATATCTCTTGATTTCTGCTTGCACAGGACTCAATACTTACCTGTTCTTTTCAATAGGATTAATCTTAAATTGAACCTCTTTTAACTTGATCTTCTCTTTCAACCTCTTAATTTGATTAAAAAAATATCACCAAATGTTTCTTTACTCCATTTTCGCATGACTTGTTTGACCCTTCTCAGCTTTGCTTGAATTTTCATAAACTGCGATTCTTTGAAATCCAAACACCAGTTATTTTGTATAATCTTTTTAAATCTGGATATCTAGTCCAAAAATTAAGAAATTTAAACAGTTTCGTTATAGCTTTCATTTTCAAATTACACACCAAATGCAACGGCGCATAATCGAATCCCTGTCTTATTAAATGTGTCACCATACATGCTGAAAAAAGGTCCCCAAACTCCTGATTATATAAAACTCTATCCAATCTCTTAAAAATGTAATGTTCCTCAATACACTTATTCCACCAGGTAAATTGACTCCCTGTAAATTGTACATCAGTCAATGCACAATTACTTACACATTGATTGAATTCTACAACTTTCCCCCGATCAAAATTTAACTGCCCCTAACTTTTTCTCTTCATTACTAATTACATTAAAATTCCTTTCAACTAACTAAAGACTTGTTGTACTAGATAGAGCTTTGAGATTGTCCCATAGTTCCAACCTTTCCAATCTAGCACACCGTGCATATACTGTAGTGATTAAAATTTTCATACTACATGCTACAAATTTAATTGAAACTTGTTGTACATCATCTTGAATCACCTCGCCCCTTTCAATTCTCATCTCAAAAAACTCATATCAAACATTAAGCTTGAGAATAATAGTTTTTTTCATACAAAAGTGTTTCAATGTTTTATATATATATACCTAAATTCGCTAATAAATCTGAGTTTTAAAGCCAATTTTTTTTTTAAAAAAAATTACATTTGTTTAATTTTTTTTTATATATTTTGTTCTCATAATTTTTTTAAAAATATTTTAATTGATTATGATTTAACAATTTATTTTTTTTCAATTGATTATATAACTTTTTCTTGTTATATTTTGTAAAACAAGAATAAACATATATGAATTATCATATGTTAGATAACAATACAAATATTTAAATTTCTCTTACTGATTATAATTTTAAAAACTTTTTCAATAGAATTAATTGTTATATAAATTATCAAAATTAGTTAAAAATATTTAAAAATAAAATTAAGACTTTACTTTTGAATATGTCAATTATCCTATATATAAAAAAAGATAATTGAAATATTATAATATTTTTAATTACAAAAATTGTTATTATTATTATTATTTTGGGTAATGACAAAAATTATTATGATGATGCATCTACTGAATTATCCCCATAATATAACTAAAGACCCATCCATTATTAATAATTTATCATTCTGTATCCGCCTTCAAAACAAGCCTCGAGTATAGTTTGTGCTGTTGGGGTTACAACGCCTTCGTCAGAGCTGGTTGTCTCTTTTAGGTGTGTGTATGTATCTCCTTCCTTCTTCGTTTAATCGGTTGAATCATTATTCCTTTTAGATATGTTTTCGTGTTTGAGCGAACTGAATTTGGGGTTTTTTGGTAGCTTTAGGTTTGAGCCGCCCTTGAGTGAAGGATCTATAACAATTGACAAAATTGTATGAGGAACAAAATTGAAATTAACAAAATCTCGTTGATGATCACAATCCTTTTATTGAAATTGGTAATGTTGTGTTCCTCAACAGTAAGGATATGCTGGAGACCTCTAAATTAGACACGTACAGAAAGATGTACAAGCTCTCTATCTGTTTCTATGAATGGAATTGGAGGCATCTTCAAAACATCTGCTATTTTTCTCTCCAGCAGATGCAATGTGGAATGATTTTGCACCATCTCTTTTGGCTCTTGCTTCCACCTCTTATAAGATCTGTAGTGTGCTCAGGCATTCTCAATTTTGTGTCGGTTAGAGTGAAAAATAAATTCCATGAATTTATGATGCAAGAAAAGATGACTGTGTGATCTGTTTCCCCACAAAGTTGACATCTGGTACTATAATCCTCCCCTTTTTCTTAAAAATGTCTTGTGTCAATCAGTCTTTTCTGATTACCAACCATGTGAAACATTTTGCTGTAGTTGGTGGTATGTTTTCCCAGATATTGGTCCATAAACCTTGTTCTCTCACATTCCTATAGTATTCAAAGCATGCTGAATGGAATTCAAACTGTTCTTAAGTTCTAAATGAAAGATTAATAGAGTTTTAACAAACTGTGCTCTAAAACTCTACTTCTAAATTGTTGCTTCTAAACTGGGAAAGGATGCCTTTGTTATGCTACAACTCTAATTATCCATACTAAAGCATAAAAAATGACTGCAATTGCCTTGACATTAACGTACCACCGGTACACAGCCAGTAAGACAAGGAAAATGTGTTTAGCTGTCCAATCTGAGGCGGCACACTAAGATTTATTGTAGTCGAATTTGATAAGTTTGGTATTTTCATTCAACTTGTTTGTTTGATTGTGTTCTGTAAATGTGCTGGTCTTTTTTCTACTGTAAATGTGCTTCACTATGCATAAATGGCATTTAACATTGTGGCTACATGACCATATGTCACTTTTATGGTACAAATTTGCTTTCCCAACCTTTATTCAAACAATTCCTGGTGGTCCTTCCACTACTTGCAATATAGATAGTGTACGAGTTGGTGGCTGTATTACAGTCTATGGTTTTGGCTTCTCATACATTATCAACTAAGTGTTACCTGAAGTAGTTGTCAGCCAAGTTTCATTGTGTCAGTTTTGAATAATTCTCCTTTTTGATCAGTAATATTGTTGAATATTCTTTTGAGGAGCCAAAAGGAGGTGATGACTGCGGGTTGGACGTTTTTTCACTTTTCTTTTTCCTGCGCTTTGAGCATATAATTGATGGTGTTGGTGTGCCTGACTTAGTTTTCAGTATTGTATAAGTGCTAAACTTCCAGCCTGGAACAGTGCCAAAAATTTTAGTTTGAGCTTTACCAGTTTTAAGCTTTTACAAAATTTTACTTTAAACTGTTGATTACATCTTATTTGGGAAAAAAGTTTTTGCTGTAACAGTTGTTCTCTTACTCTAAATGAAGACCTTTGACTTTGTGAGTATACCCAAAGGCGACTTTTGACTTTGTGAGTATACCCAAAGGCTTATTTCACCTACTCTTTTTGTTGGTATTTTTATTGTGTGTGTGCACTGATGAAAAGACACAGCAGTGTTGGTGCAATTTTATGCTTTCTGGGTTGTCTTTATTGTATGATGATCCATTTAGAAAAAAGAACAAAATACATCCTATTTTGTAGTTTTGAAGTGTGATTTCCTTGTGAAGTTTTTGGCGTTAAAGGTTCTTGGAATAATTTATGCAATACCATTGGTACTTTCATTTTCTACATTCAGCCTTTTATTTTCTGAATAGTGAAGATGCTTCTGTAGATAGGAGAGCTCAACTTCTGTATTCAGTGCTAGAAAGTTGTCAACCTATTAATGGGTGCACCAAAGCAGAAGTGGACAGCAGAAGAAGAAGCTGCCCTTAAAGCTGGTGTAGCGAAGTATGGGGTTGGCAAATGGAGCACCATTCTTAAAGATCCCGAGTTTGCTACTGTGTTGCGCTCTCGCTCAAATGTGGACTTGAAGGTACCAGACATAACAACATTATCAAATCTTGTCTGCTCATTCTGTTGGATGCTTGTTTAGCTAGCTGGAGTATGTCATATATTCACATAGTAATAGTTTTGATGCATTGCTACAATGGCTCTTCTGTATGGTTTTGCGCCCCCCCCCCGCCCCCCCCTCGTTTTCTGGCTTGCTTTGGTTGGTAACAGTTGCCTTGATGGGCTTACTTTTGCCTGGACAGGATAAATGGAGGAATCTACATGTCATGGCTAGTGGTTGGGGATCTCGCCATCGAGGTAAGAATGTGTCTAAAAGTGTTCAGCCTACACCAAAGCACGATGACAGCACCTTGGGTAGCTCTGTGGGTGAGAATGATATAGAAATTCCTGATGCTAAACCTCTTGCATCGTCTGGTGATGTGCTGAAGGATGTTGGCTCAAAAAAACCACTTTCAAGGTTATTAAGCTACTGATTTGCTTAGATCTTCCTTATTCAAATCTTGGATTCCTTACAACTGGTCTTGAAGGTTGAGCTGGAAGCTTTTGGAGAAAAATACTACTTTATTTGTTGACTTATACGACCCTGAAATCACTTCTTAAGAAAATAGTGTGCTCCATAAGATATCTAACTTTTTTTTTTTTTTTGATATGGTGAGGCACTCAAAACCTGTTAGAAAGAGAGAGAGAGAGAGAGAGTGTGTGTGTGTGTGTGTATATATATATATATATATATTTGACTAGGTAACAGACTCTGAATATAAATCATCAGAACAAAGTGCTGAAAGCCAAAATTACATCATTGAATCTGCATCCAAAAGAGAACGTAGACCAACACTAAATCCTATCTCATCTTACAATCAAAACATATTTTGAGATACAACTTTTCATGCATTTAATGATTAATAACCCCTCCCCCCTCCCCCAATTTGTTTGTCTTACTTTCCTTCTTGGTCTCTTTAAAAAAGAAGCCACTCTCTGTATTTAGTAACACCTTACCCTCAACATCCTACTCGGCATTTTTAAGACCACAAGATTCTGAGGGCATTTTTGGTACTTACATATCTTTATTTTAAGGCCACAAAATTCAAAAGTCATTTTTTATTTTCTTAAATTCCATGCTAAGTCAAACTAGGACAAACAAATTGAAATGGAGAGTAATATTTTTCATCAAAAGGATATTTGCAAGTTATCTAATATAATATTGTTTTTGAACTTGGTAACTTTAGTTATCTAATATAATCTTTACCCACCTTCAATTAAGGAACTTAATATAAACCATTTAGTTCTGGAAGTCAGTTGGCCCTGTTATAGAAAAGGTTTAGTGGCCAACTTGGTATTTTCTTATTATTGATACTTGAAGTCCCAGTTCATATAATTATAGTGGTATCTTGCATAGCAGTTGTCTTCCTATATAACTCCTTCCTTGTTACCTCTGGAATCAGATGTGGGTGCCCTTTCTAGGGAAGAAATCTTGCAAAACTGAGAAAAATGGCCGGTGCTTCAAGCAGAAGCATCTGCTGTTGTTGTAGCATAGAGGCCGTCGGTTTACTTATGTAAACTTAGCATAAACATTCTCAAGCTCGGATATAAAGATTGTTGGTGACGGTAGTTTGAAAACCAGTAAGTAGATTAGCTATGACGAATTTTCTGAATATGACTTGAATTGTGTGAAATTGGATAGAGGATTCAGATAACGGAACCCAACTGATTTACTCTTGAGGTATAGTTGATTGATTGATTGATTTGTTTCATTTTTAATATGGAATTGTTGGAGTAGTCTTCATGTAACTATGTTATATAGCTTTTTAAGAATTTGATGTTTTATATCTTTTGGTCACAATGCAAATGACAAGTTTGGAATTCAGGTAATTTATTTCTACAATTGCCTCTTTTTCCTCTCGTCAAAAATACTCACCCACTGTGGAACTTGCTGTTTACATTACAATGTATCAAACTTGTGTTGTTTGTTCACTGGTTGTAGATTAGATGATCTTATACTGGAGGCAATTGCCAAATTGAAGGAACCACGTGGGGCTAGTCGGAATGCACTATCTTCTTTTATAGAGGTAGCCCCCCCCCCCCCCCATTTTTATTTAACTATTGTGCTATTAAAATCCCACATTCGTTATAGATTGTTGTCTTCTTTAATGATCTTGAGTAATTCTCGCCTCATGAGCTAGTTTTCAGGTTGAGTTAGGCCCAGGGTCATCCATTTCTATTTTGGGTGTATCCATGCTTGGATCCACATGTTATGTTGTCCACAACCCAAATGTCTAGTCTTGGGCATACCCCAGCAGCAGGGGGAGGGAGGGCATTGCTAGAATGTCCCAAACTGGGTGAGGAAAGATTTGTTATCTCCTTATATAATTTTATATGAGCGCTACTTAATTAGCTTTGGTTGAGTTAGGTTAAGGTCTGTTGTCTTGACATGTTTGGTTTTCCTAAGTATCAGAACAAAACCATCGGGATCGCCTTCTGTTTAACCTATTTTTTCAATTTTGAGGGAAAAACTACGTGTATACGCTCTCAAAGTTCTGCCTAGTTAATAATTTTCTAGAAAATTTTATCAATTTTATTATTTTCTTCAAACAAAAAACTGATGCATTGAACACAAAAGCAGGAGAAGACAGACAGACCTTTACCATGTTCTTTTCAAAGAACTCTAAAATATGTTGAGGTATTAGGTCGAGCAGATAAACAAGTCGAAATTATTTCTTGGTTTTTTCAAGCAAACAACAACAACAACATACCCAATGAAATCCCACAAGTTGCCCTTTTGCCTTGTTTCAGTGATACTCTTTCCTTTGGCACTCCTGTGTCAAACAGGTTTTGCCTGATTCGGTACTTGCTACAAGTCCTGTCATGATACGTCAATAATTTGCTAGAAGTTAAACATGCATGTTCTGTCTTTATCTTAGTTGCTGATTTCACATGGGAGCCGAGACTTGCTATGAGTTAAACATGCCTGTGCTGTTTGTATCTTAGCAGCTGATAATTATGCTGGAATTTCTGTAAATTGGCTTTTCACTAGTTGTCAATGCCTTTTTGATCTTCACTGCACAAACCTGAGCACCCGAGAACTATGTAAGAAGTATCAAAAAGAAACGAAAAAGTTGGAAACTTGAAAAAGTACTAGGGAAAGGTATTGCTCCAACTGGAAACTGGCCCAACTTGGTCATTGGGATGACCCAAGGGCGCTGGACAATAGGTAGTGGTAATTGTTCTTTCCCATGTTTTGTGTTCTAGTCAAATTTCCCATCATACGCTGGGACTATTTTGGGATTTTCAACATGGACTAATGTAAGTAAGATGTTTATGCTTCTTTTTGAGAGGTTAAGATGGAATTTGTTTATAAAGGTTGAAGTTGCTCACTGGGCAAGGTTTCTTTGTTTTAAGTGCATTTTATACTAATTTTTATCCAAAAAGGGGTTTGCTTTACCCCTGTTTATTTTACTCTTAGTTTTAAACTTAGATGCTACAAGTGTATGGACCTTGTAAATGCTGGTATATTCTTTTCATTTACTTTTAGATGCCTATGACTCGATAATTTCTTTTGTTTTGTTTAAAGGAGCGGTATGTGGCACCTCTAAACTTTGAAAGACTGTTGGCAGCAAATTTGAAGGCGTTGACTGAAAAAGGAAGACTGATAAAGGTAATCAACCTCGGAAACTGGTATAAAATGATGCAGAAATCACTCTACCCCTTCTTTATGTTCAATGAGGATGAATTGGCTGCATGTAGATGTGCAATGTCTGTTCCATGTTAATATAGCATTAACATCAATAGATCATGGTTAGTGATTAACATCAGCATTAAGGGGTTTGCCTTTCGGGTCGAGCTCGTCGCGCTGGGCTTGCCTAGTGCAGGTTACCTCTCCTGTGTTTGCAAGCTATTGCGTGGGAGCGGGGTTTACCGTGTGTGCACTCAAAGGGTAGTGGCTGCGGGTTCCCCTTGTCCTTGAAAAAAAAAATTGAATGGTCCTTCTTCTGTTCTTTATCTTGTCAATGTGGCTCTTTTATGTTGCTATGTGGAATAGGAGTGGATGTCAGATTATCACGCCCTAAAAATCTAAGTTTTGTTACAATCTACAAAACTCTAACTAAAAGGTGGTTGTGTCTGTTGATGATACCATATTGGTAAGGGTCGATGTCACTTAAGGAAGCAATGTTGTACCTTGTCAAGAATGGAAGCTTCTAATCAACATCAAGCTCCATTTGTAGTATCACATCATGCATAAGTGAGGAAGGTTAAAGCTACGAGAGAATGAAATGTCTGAATTTATTCTTTTTGGTTTGCCATGCTATTCTCGTTAGTTATGGACCCTCTCTTGAATCATAATGTGTATTCTTGAATTCAAGAAAATGAAAGGTCATATTGAGGTCTTGTGGCTACTTTGCTTAGAGTTTTGAATTTTGATAAAGAATGCTCAAAAGTTTCAATGCTTGGAAGCATAGATGTTGGTTGCCGGGGTAAAATTCTTCAATTGATTTGCAACTGCAAACATTTTATGCATGAATTTAACTTTTACTATTGTTCAGTTCTTTTATATTCATTCTTATAGAGGATCAGACAAACACTGTGATGAGTTTACTGATCAAATTTCCATTTTTCTGTCGGACAATTTTAAAAATTTACTATTATGCAGATATTGGACAGCCCAATTATAGATAGATTTGTCTGTTCCACAACCTGGATCTTGACACCTCCATCTACATTGATAGGTGAAGCATCACTACAGCATTCCACCAAGTAGAGTATCATCTAATGCCAAGGGAGGCCCTTTATCTTCGCTTATGGGTGGAAAGCTTGATTCCACTATGGTAGAAAAGAATGAAACTAGAATACTGACTAAAGCACAGATTGATGCGGAGTTGGAGCAAATGAAGAGCATGAGTGCAGAGGAGGCTGCTGCAGCTGCTGCACAAGCAGTTGCAGAGGCTGAAATTGCCATTGCTGATGCAGAACGGGCAGCAAGGATCGCGGAGGAGTTTGAAGCAGAGGCAGAGGCGGCACAGTGCTTTGCTGAAGTAGCATCAAAGGCACTACAACATCAAACTATCTTTGTCTGGTAAGCTAATCTTTTGAGTGTCAACTTATTGTGGTGGTTGTTTACAGACATCTTCTAACTACACAATGAGCCATTAATTCTCCAAAACATTGTATTATGAAATGTGATCTGTGCAGGTGATTCTCGAACTGTTAAAAATATCATTGACAAAGGAAAAGTTTTTAATTGTCAGAAATATTAGAATTCAAGTCTGAGGACATATCAGACATTGATAACAGTATTTCATTTTGTTAAATATTTGGTGCAAAATGCCACACATATCATATGTAACTTCTGTTGCTTCTTAAGACTCTTATGTTGCTTTCAACAATTTCCATTGTAATGTTTTTTTAAAGACAGTCTACCTAATATGAGTCAGTGACAGTGTTACACCTGTCTTTTCTAGAGAAGCCATTGCCATAAGCATTAGATTTATTGCCATGTATGGGAGATAAAGTGAAATTCCAGTAACTTAGGACTGAATGTAGATCCATCTAAAAGTCATATATAGCTTAATGCCTCTGGACTGAAAGATCCCATGCAATTATATTAGATACACTCTTCTAGTATTTCATGACCACTCTATGTATAGATTCTGTAATATTTTTCCATTTCATATATCTCTTGGTGGTTGGTACTGTGTTTGTCAATGCCTTTATATATGAAATTTCTAATAATGGAGTGGAGAAGAACTGGGAATTTGCTATTTATACCCACAGGCATATTTTTCAAGAAATTTATTATGTTAATGTGGATTTCATTTGGCATGATTTCTTCATTACTGTATTTTGTTTCCATACTAGAGCTTGATATGTTAGACTTGAGCGTTGGGTCTATTGAAGATAGCCTCTTAAGGCTGCCTACACACACCCTCCCTTGACCCCACCTATGAGATTTCATTGGGGTTTTTGGTGTTATTATTTCAGTATTAGAGAAAGCAGAGTGCATATCCTTGTGGCATGCTCTTTCTTTTTCTCATAGTCACTTAAACTACTGCTCTCCTGCATGCCGTATAATTAATCTCAGGTTTAACACTTGGAAATATGAGCAATTATAATAATCAATTTGCTAAAAGAAAGGAGGATTTGCTTTCAGACTATATGAAATCAGAATCTGGAGCTAAAGGGGGCACTTTTTTCCTCTAAACTGCATAAAGAGCCACTTGTTTTTTGATTTGATCAAAGCAGAACTTAACTAACAGCACTCGACCATTTATATCGGGGAAACTTTTTTCGATGACTCGCTCACAATTGAGTGCTTTGTCTTTAGCCTTTTTTTTTTTTTTGCACCAATTCGCTCACAGTTGAGCATTTTTGGTCTAATGTTTTTTTCCTTCCTCACTCACAATTGAGCGATTTTTATTTTTTATTTTTGCAAAATGTCACTCACAGGTAAGCAATCCTCTTTATTACTACCTCCGTTCTATTTTATGTGATACCCTTTGACTTGACACGGTGTTTAAGAAAAAAAGAAAGATTTTTGATACTTGTGGTCTAAAACAATTCTTAGATATTCCTTTCGTTTAAAAAAGAATGACTTACTTTTCTTTTTGATCTGTTTTAAAAAGAATGATCCGTTTCCTGTTTTGGCAAAACTTTAATTTCAACTTTACATATGATATGTTTAAGGCTACAAAATTATAGGACATTTTGTTACATTTAACGTAACTTTAATTTAGGACCACGAGATTAAAGTCTTCTTTATTTTCTTAACTCCGTCCCAAGTCAAACTAGGTCATTCTTTTTGAAAGGGAGAGTATATTTGTGTGGCTGAGATCATTTTATTAAGGGTAAAAGGAAAATTTTTAAGTTAAATTGTTTTCAATTAGAGTAAGGTGACATTCTTTTTGGGACGGACTAAAAAGGAAAAGACGCCACATGAAATGGGACAAGAGTATTATTTTTTTCATGGTCCGTCGTATTTCTTTCCTTTTCTTTTGGTTCTTTTTTAGGTAGAATCGAAGAATGAGTTTCTCAAACCACCTCATAATTTAGGCACATGGCACACCAAGTAGTTTTGTGTTTAATTCTTTTTACGTTTTATAGTTAAGATATGCAAAGACAGGCATCTACCCAAGAATAATACAAAATCTTCTTTAGTGGAGAAAAATATAAAGAGACAATAATTGTTTATCTCCTTGCAAGACAAAATCTAATCATTTTGGCATTTTTACCAATTATGCAAGTCGAGGGCTAAAGGGAATTTAATTCCAACAGAGAGAAAATTTGTCTTAAATATTTGCATTGGAAATAAAGAAGATTGGTCACCTATGAGCAAGATTTTGCAACCTTTTGGGGTGGCCCAGTGGTTTGGGCATGGGGCTTCCATATTAGAGGTCTCAAGTTCGAAGCCCCTTGCCAGTGAAAACAAGGGGTTTGCCTTCTGGATCGAGCTCGTCGCACCGGGCTTGCCTAGTGTGGTTACCTCTCCTATGTGGTTTGCAAGCTATTGCATAGGAGCGGGGTTTACTTAATGTGCACCATAAGGGTAGCAGTTGCGGGTTCCTCTTGTTATAAAAAACAAAAAGATTTTGCCAAAAAAAAAAAGAGAGGGAGAAAATCACTCCATTGTTATCGAGAAAGAAAAAATTAGACCAAAATGCTCAACTATGAGCGAGTTGGTGCAAAAAATAAATGAAAGACAAATCGCTCAATTGTGAGCTAGTTAAATGAAAAAAATCACCAGATATGAACGGCCATAAAGTCAAAGACAAATAGCTCAAAGCTGAACGATTTGTTTGTTTTGGTCAAATAAAAAAAGTGTCGCTTTACGCTCCTAACTCTATAAAATCATATTATTATCAAATGATTTTCCTTATACATTTGCAGTACCTTATCTGGTTGCTAGGACACATGCAGTCCTTAGGTACTGAGTTCATCCAAATTCAATATTTTTTACATGGATCATACTCTAAAATTTTAGCAAATACTAGATCTGATGAAAGTAAAATTAGTTCAGTGTTATAAACCGTAATGTTTGAACCCATGAAGTTTAAATCCTGGATCCATTCCTGAATAGTTGGAAGAACCAAGAGCACGTGTTTCTTTCAACAATCTACTCATTTAAATCTCTCTCTCTGTGTGTGCACGCACGCGCTGCGCACACGCTTGTGCGTGGCTCACACAATTTACCTGATGTAATCATTTGATGTTTTAATGTAATTTAATTTTAGCTGCTCCCCTTATCCCTAGAAAAATTGACTTGCTTACTTGGTGGAGAGCCAAAAGTAGTTCCATTTACTAATGAATTTTTCGAGTTTTTGGTCCAAAAAAATAAAAGAATTTTTGGAGTTCTTTTATTTTTTACTTTGTTTTCTTATTGATTTCAGATATATGTTTTAAAAAATTATAGTATTTCTTTAGCTTCTAAATCTTTAAAAATTCATTTTCGATGAAATAGATAAATTCACCTCAAAATTAATAGAAAATCGATCAGCTTGGCTATCAGTCTTTTGTATGGTCACCTTTTATTGGATGGAGGGTTTAATTCATTGAAACTACTTTGTCTTTCTTTTGTATATTGGTCTGTATTTGCTGAAAATTTGGTATGAGTTAGGTCGTCTTCAAAATCTGTGTTTTAACATCATATATTTAAGGGATCTAGAACTTATATGCACCGAAATTCCTGTCTAAATATTTAATAGTCTTAACTGTATTTTGTTTAATTAGGATGAATAACACTCCATTAATTTGGTCTGTAGTAAGTTGGTTATCTGAAATTTGTCAACTGCAAGATAACATTTTCTAAACCGGGGGTTTTGCAAGTGGTAAATATCTATTTTATTGCAAGAGATTGATGAAAACTTGAAATGCACTTTTTTGTGCATGAGCACACAGGTTTACACAGAACTTGTCAGAAGGCCAACTTGCTAGATTCACATATGCTCAAATTAGACATTGACTCATCATTCGACATTATATATAGTGTAGGTCCATATTGCATGGTGGATAAGCAATTTTATGAAGTTTCTATAAGTTTTCAATATTGAATTGTGATATACTGCTACTAGCACATTTGCTTTTTTTGGAGGCTGGAATGTTATCAACCTTTGGAAATACTGGCCCCCCTTCCAATACAAGGTGGCGAAATGTTATGTTCACTTCCATAGGTTCTGAATTTTGACCCTTTCATTTATGTACTTCCAAAGTCTCATCTTGACGAAAAAGTTCGTCAATGTGTTGTATCACTACCAATGGTTGATTTCAATTTGATTTAAGCTATTTACTTGTGGCTTGCTTTACAGCAAAACTTTAATCAAGTTGCTTTCTAAAATGTCAGCTATTTACATAATCTTTCCTTGTATATGCAGATGGCATTATCTGGATCCCCACCAGTAGAGGTTATCTTCAGTTCAGTTGGCAATTTAATGTTGATATGTGGATAGAGTTGTAAATGAAGTTTATGCAGATGGTTGATCTTTTCCATTGCTAGTGATCTTACATATAGCATCGTGGTCATAATGAAGTTTATAGACAAGTGGAGTTTAGTCTTATGCTGTTTGGTGGTTGACAAGCAATTTGTATATCCTTCAAAAATCTGTGCCTTGACCTTTCTTTCTTACTCTGGTTTGGTCCCAAGTGGCTGTACAAAATGAGCTTAATTGAATTGTCGTTGATCCGCAAACTTGATGAATCAACTATTCGAAAGATTGGGTTCCAGGAAACAGCCGCGCTTTCTCTGTGAGGTAGTGGTAAGGTCTGCGTGCATTTTACTCTCCGCAGACCCCACTTGTGGGATGCTACTTGGTATGTTATTCAATTATTCGAAAGATTGATTTTGTTGTGATTTGAGGATATGTATCGATATTGCCGGAGCACCTCCCATACTGTTAAGAGTCATTGGGGAATGGAATCCATCTATGCATAGTTGTCAAAAGAAGCATTGGCACTTGATGGGCATATGCTGTCAGCACAAACTATCGGGTGCAATACTTTCTTGCATGTGAAGCAGAGAAATGGCATCGGATGAGTTGCTAGCTGTGTATATCTGAATTGTACAAGGCCTGGGATGCAAGCATATGATATGAGAGTCGGAAAGAAAAAATACAGATGACAGCTCTCTCAATCGGTAAGATTACAGGATAGCTGAGGAGAAATCAATGGCCTCATAAATTTAATATACAAAATCAGAAGGGTGGTCATTCTTCAGCTCTTTGATTTTGAGTATTTAACAAGCCAATCAATGAGTCTCAATATTGGTGGAATTTTTGCACGAGATCATATAGCAAAGTAATCGTTGTGTATTCTTAAGAGAGTCCAAATATGTATGCCTTTTGTTTACCATATTCTATGGGGGGAAGATACGTCCTTGAGAGGTAAATTCCCCAAATCCAATTAAACCTAGCAAACAAAGACGACGCATAATCGTGAAATATTGTTAAATCCTGCTTGGACAGAGCTCTAGGCTTGTCAATCTTGTTTCACTCAGTGATGGCTGTCATGGAGTTCACTTTTGGAAATGCTAAGATTGTCATGATCAGCAGCATCAACAGCATAACGAAATTGAGGAATTCAGAAACCCAATAATCATATTCTTCAAAACTTTTGTAAAACCCCCCAAGGACGTCTATCATTACATTCTTCCCATAGATTGGAATATGCAAGAGAATAGATGCATACACAATAGCAGAAACATCTTTCCCACATACTTGGGAATCTGGGTTGACCTCCAAGGTCCCACTTTCTTCATGTTAAATCCAACCAGTAATTCTCAGAGAATATCATGTCTTTACTGTATCTACCAGTCTAGATAGCAAATATAGTAATACATCACCTCATATGGACATAAAAAGGCAACGGTAAATGTAAATGCTGACACTAGAAAGGATGTTAGTTATCTACTCACAGCAATAACATTTACAAGAAAGCTCAATTTCCTGTTGCAGAAATTCTGAACATCCCAGGACAATAAGTCAAATGAACTCTACTACTGCCAATTCAATAATATTCGTGAGGAGTTCACTTCTAATGAAAGCTTAGACACTACTCTGAAGCCAGAATTTTCACTCAACACAAACAAACAAATAAAGACACGAAAAAGCAAAAGTGTGTGATCATATATAAAAAAGAGCCAATTGAGAAAAGATTCCCAGAGACCCATGGATGAGGCTACGAGAGAGATAAGCAAATTTCAGTATAAACCACAGATATCTCTCTGTTTCCTGGATACTGTTTATCGTATCTGCAATTGTGCATACGAAAATGGGAGAATGACCACAAGAATTTTTTATCAAAAATTAATTCATCAAAACAATACATTTTTTAAAAATTATAAAATTAGTATAAATGTATTTCTCAAAAACGTTTTAAATTATATTTATTTAGACAAATTCAGTTGTGTGCTAATGGTGTTAACTTAAGAAACATTACTATGAGTAACGTTTTTAACATAATATGTTACTCACAATAATGTCTTGTAATATGTTACTTTGAAATACGATTTACACCTAAAATATTACTCACAACAACATTTCTTAATAATCTAATCACGTGTGCAAATATAGAACCGAATCCTGCAAATTTAGCTCCAAAATGTTGTTGATGGTAACGTTTTAACCTAAAAGAATTTTTGACAGTAATGTTTTAACTTAGAAACGTTACTAACAGTAATGTTTGGTAAATCAGTTTAAATAATGGCTAAGTTAATTAAAAAAATTGTAACTTATTAATGAGGAATTGATATCAAAGGAAATTGATAAACTATAAAAACAAGAGGAATCTGGTGATAAATCACACGTCAACATTAATATCGAGGCTGAAAAAAAAAAGTAAACATAACATGCATCAAAATAGAACTATGGCAGCTAAGTAAAATCAGTGTGATTGTGATCTTCTGTATGTTTTTCTCAATGCACAAAGTTCAGAATAAGATACAACTGTTAATTGGTTTGTGGATTTACCAAATATTACTGTGAATAATATTTGTTATTGACAGTAATATTTTCAAGTTAAAATGTTATTTGTTATTTTTTTAAACTTTACTGTTAGTAATTTTTTAAGTTAAAATGTTACTATACAAAATTCTTTTACATTAAAATGTTACTATTAGTATTTAATAGCTAAATTTACATGATTCGATTCTATATTTGCAAGATTCGATGGTCCGTAATTGAATTATTAAGAAACATTAATGTGAGTAATACGTTAGGTATAAAATATGTCTCAGAGTAACATATTATAAGACGTTACTCACAATAACATTTTTTAAATTAATATCGTCAGCACAGCTAAATTTATTTAAATAAAAGACAAACTAAAATATTATTGACAAATACGTTTATCTAATTTTGTAAAAAAAAAATAAAATTATTTTAATGAATTGATTTAAATAATAATTTATTTTGGTTAAAAATTATGATTCAGTGAATTAAATTACTCCTCCTTATTAAAAGTATAAGTTTCGAGTTTATCAAACTCAAATGCAGTGTTGGACTAAAACCAAGAAAAAGAAAATTGGAAAATGAAATGATTATGGTACACATTTACCCCTAAAATTAAATGGAATTATGAAATAACCATATCAATTGGTTATTTCATGAAAAATAAATTGAAAAATACAAACCAAAAAAACAAAGTCTAATAAAAGCTTGGGTAGGTATGATTTAATATTGGACCAATATTAAAATATGACATGAAATTTGACTTTGTTTTCTTTTAATTCAATATTGACTGTCAGTCAAATAACATAAGTAAGCCAAAAAATGTATCCAAAGGGGCATTTTAGCAACACTGTGTGGATAAAATGTGCCATTAGACCTTTTATGATTGTTTCGGAGCATTTTGGCCCTTTTCAAAAACTTGTATTAGTTATACCTTATTGAAATACTGTTTTTATATATGGTAAATCATAGCATAAATAATATCAACATTGTTTTTTATTCTAATATACTTAGAGATCATTTAGTGGGAAGGATAACATCAAATAATTTTATAATTAAATTATAATAATATTTAATTTGTTATTTGGTTGATAAGTTTGAGATAAGTTATCTCTTCTCTTAGTGTTATATTAATCCTTGGATAATTTATCTCAGAATTTAAAATTAGTAAAAGGATATCTTTTTAAACTCTTTTTATATCTTACTTTTCACATTCATGCAGATTTACATTATTTTTTTAATATCATATATAATAATATTCATAACTTTTACTCCTTATTTTTATGATAATTTTTCATATCTTTCTATTAAAAATTACATTAGATAATATAATTTTTATTTATAACTTTATTTGACTAATTCTTATGTTTATTTATATTTAATTTCTTATAAATTCCTTTTTACTTTAACAAACTTAAAATGAAAGTTTTATTTTAAAATAAAAAGAATTCTATTTTTAAATACATACAGTATCATCATGAAAGTGTACACATAAAAATAGTTTTAAACTAAATAAAATAAAATTTTATTTTAAGAATAAATATTGAATACTAAAACTTGCGAAGAAACTATAAAAAATTAAATAAAGTAACGGGTATTTTTGTAACCAAACAGACTATTCTTAAAATAGTTTGGTTTTCATACCAAGTTATGGTGAGATAAGTTATGTTGGAATTAGTAATAATGGATAAATTATGTTAAATTATTTTTTATTGAATGTTTGATTTGTTGCATAAATTTTAAGAATATGTTATTTGTTCACAAAAATATCATTCACCTTATACGTCTTTTTTATGTATTTTTTTGCTATCTTTAGTTATTCAATATTCACTTTTAAAATGAGTTTTTCATCTTATTTAGCTTAAATATTTGTATGTGTGCTTTTCCATGATAATACCATATGTATTTTGAGATAAAACTTTCTTATTTAATTTAAAAATAGAACTTTCATTTTTAAATTTGTTAAAGTAAAAAAAAATCAAAATATAAAAACATAAGGATTAGTCAATAAAATTATATTATACAATGTAATGTTTTAATAGAAAAATATGAATAAGTATCATAAAAATAAAGAAAGAAGTTTTGAATATTATTATATATTGTATCAAAAATAATTTAAATATATATAAAAATACACAATAAGGTATAGAAAGAGTTTAAAATGATATCTTTGTCATTTACCCTTTTTAATCTTGGGATAAGTTATCTCAGAATGAGTATACCACCCAAAAAGAGAAATAACTTATCGCAGTACTGTTTATTAGTCCTGAGATAACTTATTCCTGATTTGTCAACCAATCAACCAAATAGCAATTTTAGAGTCGCTATAGTTTTTTCGAGATTATTTGCACCTATCCTTCACACGAAATTTACACTTATCCTTCATACGAAATGACTTGTTACTGTATGCATTATTCAATCAAGGGAAACTGATGCCCCATCACATCAAATTCTCCCATACTGGAAAATGTCATCCAGTTCTTTTTTTCAGCGTGTGATAACTGATTTGCGTACTTAGAAAGGTGTGTAAGGTCCAATGACGATTTTTTTGGTAATTCGGGTGAGACTTTGTTTCTGGGAATGAGAATGGACCAGTCCAGTGACTGGCAAATAAGGAGACATACAGCAGAATTGAATCACATTGGCAAAAGCAATACATTAGCTATTCTTTCAATAGGGATGCAATGCATCCTTTTCCAAACAGATCTTAACCTGCGATCGCTTGTACACTTGTGAATTGGCATTCAGTACTCGGATGAGTCCAATCAAACCCACTGTGAAACATGGCCTCCTCATAGACAATAAATATAGCAAGAACATGGCAACTTAAGTGAAATTAACTCAATTTGCTTAAATTACAATCAACTGATACAAGAGGGAAAGGTGAATTTTCCTAATGATGAGAAGATTTTATTTCATCAACACAATAGAAAATGGTGGATGCAGATTGAAGTTGCAAGTCTGCAGATGAGGCATGAGAAATTACGCTTTCAGGTACCCTTTTTTGTCCAAGTACGAGATCACTATATTGGCCAAATCATCAGGAGAATCACATAGCCCTTGGTTCTGACGTAAAACTATCTGCAATTTGGAAATGACACAAAATCACTAGTAATATAAGCTTTGAGGAGGATGACAAAGTAATTTGCTATCAAGTGAACATCCAAACGAAGTTGAAACCGACAACTCAGAGATGAGAGGATTGCAATAACGGTATCAATGGCATATTTTAACTCATCCTAAGTTTGATACAGTAGGTCAAAGCATGTAAGCTAAAACATGCTGAAGCCAAAGGAACAATTGAGCGTTGATAAACACGAATTTGAGAGAACAAAAAATTTCTTCTATTACTCACAAGAATAGATTACAAAAACAACTCTCAAACTCACAGTCTTTCTAACACTCTTTCTTGGTGTTTTTCTGGTGTATTTTTGGAGGAGCTCAGCAGCTCCTTTTATAGGGAAAATTGGCAGGTTGAATTGTCAAAAGTTGGCCAAAAATTGGTGGCCAACTTTGAAGAAATTTGCACATCCTTCATTTGAACAGTTATTCAAATGGGCTATGCAGCCATTGTTGAACATTGTCATATGAGCTGGACATCTTCAATTCTCCCCTTCCAGACATATCCGGAACAAGCATCCCAGCTATATCTTTGCATAGCTCTACCTTCTCTCGAGTCACTACTTTCGTCAACATGTCAGATGCATTCTCCTTCGTATGGATTTTTACTAGTCTCAACAGTTGTCGATCCATCACCTCGCGTATCCAATGATACCGAATATCAATATGGTTTCTACGAGAATGGTATATGGAATTCTTGCCCAAATCCAGAGCACTCTGACTGTCACAATGTACCTTATATTCCTTTTGCTTGATTCCAAATTCTTAGAGATAACGCT
>JAOTQJ010000049.1:9543866-9562478 GCA_025642045.1 Solanum sejunctum
CCTGCAGCATGAAATGCAGGTCCCCGGTAAGGGACGTCAGTACGAGATAATGTACTAAATATGTAAGGCAGAAAATATTGTATATGAAGTAACAACTCAAATAAAACTATGCATCGGTGTAAGGATAAAAGACCACTTGTAGTTATACTGTGGGATCCTATACTCTATGTTCTTTTTATTACTTTACCTTTACTGTATAATTTATGCACAACATGTAATACAAATGACCAGCGGATCAGTGATAAATCTATATCGGAATTGGCCCTGGCGATGCTTTTCCTTTCACCCCTTGGGCTATCCCCGTGATAGGATCGATCCTGGCTAGGTGATTCTTTCAACCCTCGGTTATCACCTATCGATAAGCAATATATTTTATCTTTCAATTACTTTTGAAATGCTTCTTTTGGTGGTCATAATATTGGAACAATAAGACTGTTGATATAGCCTATGACATGTAAATAATCATAAAAGACAATACCATAATAAAAGGAGTAGATTACACAAATAATGAAGTGCATAGGAGGTAGAACAACACATAAACTTTATTTAGTAGAACGAACTCGTGTATCTTGGTATCCAAGTATGTATGCAGGTTTGCAAGTGACTATGTATGGGAGCATATGAACATGTGAAAGAGCGGAGACATGGTTAATAGTTGTATCGTAGTTGGTAAGAGCCTCTATGTCCCAAGGAAGAATCTAGATTTCATGGCAAGTAATACAAAATCGAGTAGTCTTACATATCTCGTTGTACGACCTCGCTATTATCTCGAGATAAACTTCCCTTCCTCCAACTATTTATCTACAATATAGTAGGTAATAAAACTAGCATTAGCAGCCAATAGATACATCTTAGCAGCTCAATCTCATAAAAAAAATACAGTCAGCAAGCGTATAATTATAAATCCGAGCGTATCCTTTCAACCTTTTCGCCTCTAATCTTATTTTCTAATGCACATTATCATATACATATCATGTGCAGCCTGTTTTAGTGCCATAACAGTCTTACAACAATCCACAAAGCATAACACATAACAATTATACAAAACATATAAGTAGGCTACATAATGTTACGTCATCTCGCTATATTTCGATGTCAATAATCCCAAATCTATTTTAACTCCAACCAAACTGCATATAACATACTTACACATACAGTCAGCCTTAAAACAGTTCAAAAATATTTCCAAAATAGATGAAGGTCGTGGAGCAGCAATTCTCAACCACCAGCCCATAAGTTCGTACTAAAAATACAATTACAATATCATATAAGAACTCACTCTTGCGGGCTGTAAATAAGGTACAGCAGCCTAGTTACATCACTAACAAAATAAACCTTGTTAAGAACATAAGTCTTACTTATAACTCAGTCAACCAAGAAGAGAAAAGCATCTCAAGTAACAAGAAAAGTGCACAATAATCCTTAGGACACATACTGTCTAGATTTTCAATACAAGCATAACTAGCATATACTTCTTGTTTTTCATAAACAAACCATATTATATACACAAGTATCATTACTTACCTTTAATTTCAAGGTTTAGGCTAGCTTTAGGAACCCCTGTAAGGTTGTGAGGGCTACATTTCACACGTCGAAAGAGAGCAAAAAATAACCAAGAAAAGCAAATTTTTTGTCCAAATTAAAATGGCTTAAGGAAGTTGTTTTAAATCCTTTTTAAAGGGGGATCTTGGCCGACTTACTAAGGCATTTTTAGCCTTACTTTATTAAGCTGGTGATGCAACTTCTTTCCCCTTTCACTTGGGCCTTATTGGGTTCAAATTGGTTAGGTCTTGGCTGTTCACTTTTCCCTTTTCTCCTTACTTAGTTTTGGCCCAATTCACCAAGTGAGTTGTGTTGTACTTGGGCCCTTTCTCTACTATTATTGAGCTGAAAATATTGTCCATTTACGGTACTAAAATATGAGATAAAGTTACACCCCTAACACGGACTTTATTCATTATCGAACTTGGACAGATTTGGCATCGAGCCTCGTCTCCGTTTAGCTAGCATATTTAAGCTAAACATGTAGGTGACTCACCTGCCAGCTTTCGAAGTCCTACAAGCACCTCACTTCTTTCACCTCACTTAAGGTCGTGATCTTCTCAGTTTGACTTAAAACTTATTTACACTCGACCCTCATCAGCATTAGACATACATATCGCCCTCTAATTTGAGATTCAAGCACTTTTAAAAATTGGCTCTAATTTGAAATGTCATATCACGTTTCATTTGCATAGTACTAGTATTGTAAGATGCTGGGTGTTACACACATGCGCAATTGTAACTGTGTAACTGCTATAACTGCCTTGTGCAAAATTTATGTATATAGGTTGAAATTCGTTTAAGGCATCAAAGAGTGTTTTGTGTTTTGGACAATTTAGTGGGGCCTTTCTTTTATTATTTTGACATCAATTAAAGGTTGTAAAGAGTTCCTGTAGACGTCTAAGTGTCACTCTCTCCGTCCATCTTCACTTGTCCTCTATATTATTTTGGAATATTTAACAATACTTGTTCATTTTATGAAATCGAGAAATAATATTACACTTAGTTCTTAATCTATCATTATCATTAATTATAGTCATTTTTCTATTATATTTTTTAAGATATTGTATTTATTATATTCAAAGAGTAATTTAGTAAAAATTACCTCAGTATTTATTATTTCTTAATCTCTGTGCCAAGTCAATAGGGGACAAGTAAAGATGGACGGAGGGGGTACCATATAGAGGTGCAATTGGGCGAGTTGGTTCAAATTTGAGTGGGTTATAATGGGTCAAGACAACAAATAGTTCAACACCCAACCCAACCCAAATTTTCTTAGGTCAAAATGGGTTAAGTCAAAACGGATTGAGTTATGAGTTATAGAGTGGGTCAAATCCCAACTTGACCCAACTTTTATTAAATTTTACTTACTTTATTTGTTCTTTTTTAATATTTAATTAAATTATATTTTTTTATTTTGATTATATAAAACATATTAAATCAAAAAAATATTTAAAAAATATTTTGATAATATCTCTCTCGAATCAATTCGAGTTGAATATCAATTCAATTTTTAAATGAATTGAGTTAATAAATGGGCGGATCAAACTTCACAACCATCCAAATTTCAACAACTTTAGACCTTGACACACTTATTTAAACAAATCAATTGATATCCACTCACTTAAAATCATCCATCCACCTTTGCAAATTGACCATACAGCAGACAAAACTATGCACAGATGACAGAAATGAATTGGAGCGTTTCGATAATGGGATGGGATAAAAGGACTTGTCAATTCAATTTTGGCGCGTGTTCGATGTTTTAGCAAAATATTTTTTAATTTTTTCATCTTCCACTAATAAATTTTTTTAGAATATTTATGTTAAAAAAATAAAAAAATAATTGTATTATTTAATAAAAGTAAGAAAAAAAAGTTAAGACGAGTGACATTCCATAATGATCGTATTCTCCATTTTCGTTCAACACACCATATCTATACCTCACCTTAATAACCTTATTTCACACTTCGTCACTCCTACCCTAATCTTGATTGTATCCTATTTATTTAAATTATATATAATATTATTTTAAAATAATACATTTTATTAATTTATCGAAATACAAAATAACGTAAAAAATTCAACCTACTTATTTTTTATAAAAAAATATTTTTGTTCATATCGACCACACCTTTACCCTTATCTATCCTTTTAGAGGGCTCCGATCCCCTAAACTAAAATCGAAAAAAGACCCATACACCATGCTTTCCGTTTCAGAACCTCTTTGTCTTTTGCACTACATTATTCCCCCCATAAACCAATTACTATAATTTTTACACCAAACAATTAATAGTCAAATAAATCATACAATAAAGAATAATTTCATCTTTGTAGGAAACTGGTTGGTTCCTTCGTCTGCTTTGTCACTGTTACATTGTATTAATAAAGTTTCTTTGATTGTCAAAAATAAAAATGATTCATCTTTATTTTCAAGAAATTTTAACCAGTGTTTGTATATGTGTAAAAAATATTTAGCGTCTTCAAGCTCCTCCTTGGACGATATCATTTCTAACTTTTTATACATTCATATTATGAAGAAAAAACATAAAATCAATCTTACAATCTCATATTAAAAATTAGTGAAAATTTTTAGTGGCGATATTCAGGGATTTCATGGCAATTGTACATGCTTGCTATTGAAGGTCCAATTTCTTATCGTGAATCTTAATTGATAATGCTTAGGTGGAGGAATTAATTTTATGTAGCTTGTCACATTATTAAAAATTAGGATTGTTAATTCTTGAAAGTACTTGTGATCTTTTGGAATAACGGTAAAGTATTTCTAATCCCAAAATATAACAAAGAATTTAAATAATCTATTTTGTATGTTTTTTCATCGTCGTGTAAATAATAAAAAAAAAATATTCATAACCCTGACCCCACCATAATTGTATATACTTTGGCATATTGTAAAAATGTAAATTGTTAAAAGGGAATAAATGGGCCATAATGACACGTGGCATACGAATAGCATTATTCCAACCCCTCAAAGTTTATCTTAAGCCTAGATGAGACAAGAAGGGATCCACACAATAATTGTCTAGCTAGCCTATCATTCTTTCGGATTCAAAATTATCACTTTATTAAAGTTTAAATTTTAGAATAGTTTATAATAGAGCTCAACTCATATATTAATTACTGATAATGGCATGATATGTACTAGTCTCCTCATTTTAATTTATATAATACCCGGAACACTTTTATATATTTTAAAATATTAATTAATATAATTATAAATTATTTCATTAAAAAATATGATATTACTTTTTAAAATGGAAAAAGTAATATTGATGGGAACTTTTCGTGAAGATGGAGAAAGTATGCATTTTTATGATAATCCGAGAAAAGTTGAGATGTCTCATCTTCGTTGAAAAGAAGACAGAATTGAGAAGTGAGTGACAAAAAAGATGCCAAATTGGCATGTGTCAAATGAAAATGGACCAAGAATGGACTAAATGTAGTCGAGTTGGGTTGATTATGGAGATTTGGTCCAGAACAATGGGACCAAAAGAGACGGCTAAAATTTCATTTTCATCCCAATTGGATAAAATTACACTGGAGCAAAGTGGGAGGGAGTTTCACTATTATGTAGAAATTGAACTTTATTATAGCCAACGTTTATCTATGATTATTGCAGTCAAGTGTTGTTCAGGGATGACAATGAATAGGATAGATTGAGCTCAACTCATAGATTTTTTAATTCGTTCCGTTTCGTATAATATTTTTTTCATTTTCAATCTTTTCCACACCGTTACCATCCCTAGTATTATTATTATTATTATTATTTTATATATATATGTATATCAATATATAATATTTAAATTTCACTTAGCTGTTAGTATAATAATTTTGTCTACCAAGAAGAGAAATGCATTTGTTAACCAAATTAACCAGAAAAAATAGGTTACCAATTGTGGACACCATTTCAATATAATTTTTGTCCTTTGTACTTTAAATTTACTATATGCTTAATATTTAATGATGATTATCATAGATATTTTGATACAAAATATACTTTTTTGCAAAATAATGTTGCATAATATTTGACTATTGTTTTATTATAGAGAAAAATTTTACAAAAACTATTGCTATAATTGATAGTACTATTGTTACAACAACAACATACTCAATATAATCCCACAAGTGAGGTTTGGGGAGGGTAGAATGTACGCAGACCTTACCACTACCATAGAGGTAGAGAGGTTGTTTCCTGAAAATCTTCGTCTCAAAACTCGTAAGTAAGAACGAACTAGATATGACAAAAGGAGGGAAGGGAACAGAAAAATAGCGACTAATAATGACAGTATGTAAATAAGGTAAAATAACAGGTAATGCGAATACATGGCAAAAAAACACCTAACCCTACCATTAGCCTGCTACTTTAATTCGTGACCTCTATTTTTTTCTATCTAAGGCCATGTCCTCAGTAAGATCAAGTTTCGTCAGATTTTGTCTAATCACCTCCCCTCAGTACTTCTTCGGTTTACCTCTATCCCTCCGAGTATCTCCTAAAACCAGTCTCTCGCACTTCCTAACAGGATCATCGGAACTCCTTCTCTGCACATGTCCAAACCATCGCAGTCTCGCTTTCCTCATCTTTTCGGCCACCGGGGCCACCTCTAGCTTTTCTCGAATTGTCTCATTCCTAACCTTGTCACTCCTGATGTGACCACACATCCATCTCAGCATCCTCATTTCTGCGACATGCATCTTCTGAACATGTGCCTTCTTAATTGGCCAACACTCCACTTCATACAACAACGATAGTCTAACCACCATTCTGTAAAACTTACCCTTGAGTTTCGGTGGTATCTTCTTGTCACACAATACTCTAGAGGCAAACCTCCATTTAGTCCATGCTGCCCCAATATGGTGTGTGATATCATCGTTGATAGCGCCACTACTCTGGATGATGGAACCCAAATACTTAAAGTTTTCTCTATTGGGGATCGATTGAGTGGCAAACCTCACATCAGAGTTTGCCTCATCCCTTCTAACACTGAACTTGCACTCCAAGTATTCAGTTTTAATCCTGCTCAATTTGAAACCTTTGGACTCCAAGGTGTGTCTCCAGGCCTCCAACCTATCATTAACTTTAGTCCGAGTTTCATCAATCAGTACTATGTTATCTGCAACAAGCATACACCATGGTACCTCCTCCTGGATAGAACGCGTCAGCTCATCCATCACCAAGGCAAACAAGAAAGAGCTCAACACAAATCCTTGGTGGAGTCCCATCTCAACAGGAAAATACTCAGAGTCTCCTCCCACCATTCTCACCCGAGTTTTGGCTCCATCGTACATGTCCTTAATCGCCCTAATATAAGCCACTGGGATGCCTTTCACCTCCAGACACCTCCATAAGACATCCGTTGGGACTTTGTCGCAAGCCTTCTCGAGATCAATGAACACCATATGAAGATTCTTTCTTCTTTCCCTATATTTCTCTACTAACCTCCAAACAAGATGAATTGCTGCAGTGGTCGACCGTCCCGGTATGAATCCAAATTGGTTCTCCGAGATAGATACTACTCTTCGCACCCTCATCTCCACTATTCTCTCCCAAACCTTCATAGTGTGGCTTAACAACTTGATACCCCTGTAATTGTTACAGCTTTGAATATCTCCCTTGTTCTTGTACAATGGAACTATTGTACTCCCCCTCCATTCATCGGGCATCTTGGCAATCTTCATAATAGCATTGAACAGTCTAGTCAACCACTCAATGTCATCCTTGACCATGTTCTTCCAGAATCTCATCGGGCCTGATCGCCTTCCCCCTCTTCATCCTACTAATAGCCCGTCTTACCTCCTTAACTCTGAACGGCCTGCAATACCCAAAATCACGATGATTTTTGGAGCTTGCCAACTTAACTAGCTCAATATCCCTATCTCCTTTTCCATTTAAGAATTTATGAAAATAAGCTTGCTACCTTAATTTAATGGAAGTGTCATCCACTAACACCTCGCCCTCTTCATCCTTGATGCACTTCACCTGGTCCAAGTTGCGAGCTTTCCTTTCTCTAACTTTAGCGAGCCTATACAATCTCTTTTCCCCGCCTTTATCACTTAACTCATCATAAAGGCGCTCAAACGCTGCTGACTTAGCATTTGTAACCGCCATCTTTGCTTCTGACTTGGTCGTCTCATAGATTACCTTAAGTTTTTGCTTTTCATCCTCATCCCTACACTCCAACCACTCTGTGTAAGCGACCTTCTTATCTTTCACTTTACCTTGGACTTCGCCATTCCACCACCAATCGCCTTGACATCCACCAAAGGTCCCTCTCGAAACCCCTAGTACCTCGGTACCTATCTTTCTTATGTAACCAGCAGTCGTGTCCCACATACTGTTCACATTACCTTCACTACTTTACGCCTCTAAGTTTCTCAACTTTTCCTCCATCTCGTGGGAAAGGGTAGGAGTAAGGCCTCCCCATCTAATCCTAGGTTGGGCATACATAACCCTCTTCTTCTTAGCTCTCTTGAACTCCACATCCATCACTAAAAGCATATGTTGAGGGAAACATTCTCACTCGGAATAACCTTGCAATTCTTACATAAGCTTCTATCGCCCTTTCGAAGAAGTAGGTAGCCAATCTGAGTCTTAGCTACCATACTACGGAAGGTAATCAGGTGGTTTTCCCTCTTTGGGAAAAATGAGTTAGCAATTACTAACTCAAAGGCTTTGGCAAAATCCAAGAAAGACGTCCCACTTTCATTTCTCTCCCCAAAACCAAAGCCTCCATGAACACCTTCAAACCCGCCAATAGTTGCCCCGATATGCCATTGAAGTCACCCCCAATGACTAGTTTTTCAATCACCGGTATGCCTCGCACAACCTCATCCAAATCCTCCCAAAAGAGCCTTTTGACTTCCTCATCTAGGCCTACTTAGGGCGCATAAGCACTGACTCCATTCACAACATGTCTACCAACCACGAGTTTGATAAACATCATCCTATCATTAACCCTCCTAACATCAACCACATACTCCCTTAGATCCTCGTCTACTAAGATACGCACACCATTTCTATCCCTAAAACCACCCGAGTACCACAGCTTAAACCCATCCACATCCCGAGCCTTGGTGCCTACCCACCTGGTCTCCTGGACACATGCTATATTAGTTTGTCTCTTTTTAAGACACTTCATTAGCTCTACAGATTTTCCTGTCAGGGATCCTATATTCCACGACCCGACCCTCAACTTGAATAACTCCGAGTCTCCCTTACTACCCCTACCCCTAACCCTTGACCCCGACCGATGACATGACCTTAGTCCACCATGAGGTCCCGACACCAGTAACTAAGAACTAACTATAGACGATAAAAAAATTAAAAACCTATAATTCCCAACAACAGCAATAAGCACAAAATATCAAGCAAGAATCAATAGTCAGTAATTTGAATGGATCCTAAACCCTAAAAATCTCAACAAAGAAATAAGCACAAGATATTAAGCAAGAATCAGTAATCCCTAACTATAACATATAAGAATCAATACTTAGCAACCTAAACAGACAAGAATTACTACGTAGCAACTTGAACAAGCAATATGCAGAAATTGAACCATAAGCAGTAGAAATCAATATGCAGTAAAACAAGAGAGAAACAAACAAAGAATGGTTGGAACAAGAAATTGAACAAGAAAGGAAAGGGTAGACTAACCGGAATAGGATTTAGACAAGAAAGAAAGGAGAAAAGGCAGGATATCACTTGAGTAATTTAACCCAAAAATCTACTGTTGAACGTGTTACCGGGAAGCTTTGTCGATGCCGAATCTGTTTGCCGAATCTGTGTGCAATGAATATTTAGTTCTGAACCCACCATAGTAGATCGACGAGATGTCGACAAGATTCTGAAATTGTTGTAGCAATTTTGCATCTTGGAATTGTCTAAGTTTGGCGTTTATTGGGCTTTCCGTTGATGGAGAAGAAATGGCAATCCCCAAGAGTGATCGCCGGAGAAGACTAGTGAAAGAGAGGACTGGGTCAGCCAAGGAAGAGGAAATATGGCCGAGGAAGAAAAAAGCCTTCGTTGGAGAAAGAGATCACAGAGAGAACGACCTATCACCGAAGAAAGAGATCGTCGAGAGAGCAACCTATCGCCGGAGAAAACAATACTTGATAGCACTATTGTTATGGGTAGGATATTGCTATAGGAAAGTAAAATCTAACATGAAAAATCAACTTTGAAAGAAAAAATTAACTCAATAAAGTAAAATGATGTTAGTTGTTACAACAAAATACAATATGGTAGCGCAAAGCTATTCTAGAAAAAGTATAACATTTATAGATTGGACTTTAATTCAATAAAAAAAAAAAGTAAATTTGAACATAAACTACTGTGTATGGTGTTTATTGATCCGTTTATAGATCAATATCAATAGTAAAATATATTATCATGTTAACATTTCCTCACTCCTTTGATATTCTCACAAAAATATTAAAAATCATCCTAGAATCCAAGACAAGTTTGAGATACTAGGGAAGCCATCCATCAGTTCAAAAGCTTCAACACAAAATACACTGAATGAATACCTTCCGAGAGCACAAAAAAATTAAGAAAACAAAAACTAAAAACAGCAAATGAGAAAACAAATTGAATTTTTGTTTATTCTTTTAGGTCTCACACCACTAAGATAAATAATACAGTTAACCCAAACTGGTACACATGAGTTATATCAGATGTAACCAGCAAATCAACCAGGAGTGGTTCATAATAATTGCCCATCACTAGAGAACATACACGAACCAGCAGAGAGTATCATATGAAGACTGCAAAAGAAGGCCAGGAGATTTGATCCATTGCCTGTTAGATCTATCAGTGACTACGGGTTCTACTGCTTTCAGCATTTCGAACGGGGTAAAAATATGGATGAGCCTGCAATATAGATCACAAATTACAGTAGGCAATGCCTCCAAGAAACCTGAACCGACCACATACTAAATAATCTACATTATCTTGCTAGGATTAGTTTCGTTGGGAACTTATTTCAAGATTAGCTATCCTGGGATTAGCTATCCTGGAATAAGGTATCCCACTATGTATATGGGATAACTTATTCCATCACTATGGTAAAAATGATGGGATAAGTTATCCCAAAAATGGCAACCGAACAAGACACCCAAATTTTATCCCTTCACTAATTTTTATCCCATGACTACTTAATTTTTGTCCGCCACACCAAACGACCCCTAAAGGAGAAAGTGGAAACTGTTCTTATTAAAATTTATGCTAGATTGAATACGTCCATTCTAGTACAGCAGAGCACTTCATGTATTTATTTATTTATTAATAAGCCCAGAAAAAACTTTTCATAGTTACATCTGTTTGGTATATACAAGGAACGAAACATATTGGTAGAGAGGAAAGGCAGCGAATATTTTACCATTGCTTCTTTTGCAGTCGGCCTTTCCTGATGATCATAACGGAGCAGTTTGTCAACAAAATCAACCGCCTATAGATTAAGCATTGCACATTTTTGGGTTAATAGATTTCACCTTATTTACTTGAATAAGATATAACGAGACTAGTTTTCTTACCTCAGGGACTGCAAGATGTTGGTTTTCAGCATTAATAAACTTCGCCCATGGTTTCCTGCTATGTCTGAACAAAGAAAATATTTAATAATTTCCAGAAAATGGTCCATCACAGAGGATAGTTTTAGAGCTGACAATACTAACCGTCCAACAAGGGCTGCAAGATGAGGATCTAATTCCAATCTATACTTGTTTAGGTAAGAGTTCAATTCATCAGTCCCTAGAACCTGACGACCATAACATTGGAATTTTTAAAGGATCTCTTATCAAAAAGCAAATATACATCAAATACATGTTTACCTTGGTAAGCCTGTAAAACATTTGGTCATTTCACCTTCCAAAATAATTAAGAATTATTCTAAAACCCAGTACAGCAAGGATTATGAATAGTTATAATAAGCAAAGGCTGAACTAATAGTTTAGTTAAACTTCCATTTTGCTGATAAATCACATCCTTACAATGGGGCTAGGTGAGCCAAGGGTGATTATTTTTAGCAGAATTCTAACATGAGAGTTCAATAAAAACACAAAGTGGGACTCCAATAAGCATATATCAGTCTTAACTTATCATATCATCTGCATCAGGAACTTACTTTTAATCTACTTAGTTCTTTGGAAAGCAGACAGGTTTGAGTTTAAGAGCAACCCACCAACAAAATATTTCAGTTGCTTAGCCAAGTTTATGGTTAGACTAATTTAATGGTACACATCAAATATAGGTATTATGAGCACAAAGCAGCCTTTTGCTAATTATTTAGAGCATTTTGAATCATCTCCAGAAGCCCTCAACACAAAAATGACCCCTAACCTGCACATGGTGTAACGTATTGAGCTCCCCCTTCCTTCATTTTAAGATTTTAGGTAATGGTAGACACAACTCAGAATAAATTTGTTGGCGGTATAAACCTGGGAGAATTTGGAAATTCAGCAAGGGAAGAACAATAAATATGGGCCGAAAAGTAGGCTAATCAAAAGACTTGCAGTGGCTTCTTTTTCAGTTTATTTTCTAAAATGATCAAGTCCTTGAACACCCCCCAACCCCGCAGGGAAAGGAAATAAATCAAGAAATGGAGAAAGAGAAGATAGGAGGCAGATGTCAAGTGTTTTCCTGTGCACATACGACTGCAAGCCCTCAGCCTTCTGTCCAAAAAAGTGTCCACTTTGGAGAGGCGAAAATAAATGAAGAACTCCCATTTTCCTGTTCAACTCAATATCCCAAGTTTCGCAGGATAATTAAATGAAAGAAGAAATAGTCCAAACAGCCATAGGAACTTTCTGTCAAATTATTACTCCTCCGTCCCATTTTATATGGCACCCTTCGACTTGACACAGTGTTTAAGAAAAAAAAAAGACGACTTTTTGAAACTTATATCTAAAATCATTCTTAAATATTTGTGTGGTTAAGAATCATTTCATTAGGGTAAAAAAAAAATTAAAGCTAAATTGTTTACAAGGTGACATTCTTCTTGGGACATACCAGAAAGAAAAGGTGCTACATAAAATGGGATAGAGGGAGTATTAATGAAATCCTTTTCCAAGGGGCCTAGGCCAGATCATATTAACTTAAGGTGGTGCACTTTCTCTCAAGTATTCAACATATATCAAGAGGTCCATTTACACTAGAAAAAGCTAAGAATGGCCCCTAGGGCCTAGCTCGAGTAGCAAAAGGTGGAGGATTTGTGGTTGAGGTCATAGGGACACCCACACCATACAAAGCGAAGCCTGGTATCAAGTGAAGAAGTGTAGCGGAGTAAGCCCATTATCCACCGAGTTATGAAGGCTATGGTTGGTCCAAAGGGAAGGCCCCAAGCAGATTTCTCGATTTTCAAAAAAGAAAAGGTTAACGATGATTTTCGTAAGCACCATGCAAAAGGAACACAAGATGATGTGGACATTATGGTTGCCTGAGCATGGATGGAACATGAGATTCAGAAGGATAGTTTGGACGGAATCATATCAGTATCGAATGAGCTTGATTAGATTTCTATTAGCAATACATACCCACGATCTCACAAGCTTAAACAATAAAAGCTTTTTTCTCAAGCTTCTATTGGGCTAATTTGTTCAAAGGCTACAGCACAAGCTCATAATCCAGATTCCAATTGTTGTTATCTATTTAACTCATTGTTGTTTTATTATAAGACCAATTTAATCCCTATACCCTTAAATCACACTTAGAAATTTAACTGTATCGTTTTACGGTAAACACAGACACCTACTAACTTAAGCATTGAACTGATTAGTTACTCTTTTTTCATACAAGAGAATTAGACAAACAGTAGGCATCCTTGATTTCTGTCATTAGGAAAACGAATGGCAAAGCGTCGAACAAAGAAGAAAAGAGAAGAAAATTTACACAAGAAATTAAATAGCCAATTGGAAAATAAATCAGCACATCAGACTCTTCTACAGAACAACTTATCTTGTAATTGATTAAGATTAGATCAGTTAGATGAAAATGGTGGAACAAATTCTGGTTCAAGGCTAAAGAGATTTGACTTTTCGCTTAAAATTTGTAAGAGAACATATATAATTCTATAAATGTTTTCAAGTGGCCCAAGTGCACAAGTTTTGCCTAAAATAGGCTAAAGGAAAAAAACTGATTTTGGAGATGTGCTATTAACTTGTATAGATTTCTTTCGACAGCATTACCTAAAATGGCAAGACCTTCCCTAATTTTTGAAGCTTCGACTTGCAACTTAATATGAAATGGAGACACACTAATTAAGATATGTCCAGGGAGAGAGAATTTGTATCAAAATAGGATAACTAACCCCTCCCATTAATGAATGAGAAGACAAAAAGTGAGGCCCGTGGGAGAGACGCTTCGCTAGCTGACAGAGAATATAAGTGGGGTTCACAGTTTCACTTGAGTCAGTTTTTTATTAAAAGATAACCAAACAAATTAAGTTGGTTTTCTAAAAGTTGGAAACCGAACTAATTAAGTCAGTTTTTCATATGTTGAAACCCTTACTAACTCAGTTTTTAAAATGTTTTCCCTGCCTTAAGTTTTATCATTCTGATCTTATTAGTATTGACTAATTTAGATTCCAAAATTTAGAAAACCGACTTAATTAAATTGGTTATCTTTTAATAAAAAAACAAACACAAAGCACTTATGGAATGTAACTCATGGAATGTTATCTCTGTACATCCCAAACACTATTCTATCAACTGGTGATTTCCAGAAGTAAAATGGGCTCATGTTCAACTGCATACAGTTGATGCAAGATTTACAAGTAAACCATAATTTCTTGCAAATTCATTTAGCTTGACTTGGAAAAATCCGAGACTATCATTCTATGTGGGACAATATCATAAGCACAAATTCACAATAGTACAATTTCAGATTGCCTGTGAAACCCTTTGATCTGGATGAATAAACATTTATTAAGATTCTTCCAGACTTAGCTACGCATGTGACTTACTTCCCATTTTACCAAAAACATATGAATAAAAGATGTGACTTAATTCCCAAAGCATTCATACTATATACTTAAAACAACTATACGCTTCTGAATGTCTGAACATCAAAAGGCTATAATTATAAGCTTCATGGTGGATATTCTACATACCTTTCCAATCTTCACAAGTTGATCATAATTGTCATGTCCATAGAAGAAAGGCTCCTTCCGGAATATCTATACAGCACAATTCCTTAGAAGTAAGCATCAAAGTGAGAGGAAGAGGACCCTTAACACACAAGTAAGTTCTGACTTTTGGGCCTCAGTATCTGCCATTCATGCATGATTTACCAGAAGACAAACAGTCATGAATGGCATTATGTAAGTACCAAGTCATGGACCAAGTTTTAAAAAAGTAGAAAGAATGTGTGCGACAGCACAAGCCGGAAAAAAGAGGTTCAAGAAAGATAGTTGCTCACCATTCCTGCAAACATACAACCAAGACTCCACAAGTCCAATGAGTAATCATAGTCTTGCAAATCAACAAGTAATTCAGGACCTTTAAAGTATCTGCAACCATAAAGAGAGGAGGGGCCAAGTCTGTTTAAAAACTAAAAGACAAAAGAAAATAACCCTCCCTAATTATTTAGATCAGGGATGAAACTTAAAACTAGTCTTTTGGTTTTGAGAAGAAAAAACCAGGACATTATTATCTCTATTATGACAAAAGCAAGCAAAACCTAGGATTTTATAATCAGTTAAGTGAGGTGACACTTAACTATAAAATCTCATGCAAGTGTAGCATCATAGTGGATGATGGAATGCTCATAACTGTAACAATAGTAGAACCCATTGAATAAGATTCATTAATAGCTGACAAACAGAACCCTTCTGCTCTGATTCTTCAAAGCTCAGAAACCTCCCTTCTCTTCCTAACACAACCCAAATCCTTACCCCAGCTGGGTTTCTGATCCACAAAACTTTAAAAGAAATGCACTTCAAGATCTATTACTTGATTATCATCATCTCTCTGTCTCTCCACATTCCGATCTCTCTGTCTCTCCACATTCCGTTCCTATCAAAATGAACTCTTACTCTTAGACTGCTATCTGACAATAAATCCAGCACATAAGTTTTGAGTCAGCAATGTAGTCCAACTATGGAAGAGCTCGAGGTACAAGTTTCTACATATGCACTTTTTTCCGTATATTTTTCTAGCTATACATTGCCACCCAAGTTATCGTCTCAGATTGTAGAGCACAATGACACAATAAGGATTGCCTCCTAGCAGTTCTAAGCATAATCTTTCTTGTGTTATCATCCAAAAAATGCTGCAAACTATTTTTTAAAAAAATATAATTATTTCATAGCTCCAGACCCCACTTGTGGGATATCACTGGGTATGTTGTTGTTATTTCATAGCTCTAGCCATATGAATCCTCAATATCAGTTTCATTCTATAAACTAGTGTCATTTGAAAACTCAATAATTTGAACAAAGATATTAGGTTCTCACTTAATCCAAAATAATTTAAAAGATGTGCATTCTCCAATACCAGAGGGATCATTAGCTTGGTTCATCGCCAAGAGCGAAAGGATTCCAAGAGAATGGTGTTCAATAGGTGATGCCCAAGCTCTCTGGGGTGCTGGGAAGAACACAGGATGGGGAACTCAAAAAAACTACTGAAACCAATATCCTTTTATTATGCATGCTTATGAATGTAGGCAAGGCCATAATCTCGGTGTTCTAAAGTAATATTTAAATTTGATGCTATACACAATTCAAAATATGTTCACGAAATTTGGTAGTATAGGATGTCCAATATAAATGATTTTGACACTTGATGAGTTCATAGACTCCTTACATAGCTAAAGGAACTAACCTTCCTTTTTAGATACTTGCACCCTGTGGGTGCTTTACAACAACAACAACAACATACCCAGTGATATCCCACAAGTGGGGTCTGGGGAGGGTAGATTGTACGCAGAATTTTATATTACTTGCCACAAAAAAAGAAATGCTAAAGACTAATAGAAAATTGAGGTTACTGCCCTCACTGAATTGGCAAATTAGTAAAACCTGGTGAAACAAGGAAAAACCACTCAAGCATTGGATTGTTAATTTACATGATTTCAAATGTCAGAAGACAAATGATACAAACAGCAGAGAAAAAGCGAACCTAGAAGCCACACGAACATTATATTCCTTCCCGGGATGATAAAATTCTGCAAGTCCCCAATCTATTAGCCGAAGTTTCCGCTGCTCATGATCAATCATTACATTGTGGGGCTTCACATCACGGTGCATGATACCTTGAGAATGACAATAGTCTAATGCCTGCAAGGGATACAATAATATTTGAATTTTCTGACAAGTGACCCCTCAAGAAAATATCAATAGCAACGCATAATATGGAAACATGCATCATCACAAAAATGTGAAGAATGAAAAATATGAGATAACTCTGGCCATGAAACCTGATGCAAGTGATAAGCAGCTAAACAAAGAATATATCTAAGATTTTAATGTCGGTAACAACAGCAGCAGCACCACAAACAACTTGCCACAATCCCAGACTAACAATTGCCAATAAAAATTTTACTCCAATACAACACATCCCATTCTTGTACTCAAGAAATATCATCAGATTAGCCAACAGAATAATACGAACCTCAGATGATATTGTTACCTATCTTTACACCCAAAACTCACCAGTAAGCAGAAATCAAAAGAATGTGTCCTCTCCACTCATAACAGAAAAGAAGGAGCTTTAAATCATATTCCCTTCCATCTCAAGAAATTTGGTCTAATTTAACTCGCATGGAGATTGAAAATAGCATAGGTTGTTGCAGCTTTCCCATTTTGATAAATGATATTTTTAGATACATTTTTTTCTTAATAACGATGATGTCCAGGTGAATTTGCCAACCCATGTCTAGATACAACAACAATATATCCAATGTAATCTCACAAGTGAGCATTGGCGATGGTAGTACGTATGCAGACCATAACCACATGTCTACATACATTATTATATTGAATATGAAAGACATAATTTGCATAACAGTTTCAAATGTGAAGAAAGGAGAGTTCAATTAATGAGAATAATCCAAATGACGGATTTCCCCACCTAAAGAAAGAATTTGAACTTTTGGAAGAGGTAAAAACAAAAATAGATCAAGCACTATGCACATAATCATTCTGTCAAATTTGTTCAAAAAGAGTAGTGATATTCCTCATAGAAAAATAAGTTTGTTATCTCAAGGCAAGTTGCACAGATCATCTTCAGGTTATATCGTAAAGGAGATATTCAAAGGGAGCATCCTGTATAGAAATAATCAAATATTACTGTAATCTAAAGCAACCACCCATTACCAATCAAAAAAATAGTGAAGATACACAAAAACCATACACTGAGAGGCCTTAAACATCCACATCAATAGAAAACTTGCCTTCAACAGCTCATAGATGTAATATCTAACATCAAAGTCGGAAAGAGTTGGATAAAGCACTTTAAAATCTGTGTTATTCACATATTCAAATATAAGACTTGGGGTCTTCGATTGCTGATCTCTGACAATATCAAGTAACTTCACAATATTAGGTCCACCGCAAAGATTCTGCAGTATCTTAATCTCACGCTTGATCTGCAGTTAGTAACAATAACCGGTAAGTACCTGTGCAAAAAAAAGCTGCAAAAGATGTGTTGTAATATATAAACGAGCATGATTCAGAGCACCCACAAAAAGACAAGTGCACATATAACTTGCAGATAGATGATAGTCCAGCACTCATACTTATCAAGAATTTCTACAGTAAGTTAACAGAACGGAAAAGTTGAGATATATATACACATGAAAGAACTCATTTGGCTACAGAATGAAAGATGAAGAAAGTTAAAACCTGAAGATCTCTGACGAGCTTGAAGAACATCAATAATACATTACATGGCTCAGAAACACAGAACCACGAAATCACTAACCCTTTTAACAACTTGACCATTCTAAAAAACTGATTTGACTCAGGATCATAGACATACTGACTTCCCAATTTGGCGAACATCTATAAGTCTTCTCTGTGTTTAACAAGCTTGGCAGGAAAAAAATGAACCAAAAAAATA
>JAOTQJ010000049.1:9562578-9577457 GCA_025642045.1 Solanum sejunctum
CTAACCCTTTTAACAACTTGACCATTCTAAAAAACTGATTTGACTCAGGATCATAGACATACTGACTTCCCAATTTGAATAATTTCCCAATTTGGCGAACATCTATAAGTCTTCTCTGTGTTTAACAAGCTTGGCAGGAAAAAAATGAACCAAAAAAATATGTGCATGTAGTAAGATGACATTAGCACTATTGCAGAATGTGGCAAATTAAGTTCCAGAAGGTGCAAGTAGCAAAAACCAAGGATAAAATGAGAGGTCACTTGAGATTGTTTGAGTATGTCGTCAACCTCAAGATGCACCAGTTCCTAGGTGTGAAATCATGGTGAGTAGAGACCTAAAATAACATTGAAGGAAGTTCTCTTGAAAGATTTACAAGGTCTTGAAATTCCTGTAGTCAACCCCAACTTGCTTGAGATTGAGGTGTAGTTGTGTGTTGTAGTAAATCAATGTCCAATTAGAATATCACCAACTAATATTGCTGTTAGTTCTGGTTTTGTCCATCTTAAAAACAAGGTTTTACAAGCTTCTGTTGGGATCCTTGATGTTTCTCCTACCCAGTTGAATCAATTTCCCTTTTTTCAATAATGGCAGTGTCCAGGCATACTTGTGCCCACCTCAATAATTCCAAGGGTAGCTCCTACCTCCACCAGCACAAATACTGGGTATCGAAGATAATAAAATTGTTATCTCCTGCAGTTTCTTTATTAAACCAAACTTACTTCACATATGGAACAAAACAGAAACTAAAACCTGTAAATCAAAATGCTACATGACAAAGACATTATTCCTTTAACTACCTGTATTTGACACCTCTTATGTGTAAAGAGGGTGTCTTTCCAAGCTAAGGAAAAACATGTGCCTTAGTAATCATAACACTTCTGGATGTAAGTTGTGGGTGATGTTAATCACGTAGGGTAAAAGGAAATGTCTTCAAGAAGATAGCGTCTTAGTTCTTGCATGCAAGGAAAAAAAGTTAAGTCTGTTGCAAGTTCACTGAAGCTAACTTAGGGAAAGGACTTCAGCTTTGAGAAGCTCTAAAAGGATCCAATCGCATGCACAAATAGAACCGTCAAAATTCTGTTCTAATCATCCCCATTGCACCTTCTGTTTGGTTCCCAATTTTGGGTGGTAGACCGCATCTTTCAAAACTCAATTATGTGTTTATTTCTCATATATCAAGCTGATTCCAACATCTTAAATGAGGCTATTATATTTCATTATGTTTCGTACAATGCAGTAGCAAAAAAAATGTTGCCATCCCTCAAGCTGCAATAGAAGTTGTCCAACAATATAATTCGGCACCTTATAATGAAAATCTTTAAATTTATGAAAAGAATCAATTTTTATAATAGAAGCTTATAAACTAGCATTGAATACGGATATATAAAGAAGCAAAGAAGGAAAACCTCCAACCTTTTTCTTCTTCACTGGCTTAAGGATTTTGATGATGCATTTTTCATTATTAGTAGTGTGAATTCCCTCAAACACCTCGCTGTACTTTCCTCTTCCAACTTTCCTTACCACCTCGTAATCATCCTGCTCCCTGTACAACCAATCAACGAACATAGAAAACATCACCTCCGTCAAAACAGCCTCGAAAGCACCTACAAAAAACAAAATAAAAAAATAAATCAACAAAAATACCCCCATTGAACAGTAAGGGATTCATAATCCCAATACTCTTTAGGTCGGATCACATTTATATCCGTATAAACCCGGGCCTTTGAAGGCGCACCGGGACGGCGAATAGATTTTCCTATTTTCTGCGCCAGGGCTTCCGATAGAGTCGCCGACGGTCGGAGAAGAGATGAAGAAGAGGACGGCGGCTGCAGCTGAGGCGGCGGCGGAGGCGAGGAAGGTGATTTGTGTTTGTGTCTGGTGAGAGATAGGGAAGTGCTGGAGGCAAAACGGCGGAGCAGAGAGGGGTAGAGAAGAAGGGAGGTCACCGGCGAAGGATAGAGGAGACGGTGGTGGAATGAAACGAGGAAGAAATGAAAAGGCCGTAGGGCCATCAAACGGGGGAGGGTTATATATTTGGGGTAAATGGGATTATGCTTGAAATGGAACCCTCCTCATTGGTTTCTTCGGCTTTGCATCTCATGCGTTTGTCTACATTCTCATTCAATCCAACGGCGTCGTACACTAGAATATTCTTAATGCTAGTAGTATTTTTTTATTTTGTTTATTTTTGAGATGTCAACTTGTATTAACACAAACACAAGCTTCTTTGATTTACGGATTAAGTTATTTTGATATTATAATATTAAAATATTCAAAATAAAATTTGAGATTGAGTTTTTACTTCATTTGATAAAAAGTGTTTCAGATTAAGTTTAAAATTAAATTTATAATTAATTTAGTTAAAGATATATCTTTATCCAAAATAAGTATAAATTTAATTTTGAGATATCTAATTTAACTTATTATCTGGCAAATCAAGTGACCATTTATACTACATTTTATATCTAGACTATTGAAAGCAGTGGCTGATCCAGAATTTTAATTCAGGGAGGTTCGAAATATAATAAAAGTATACAAGTGCAAATAAATCAATAAAATATAATTTTCAAAAGAATAATTAAGAAAAACTAAAAAATAATACTTTGAGTGGGATTCGAACCCTAAACATGAGAGTTCATTTAAAAAAAATACCTCCATTATGCTAAACTTTGTTTATTGTTTAAGAGGTTCAAGTTTAATATATATACGAAAATATAGAAAATTTATCTTATATATACAGTGTAACTTTTTAGCCAAGGGGACTCGGATGAAACCCCTCACCCTAGCCTAATTAAAAGTGTGATTTTGATACCTAAACTATCACTTGTTAGTTTGAGAAATACACCTCTCATTTTTATTCTACTCTCACCATGGTGTGTTTCTCCAACTAATAAGTGATAGTTTGTGTATAGAAAGATAGTTTAGGTGTGTTTTTTATATTTATCTCTAGAAAAAACAATACATGTAAATTGCAATAACCTTGATATTATTTAATATTTTATTATTTTTTAAAGTAATCTCAAATTTATTTTTAGAGTCAAACCATATGAACTATAACTAACATTTTAAGATGTATTTTTAATCATATTGATTGAAAAGATTTGCAAGTTATAGAACTATGTCTATAATTTTTTTGAATTTTCAAATTTTTATTTACAATATCAAATTAATATGATCTAATTTATCTTTAAAAATCAGTTAAAATAACTCTTGAAAAGTGTAATACGACAACTAAAAGAAATGAAGGGAACACTTTATTTATATTAGAGCGGTAAAGGACATGTATGATGGATGAGTTAATGTGCTCTATTCAAGGAAATGTTCATTGGTGTATGTTATTTGTATACGGCATAGTACTAATTAATAAAGCATAAGATGAAGTTTATGCTAAGTAGGAGATTTGGAGACAAACTTTGGGAGTGAAAGGGTTCAAGTTGAACAAGCCCAAAACAGAGTACTTGAAGTGCAAATTTTCAGTAATGCATCTCATGAAACGAGCGAGAAAGTAACACAAACTATTCTCAGGAGAGAAAAGTTTAAGTATCTCAGGTCTGTAATCCAAGATAATGGGAACATCAATAATGATGTCACACATTACACTAGGACAATATGGATGAAATGGAGGCTTACTTCTAGAGTTTTGTATGACAAGAAGGTTCCTTCTAGACTTAAAGGTAAGTTATACAAAGTGGTGGTTAGATCATTCTTATTGTATGAGGTGGAGTGTTGACCAATGAAGCACTCACATGCTCAAAAGATGCACGTTGCAAAAATGTGGGATGTTGAAATGGATGTGTGAGCACACGAGAAGAGATAAAATTAAGAATGAGGTTACCCGAAAGAAGGTAAGAGTGACCTCTGCAATGAACAAGATGAGGAAAGCGAGACTAAAATGTTTTGGACATGAGCAAAGGAGGTGCATTGATGTCCCAACGAGAAAATGCAAAAAGCTAGTTATTGGGGATTCACAAAGGAGTAGAGGTAGATCGAAGAAGTACCTCGGAGAAGTTATTAGACGGAATATGCTGTAACTTCATATTACCATTGATGACTCTAGGTGAGAAGGAAATGAGGTCACAGATTAGGATAGAAGGTTAAGACTTGTTAATGTGTATTGTAGTACTAGTCATCTTCATGTAATACTTGTCACATGTTGTTAGTGTATATGAATATCCGTATTTTATTGTTGTTATCGTTTTCTTATATAGACTTTGCACATATTTTTTAATTAGTGCTTATGATTTCTTGAAAAAAAAATCATTTTGTTTGAATTTAATGCATTTGCGTTGAAAAAAATTAATAACAATTTTTTTATCTCTATGAGATAGTAATAAATTCTTGAATTTGTTCTCGTTACAATTTTTTATCTTGAATTTATTGTTGTTCTTGTTGATGCAATTTTTGAGTTCCAATCTTCGACAAGGACCACAATAGTGTGGGAATACACAACAATTACTGAATGATTATTTTTCTTGCATAGTTTATTATTAGTTAGATATCCTTTTTCCTTGTGAAATTCTTTGCCCTATTCTTAGCCATTGGAATCGCCCCATGATTGAGCAACTTACACCTCAACTTAGCCTTGCAAGCTGTGCAATGTTAATTAATCATTTAAATAAGTTTTTGTGATCATTTTTTACGGGACAAAGTTTAATTAAAAAGACTTTCGATTTTCTATTCCCATCACCTCATTTTGCTTCCTCAAATCTAATGGAAAAAAAATATAGCATATAACAGCATCTTCACTTCGGATTATTTATTTTAGGTTTGGTTAATACTAGTCTTATAAATAAACTTTAAGCATTTTCAGTTTTTTAATTTACCAAAAGTACATACTGCTTTGGGTTTTCGTCAAGTTTTAATAGATATTTAGACATGCAATTTTTTCTTATGCTTTGACATCATGAGATAAAATTAACTTTTGAACAAATAATTTCATCTCATAATTTCACATTTTTTAAATACAAAAAATTGATTCACAAATTTATATTTTGTGTAAACAAGCTCCATCATTTTATATCTATATTTATTTTGTAAGTATACGAAGGAGTGATGAAAATTTTATGAAATATGAAATGATGATATAATTAGTAATGATATTGACTAGCAAGCAACTCAAAATAACAATGTTAAAGATAATATACTATAATTTAATTTTATTATTCTTATTGAACTAAAATTCGATCAATAAATATTATATTCTTTTAGAATAGCTTTGTGCTAATTTATTTACTTTTGTTATTTGAAAATTTGCTTATTTGGTAAGATTATATAAAGAAATAAATTTTTTATAAGAAATTTTATATTTATAAAAAAATATAATTAAAAAATCTTAATTACATATATATCCAAATAAAATTTTAATTTCATCTCACATGATCAAACGAATTCTTTGTTTCCACTTGTACCTCTATCCAATAAATGTGAAGATAGATTAATGATGACACAATGAGTAATACAAAGTTGAAATAAAAGAATAATAAAAATAATTTAATCACGATAATAACCCTCCTTGCTCCTCTCTCATTCTCTTTTGAATCATAAAAAAATTGACACATAAATCATATTTTTAGAATGTAATTAAATGTATACACTTAATGTAATTTTTTTTCTCATTTTATAAAAAATTTTACGACATTAATGTCTAGTTTTGATATAAGATAGAAGTTTTTCTTCCACTTTGTCAAATGAAAAATTCTTCCATAAAATTTTCACTTTGTAAGAAAAAATTAGTTTATTAAAAAATTTTACTTCCTTCCTCAAATTTCATAGTTCTATATTGTTTCCCAACCTGACAGCCTATATTCCGACTCTATATTAAAAATTCGAAGGTCAATTTAAAGAATCTCAAAAGATTGGAGACTTGTATCATAATATGACCATCAAATAATTTGACCCCATAAAAAATTCAAATTAGATATTTATTTCTTTTCATCTTTTATTAGTTGTTGATTCAAGATTAATATAAAAATCATTGGGGGTCATATTATTAATCTCAAATCATTTTCCATTGATTTGTTCAGTTGATCTTTATTACTAAGTACATGGTTAGAAAATATCTGAGTTTTTTTTTTAATAAGCAAAGATTTCATTTACCGAATGAACTTTACAAAACAGAAAAACTAACAGTATTTGGACATCCCCCAAATCTGCTAATCACTATAGAAACATCTCTTATACTAGCTATTCAACTACTCATTAAGGATTGTAGTTCAAGCTAAACCAAACAACTGTCAACTATGTAATAATTTGTTCTACATTGTGTCTCGTGCATGTATCTCTTGTATGATTTGCTTCACCAGCACATGTCCATCAAAAATTTCCCCTTGGAAAGCTTTTTGGTTCCTCTCCAGCCAAATCTTGTATATGTTGCACGCCAACGACATTATATATATTACTATATTTAATGTCTTTTTTTTGCACACTGGACATCCCAATTCATCTCTTTTGTCCAAGTCATAGCCCCCTATCAATTTCCTGTTAGCATAAAATTTTACCCCAAACCATAGAGGCATATAGGCGTATAAAAAATAAATGGTCAATATTCTTGTTTGCATAATCACAGAATAGACATTTTAAGTTATAGTTAGCACGCTATTTAACAACTCTATCTCTGGTCAACAGACTTTTCTTTATGGTCAAATATAGTATGAATCACCACTTTGGAGCACCAAGAGTATTGCACAATACTCTTCTCTTTGGTACCTTTTGAAACTCCCCCCTCAATCTTTTTCTTATTGAAAATTGAGGTATATGTATAACAACATCTTTTGTATATCTTGCCTCAATAAAAGTATCCTTTGCTTTGAGTATCTCCTGTATTATATATGATGTTTGAGGTATTTGTACCTCCCACGCTGGTCTATCTTTTATGTGATAGCTATGCATCTATTGCACCCATAATGTATCCTTTTTACTTACATATATTCCACAATAACTTTGCAATAACAGCTCTATTCCATTTAAGTACACTCAGGATGTTTTGATCACCTGTAGTCTTTGGCCAACACAGTACCTCCTAAGCTACTAGGGAGCTATTTTAAAAATTATTGTTGCATAGGTTGAAATTTTTACTTTACAAAGTGGAAGAAAAAATTTTATTTTATATTAAAAGTAGGTAATATGCCCGTGCTTTGCGCGGCCATATGGCCTCATTAAGATTAAGAACGATCTTTTCGTTATATTCAAATAGTAAAAATGGCAAAATGGTAGATTAATATTAAAATGAAGTCATATAGAATATTTGTCAACATAAAGTTTAAAATTTAGTTTTTTTTGACAATCAAGAATCTCAATAACTACAAATTTTTACTCCTTTAAACTGTCGCAAGAGGATCAAAAAGCCCAACATGAGCCATGAGTTTGTGAATGGTGGCTTTGACAGAACGACCATTTTAGTCCATATTGAATTGACAAAAGTAGGATCCTTAGATGTGTAACGACCCCAAAAGTGCTTGAAAATGTGCTTCGAAAGAGCCTGGAATAACAATTTTCTTATATCTCAAAATTCATGCGCAATATCGACAATCTGACTTCATGTTCTTATTCAGGGGGCCATTTTAAATAAAAAGTAGGTCTAACCCGATTTAAGAGCAGCAATTTCATTTTTTCAAGTGACGATTTTTAGTGAGCTTTCGCGCCCTTACTATGACAAGCCAAGGGCATGCACTTGTGTTAATTTTGGCCCAGTTTTGACTTCGGTCCAAGACTTTTAAGTCTTGGGCCTAAGTGTTCCCAAACATAAAAATACTTTTACTTAGACATTTTTCACACTCATATCATTCTAAACACTCCTCAATACTTATTCAAACACTTAGCCAAATATTTTACTCCTAAATTCAAGTCTTAAAACCTTTTCCGAATCTTAAGGATTGCACTCAAGCTTCAAGTCTTCATCTCCAATCTTCATCAAGTTCATCTCCAAAAGCTAAGGTATGTAAGTTTCTTTCATGGGTTCCTTTCACCCATGATATCCGAGCTTCCTTTTACTTAAATTTGCATGATTTAAAAGTGATTTACTCACGGGTCTTATTTATTACGAAAATCATTGCACACTATGTTGAGGTTTATGAAATTGTGACTGTTTTACTATGTTTTGAGCTATGAAACCAAGGTCTATCGTAAGATTTGATGAAGGGTTTTGATGTATATTGCTTGAGGGTGTTATTAAGTATCTATTGAACATTTTATATTAAATTTTCTAGCATGAGTTCACTCTTGAATTTCATAATTTTACACTAGCACTACACAACCTCTAAATGTTTGATAAAATATTCGATTATGGCTTTTTGAGGAATTGAAGGTCCAATGCATATCTTACGAGTTGAATGACTATATGATAATGATATGATGATGAAATGAATGTATGTATATGAGGACTATATGATGATAAAGTGAATGTATCTATATGGTATTCTCTATATAGTATTGAAATGTGGCCATGCCCTACTCGGGGGTTGCGCGTCGGATAACCTTGTCAAGGGGTTCATACCTTGATAACCTATCAGAGGGTTTATACTCCGACACCATGGGTGATATGGTGCGACTATCCATCAACCTTGTTGGGGGTTAGTACCCATCAACCTATCGAGGGGTTTGTACTCCGGCACCACAGGTGGTAGGGTGCGACGATCCACCAACCTATCAGGGAGTTTGTACTCCGGTACCATGGTGGGTAGAGTACGGTGATCTACCAACCTATTGACAAAGTTTGTACCTCAATCACCAAGGGCGGTAGGGTGTGACGATCCACCAATAGATTAATGGTCTCTTCTTACACATATGTTATGTTCTATATAAATATGTTTTACTTCAAGTATCATTTTTACATGTCATATTGTTAGTATGTTATTCATTGCTTATGATTATGCATTTTGTCTATATTTCGTATCTCTTGTTGCATTGCATCCTACATGCTTAGTACATTTAAACGTACTAACGCATACTTTATGCCTACATGATGCCACCATATAGGAATCGAAGCACCGCTTGATCCTCCTCCTCCTCCTCCACGTGGCTAGTTCGATTGTCCTACACACTTGTTGGTGAGTCCTCCATTTTGGGGATATTGCTTATAAACTCTTGTTATGTATTAAGACTATCTTTCTTTTGTTATGTATTGACTATGAGGGTAAGCTCGGTTACTTATCTTGGCCCCTGCTCTTATCTATGAAGTAGAGGTGTTGCTGGACATGATATGCATCTATGTTATGAGTCATGACTCTCTTGTTTCTTTGATGTTATGATGTGAAAGTTTATCCTTAGTCCCAATTCCCTTGTTTATGCTTATTTCTCATTATCATTTTAATTGTTTTCGCGATCAAGGATGTGTAATGATATGCTATAAGGTAGGGTTCCTTTGGGTTCTCTATTCGCAGGTCATATCTAGGCCCTAGGTTTGGGTCATAACAAAGATGGTATCAGAGCATTAGGTTGTTAGATCCTCAGAGTCCAATATACTGCGTTGATTAGAGTCCTATTCATGATTGTATTGTACACCATGATTATGAGTAGGAGGCTATGAGACGTTTTAGGAAATATTTTCCTTCTTCGTGTTCTAAGTAGTGCTATGGAGTTGAAGTAAGCTTTCCTCTCCTGACGCTTGTTCTTTGCTATGTTATATCATGCCTAACACGAGAGGAAGACGAGTCCATACGCCCAAGAAGCAATCGGACAATGGAGAGTTTAGGGATGCTCTCACCTTGCTTGCACAAGTGGTGGCTAATCAAGGGTCCCAAGCCCCTCATGCTCCTACACTGGTCTTTCGGGTGAGAGACTTCATGAGAATTAATCCCTCGAAATTTCATGGGTCAAAGGTGAGTGAGAACCCTCAAGAATTCATTAATGAGGCTTACAAGATTTTGTCTATTTTGGGTGTGAGGCCGGAAGATAAGGTAGAGTTGGTGGCTTACCATTTCAAAGAGGTAGCACAAATATGATACAACCAATGGAAGGAGAAAAAGGGAGTCAATTATGTGATGCTTTGGGAGGAGTTCAAGGTGGCCTTCCTTAATCGGTTCTTCTCCTTTGAACTTAGAGAAGCTAAGTTTATGGAATTTATGAATTTGAGACAAGAGTCCATGAGTGTGAGGGAGTATGCCCTCAAGTTCAACTAACTTTTGAAATATGCTCCACAATTGGTGGCCGACTCAAGATTTAGAATGAATAAATTTGTGATGGGTGTGTCCGACTTGGTTAGTATGGAGTGCCAATTTAGCATGTTGATTAGTGACATGGACTTATCACGTTTGATGACCTATGAAGAGCAAATGAAAGGGGAGAAAATTGAGGAAGATGGGGGGTCATGAGGCTAAGAGGGCTCGTTTTAAGGGTAAGTTTCAAAAGGGTGGCCAGATCCACCAAGGCCAAGGCTCCTCTCATGCTTCTAATAGGGGATTGCCAATGACCTCCCAAGGACCCAAGGTATCGGTGTTGTGGTTCCTAATGAGGTGTGTCCTAGGTGCAGTACGGGTCATAAGGGTCCATGCTTGAGAGATACTAATGCATGCTTTGGTTATAGGAAAGTGGGTCACAAAAAGGTGGATTACCCTCGAAATCGCAACAAAGGCAAAGAGGTTCGTCCACAAGGTATTAATGCAGTTCTTTTGGGGAGAGATAACCGACAAGATGGTGCCCAAAGGCACAATTGATTTTATGCTTGTGAGGCAAGGGGTGTATGAGATCCTCGATGTCGTACTAGTATGTTGAAAATCTTTGACTTTGATGTGTATGCATTGATTGATTTGGGTATCACTTTTTCTTTTATTACCCCCTTTGTTGCAAAAAAGTTCCTTGTTGACCCCTAGTTGTTGCATAAGTCATATGAGGTGTCTACTCTTATTGGTGCATCTATTGTTGCTAGAAAAGTTTATAGAAGTTGTCCTATTTGCATCTTGCATAAAATATTGCCTTATGATCTTGTTGAGTTAGACATGGTTGATTTTAATATTACTCTTGGGATGGATTAGTTGTATGCATACTATGTTTCTATTGATTGTAGAACCTGTAGGGTCAAATTTTAATTCTCAAATAAACCCGTCCTTGAGTGGGAGAGTCAAGATATGGTGGTTAAGGGTAGATTCATCTTTTGCATTAAAGTTCGTAAGTTGATATCTAAGGGGTGCCTTTACCATCTTGTGAGGGTTAGAGATGTGGAGTCTAAAGTCCTTCCCATAGAGCCAGTTTCGGTTGTAAATGAGTTTTTTGATATCTTCACAAATAATCTTCTCGGTGTTCCTCCCGAAAGGAAAATAAACTTTGGCATAGACCTCTTCCCTGATACTCAACCCATTTCTATTCTCCCTTATCGTATGGCCCCGGTGGAGTTGAAGGAGTTGAAGGAGCAATTGAGGGACTTGTTGGAGAAGGGGTTCATTAGGCCTAGCCAATCACCTTGGGGTGCACCAGTATTGTTTGTGAAAATGAAGGATAGGTCCTTAGGATGTGTATTGATTACCAGCAACTCAATAGGGTCACCATCAAGAATAAATATCTTCTTCCAAGAATTGATGATTTGTTTGACCAATTGCAAGGGGCTAGCCATTTCTCTAAGATTGATTTTTGGTCCGGGTATCATCACGTGAAAGTGAGAGAGTGTGATATTCCCAAGATGACCTTTCGGACTAGATATAGGCATTATGAGTTTATTGTGATGTCTTTTGGGTTGACCAATGCACCGGCCATCTTTATGGACCTAATGAATAGGGTCTTTAAACCCTACCTTGATTGCTTTGTTGTGATCTTCATTGATGATATTTTGATCTATTCTCGTGGTGAGAAGGAGCATAAGGCTCATTTGAGGGTTGTGTTGCAAAGATTGAGGGAGGAAAAATTGTATATTAAATATGAAAAGTGTGAATTTTGGTTGAGGGAGGTTGCCTTCCTAGGACATGTAGTGTCGGGGGATGGTATTAAGGTGGATCCTAAGAAGGCCGATGTGATTGGAAATTGGCCTAGACCATTGACCCCGCCGGACATAGGGAGCTTCTTGGGCTTAGTGGGTTATTATTGGAGGTTTGTGAATGGGTTCTCTTCTATTGTTTCCCCTATGATAAAATTGACTCAAAAGAAGACTAAGTTTGTATGGACCAATGAATGTGAGAGAAGCTTCTAAACTTTGAAAGATAAGCTTGTGTCCGCTCCTATATTGTCACTACCAGATTGGCTTGAGGGATTTGTGGTGTATTGTGATACTTCTAGAGTTGGTTTGGGTTGTGTACTAATGCAAAATGATAGGGTGATGGCCTATGCTTCTAGGCAACTCAAAGTGCATGAAAAGAACTACCCTACCCATGATTTTGAATTGTCCGCCGTAGTATTTGCTTTAAAAATATGGCAATATTATTTGTATAGGGTACATGTGGATGTTTTCACCGATAATAAGAACCTCCAATACGCCTTCACTTAAAAAGATCTCAACTTGAGATAAAGAAGGTGGCTAAACTTCTTAAGAATTATGATATGAGTGTGCATTACCATCCCGGTAAGGCAAATGTGGTGGCAGATGCCTTGATTAGGGTGTCGATGGGTATCCTAGCTCATGTTGATGGTGGTGATAAGGAGATGGCCAGGGAAGTGCATTGGTTGGCTAGATTGGGGTTAGGTTGGAGGAGGTTAGTAATAATAGTGGTGGTGGTGTTGATGGTTCTAATTCCTCATTTGTTGAAGAGGTCAAAACTAAACAAGATCTTGATACCTCCTTGTTAAAATTGAAGGCCTTGATGAAAGAGGGCAAGGTAGAGGTTTTCTCCCAAGGGGGAGATGGTGCCCTTAGGTACCAAGGTAGGTTATGTGTACCGTGTGTTGATGGTTTGATAGAAAAGATCCTTGATGAGGTTCATAATTCGCCTTATTCTATTCACCCTGGTTCTACTAAAATGTATAGAGATTTGAGGGAGGTGTATTGGTGGGGAGACATGAAGAGGGACATTGCCAAATTCTTTTTTGGTTGTTATAGTTGCCAACAAGTCAAAGCCAAACATTAAAGGCTAAGTGGCCTAACCCAAGACATAGAGATTTTTACTTGGAAGTGGGACTAATTAATATGGATTTTGTGGTTGGTCTACCCAAGACTAGAAAAAGTTTTTGATTCCATTTGAGTTGTGATTGATAGGATGACAAAATCGGCTCACTTTCTACTGGTTAGAACCACATATAGGGCTAAAGATTATGCCAGGTTGTACATCTATGACTTGGTGAGATTGCATGGGGTTTCTTTATCCATCATATTGGATCATGGAGCTCAATTCACTTCACATTTTTGGAGATCTTTCCAAAAGGGTCTTGGTACTAGAGTTAGGCTTTCTACGACCTTTCACCCTTAAATGGATGGCCAAGCTAAAAAGACCATCCAAACCCTTGAAGATATGCTTAGAGCTTGTGTGTTAGAGTTTAAAGGTAGTTGGGATGATCATCCCACATTGATTAAGTTTGCCTACAATAATAGTTATCATTCTAGTATTGGTATGACTCCTTTTGAGGCTCTCTATGGTAGACGTTGTAGATCATCGGTGGGGTGATTTGAGGTTGGTGAGGTGGCCTTATTAGGACCAGATATGGTTATGGAAGCTCTTAAAAAGGTTAGGATGATTAGGAAAGATTGAAGATGGCCCAAAGCTGTCAAAAGTCTTATGCCGATGTAAGGAGAAGGGAGCTTAAATTCAAGGTTGATGATTGGGTCTATTTGAAAGTATTACCCATGAAGGGTGTGGTACATTTTGGTAAGAAGGGCAAGTTGAGCCCAAGATATGTGGGTCCTTATAGGGTGATGAGAAGGGTTGACAAGGTAGCTTATGAATTGGAATTGCCTAGAGAAATGGATTTGATTCATCCGGTGTTTCATGTGTCTATGTTGAGGAAATGTGTGGGTGATCTGAATGCTATTGTGCCTCTTAATGCTGTGGGTGTGGTTAAAGACAATATGACATATGAAGAGGTTTTGATTCAAATTTTGGATAGACAAGTGAAGAGGTTGAGGAACAAAGATGTAGCTTCCGTTAAGGTCCTTTAGAGAAATCAACAAATGAAAAGTGCTACTTGGGAGGCCAAGGCAGACATGCAAAAGCGATATCCTTACCTTTTCCACTGCACTCAAGCTTAAGGTATTGATCTAAGTCCATTACATGATCTCAAGTCTTAAGTTCCGCCCTCATGTCATTTCATATGCTCATGATTAAATTGACAAGTTATGATGATTTTACATTTATAATGAGATTTTTTTTTGAAATGATGTTTAAGTGCATTGTTGCATCTTTATGTGGGTTGAAATTGTCATATTTGTGTCTCTCATATGTGTCTCTTTGGCATTCGGGGATGAATGCTTCCAAGGGAGAGATATTGTAACGGCCCTAAAAATTGCCTAAACATGTGCTTCGAAAGTGTCTAGAATCGCAATTTCCATATATCTTAAAATTTATGCGTGATATCAAAAATTCGACTTCATATTCTTGTTCAAGGGGTCATTTTGAGTAGAAAATAGGCCTAACCCTGATTTAAGAGCAAACAATTACCAATTTTAGTTTTCCAACTGACGATTTCCAATGAGCTTTTCGCGTCCCTGGTGCGACGCGAGCTAAGGGCGCGCACTAGTATTGGCCTAGTTTTGACTTCGGTTCAAGACTTTTAAGTCTTGGGTCTAAGTGTTCCCAAACATGAAAATACCTTTAGTTAGCCATTTTTAACCCTAATATCATTCTAAATATTCTCCAATATTCATTCAAACACTTAGCCATATATTTTACTCTTAAACTCAAGTTTCAAAACCTTTTCTGGATCTTAAGGATTGCACTCAAGTTTCAAGTTTCCATCTCCAATCTTCATCAAGTTTATCTCCAAAGCTAAGGTATGTGGGTTTCTTTCATGGGTTCCTTTCACCCATGATA
>JAOTQJ010000049.1:9579994-9590377 GCA_025642045.1 Solanum sejunctum
ACTGCATACTATGTTGGAGTTTATGAAATTGTGACTGTTTTGCTATGTTTTGAGCTATGAAATCAAGGTCTATTGTAAGATTTGATGAAGGGTTTTTATATATATTGCTTGAGGGTGTTACCAAGTATCTATTGAACTTTTACATTGAATTTTCTAGCATGATTTTACTCTTGAATTGTATGGTTTTATACTAGCACCACACACCCTCTAAGTGTTTGATAAAATGTCTGGTTATGGCTTCTTGAGGAATTGAAGGTTCAATGCATGTCTTATAAGTTGAATCACTATGTGATGATAATATGATGACCAAATGATGATGAAATAAATGTATGTATATGAGGACTATATGATGATGAAGTGAATGAATGTATATGGTACTCTCTATGTAGTGTTGGGATGTGACCATGCCCTACTCGGGGGGTGCGCCCTGGGTAACCTTGTCAAGGGGTTCGTACCTTGATAATCTATCGTGGGATTTGTACTCTGGCACCACGGGTGGTAGGGTGTGACTATCCATCAACCTTGTTGGGAGGTTTGTACCCATCAACCTATCAAGGGGTTTGTACTCCAGTACCACGGGTGGTAGGTTCGATGATCCACCAACCTATCGGAGTGTTTGTACTCCAACACCACGGGTGGTAAGTTCGACGATCCACCAACCTATCGAGGGGTTTGTACTTTGGCACCACGGATCGTAGGGTGCGACGGTCAACTAACCTATTGATGGGGTTTGTACATCAATCACCAAGGGTGGTAGGGTATGATGATCCACCAATAGTTTAATGGTCTCTTCTTACATATATGTCATGTTCTATATAAGCATGTTTTACTTCAACTATCATTTATACACGTCATATTGTTAGTGTTGCTATTTATTGCTTATGATTATGCATTTTGCCTATGTTGTCTATCTCTTGTCGCATTGCATCCTACATGCTTAGTACATCAAACGTACTAAAGCATACTCTATGCCTACATGATGTCACCATGTAGGAACTGGAACACCGCTTGATCATCCTCCCTCTCCATGTGGCTAGTTCGATTGTCCTACAAGCTTACTGGTGAGTCCTCCATTTCGAGGATGTTGCTAATGAACTCTTGCTATGTATTAAGACTATCTTTCTTTTGGTTATGTATTGACTATAAGGGTGAGCCCGATTGCTTGTCTTGGCCCCTGCTCTTATCTATGAATAGAGGTGTTGTTGGACATGATATGCATCTATATTATAAGTCTTGACTTTCTTATTTCTTGATGTTATGATATGAAAGTTTATCTTTAGTCCCAATTCCCTTGTTTATGCTTATTTCTCATTGTCATTTTAATTGTTTTCACGACTAAGGATATGTAATGATATGCTATGTGCTTGTTTGAGGTTCCTTCGGGTTCCCCATTCGCCGGTCACGTCTAGGTCCTAGGTTTAGGTTGTGACAAGATGTAAGATTTGCAGCATTATTTGATGTTATTACGAGTCACCCTTTTAGAAATACTTTTATTTCTTCCTTCAACAACAAATTTTCAACGGCGGCATTGATTGAGAGGCCCCATTAAAACTACGTACTACTCTTTTTTGGTAGTTTGCTATGTTTGTGTTGAAACCAGCTAAACGTTTTGTCCCATTGGTGAGCCGTTGACTTCATGCCATAGAGTGAATCAGTCTATGAACAGTTTTTCCACCTGACAAAACAAATCGATTCAATAAATTGAGAATTCTGTAATTCGACTGATGAATCGACATGATCACCACACTATTTGACGATAATAAATGTGCTAGTGAAATCAAGATCCCAGAGGTTGGTTCGCAGAGAAACTGAATTATTGGCTCATGGATTATGGCAATACCAATTATAGTTTTGCCGGTGTTTCGAATTTCTATTTGATCTATTAAAACTTGAACTCTAGGCTTCTTTTCTGATTTTGATAGAGCTTGTCAATTCGAGAAAGTCGTTCAAAACTTTGCGGGACAAGAAAAAGATTCAATAAATCGAGAATTAAATAACGACTTATGAATCGACATGATCACATCACTTCTACTCTGTGTATGCGACTTGACGACCATGAATGCATCGGTGGAAGCAAGAACAGAATTTGGTTCTTAGAGAAAGAGAAGTATTGGGCATGAATTATGACGCAGATTATAGTTTTGCTGACGTTTCAGAGTCATACTTGAACAATAGACTTCTTCCCTGATTTAGAAAGAGTTCGAGGAAGCCTATTAGGAAATTCAATCATATAAATTTAAACAAAAAAAAGTACAGAAAGGTATAATATTGACATATAATCACCAAAAATATCTAACAAACAAAAAATAATAAACTTAAAATAAAAATACTCTAAAGTCATAACTTCACAGAAAAAGCCTATAGTATCCCCAAAACGCAACAAATTATATACGAAAATGTAATCGAAGTAAGAAAATTTGGAAAACAGGAAAGTAGATGAAGCTTACATGGGAAAGGAAAGAGAATAAGTAGCCTTTGTTAGTAGTTGCAGTTGTGTTTCCATTTGGAATCTTCACTGTCATTGTTGACTTTAGTTTCAAATGAACCAAAATTGGGTGAAAAAGATTTTTTGAAATTATTTCTTTTTGATAGGGCGAAGTGGTGTTTGGAAGGGAAGGGTAGAGTTATAAATTTATAAATAAAAAAAAATTGATAAAATATGATAGCGCCACGTAAGCACGCTGCCAATTCTCTTTTATATGTAATAATAATATAATATATATGATCAGATGGTAATAAATTTAACATCTGTCATTTTAAAAAAATTTAATCTAAAAAAAAAAAAAGTTATAGTCAAAACCTATTTTAGTTGCTAATTAAAAATATGATTTATTTATTTATTTATTGTTAGTTTTATCTCATCGTGGCTAAAGAGGTTCCAAACTTCCCTCTTTTGGGGAACACACTCTTCGTGGTTCTATAGTAATAGTACCAGTTAGTTTTTAGAACCGACAGATGTTAAAACTAGCTGACTTGTGTGTACTTTGTCAAACTAAAAAACTTTACATATTGGCAACTTCCAAACACTGCCTAATGACTGAATCCATCCTTAATAAAAACAACATACAATACACCACACCTGTAAAGGCGCACGTGTCTTTGACTTTCCTTTGACTCCCTGCAGAAGCTTCGAAAAATCATCTGCTTACAAGCCCTAATCTTCCTTCCAACCTCCAAAATTCAACTTTCAGTACCAATTTTCTTGATTACATTACTACTTCATTAGCTCAGGTCAGTTTTTCCTTTCCTTTTTTGTTGTTACTGTTTTTTTTACTGTTTGGTGTTTTATTGAGGTGGATGGAAGTTTTGATCAGATTACACTTGTGGGTTTGGTTTTGAACTGAATAATTTCACTTGGGGTGTAGTAAAGTTCGTTTCTTTTCATTTTTTGTTACTTATTGTTAATGTTTCTTGCATAATTCAGAGTCAATTTCAGAATATGTAATCGGGATTTTGGACCCCCACCTGTTTCTTCTACAATGTGTAATGATGAGTTCATCCGTCTTTTAGAAAAAAGTTCTTTTGGGGTGTATAATATATCTTTTTCTTGCTGAGAGATTGACATTAAATTGATAGTCATGATCAGTATTTGGTTGACACATACTAGTCAAATATGGTATGAGGGGTTTCTTCAGGATGAGGATTAAGGAGTGAAAAGGTTTAGTAGTGGACAATGAATCGTCGATCATTTGCTTTTTGATTTCTGAAACTACAAATTGACTAAGGGTGTAGCCTAGTGGTAATGCTTGTTGGTAATGGGAGGTGACATGTATCAAAAAGTAATAAATAAGGCCATTAGCCTTTTCATTCTTTAATTTATTCGTTGGAATCACTAGTAATAGCGGATCAGCCTGCCAGCTATAAGCAAGAAGTCAAGTCCCTAGTTGTCGAGTTACTTTCTTACAAGTGATTACGTATACACATTCCTCATAGCATTAAAGCATTAACTCCCCTATCGCTTCGCTGGACTAAGTATTCCTCAGTTTCCTAGAAAGTCAAATGGAGACCGCGAGGTCTTCCTTATGGTTCGCTATAGTCCATTAATAATTAATAGGTCTACTAATCCTTCTTGTCCGGTAAGCAAGAGCAAGCAAGGGAGTACTTTGACTTGCCTTGTCCCTTCCTCTCGCCACAAGACAGGCTCTGGTATAATCTGTCTATAAGTAAGATTAAGATATGGTTTGATTTGTGAGGCCTCGCTTCACTAACAAAAGTTGCTTCCTCGTGAACTCTGTTAACTAGGCACCCCTCTCCAAGTAGTCAGTCTGTTTTCTCATAGAGAAAGCCTTACTCTCGTTTCGTTCGAACATAGCCCACAGGTGTCAAGGGGTTGTAGGGGCGACTTCCAGAGATAATTATGGCGAAAGGTTCTAAATAAGAAGCCCTTAAAAGGAAGTTTTATTATTGTGGTATACCAGCCACCTGTTCTGGAACTTCCATTCCAATCGAAGCATATAGATCCATATATAGATTTGTATGTATAGCCCTTCAATCGTGCTCGTCCTTTCTCAAAAGTATCTTTTTTCTGGGAACATGGTCAAACGGAAATTATTATAATTGCAATTCTTCATCCACCGATGGATAAAATGCTCCAGTTTCCCATTCTCATATGAGGCCTAATGAATTAGTCGATGTGCGTGTAAGCTAGCTCCGACACCAGCGTTATTTTAAAAGAAAAAACTATAAATTGAAAGAAGGAAAAATAAGCCAATTTCTATAGCATAGAACCCTTGAACCTCCGACTAATGTGTTGATTGATTACACATGAACTTCTTCTACCTAGTGGTTCTGCTAAAAGTAGTTGAGTGTCTTCATTGAACTTTAACATAGTTTTACTTGAATTTATCATGAGCTGGAGTACTATCACATGGAGACTTCCAAAATTGTGTAAAAAAGAGACATTTGACGCATATTTTTCTTGCCTATATGTGCTGCTTCATTGGATTGAGAGTGCAGTTGTGACTTCTTACCTAACTTAGTGAACTCTTTACTTTGTTTTGATTTCTTTCAGTTGAAAATATGGAATTTAGAAGCTTATAAATCATTGTTGCATTTGGAAAGACATATTAGGTTTCATTTTTCTTCTTTTTTGTTCACAAATTTTCTTGCCAAATTTGATTACCCAGGATATAGGGAGCACATACAGTGGATTTTGCTGCTGAGATCAGCGTTATTAATGGATTGAGCAGAGGTGCTCCTAATCCTATTGATTTCATGGTACTTTTCCTTATTATTTAACTGCTTCCATTCAGTGAACCAAGTGAATCGGGAGCGAGAATGCCGACAAATCGGCATTGCCCTCGAATTGACACTTATCAGCTGAAGCTTCTGATTGAAAGGAAGATTGGTCAACAAAGTGCAGAGAAATATTTTACTGCCTTAAGCAAATACTTGAGTCTAAAGCTTAGCAAGTCGGAGTTTGAGAAGTTCTGTATTGGTTTGTTCGGAAGAGATAATATCTGCCTTCATAATGCACTTATGCGAGCAATTATACAAAATGCTTGTACGGCTAAGACACCTCCACCAAAAGATGGTGCAATGCAGCCTTCATTTAATGTCAAAGTTCCAAATGGATATCAAAGAGGCACTCTCCAGTCACTATGCAGAGATGTGTTTCCTCAGTCTCCTAGAAAGGGGAGAACTCCTACTCCTCGTGATCGTCGATTCAAGGACCGGCCATGCCCTCTGCGATCTCATTGGAAAACCGAATCTGTTGCTTCTGAAGATAATGCACCAAAAACGCAAGAGCATCAAAGTGCTACTGAGTTGCTATCATTGAGTAGGATACATAGTAGAAGCAATGTAACTGCTCCCCTTGGTATCTCCCTGAGTGATAGGGGAACAAGGAAAGTAGTATATCACAGATCAGCCTCTTTACATGGTATTGGAACTTGTAATAGCACTCGTGAGTTGCCAGACTCCAACTCTCTGAAGAAATGGTTGGAACAGAAGTCGGAGACAGAAGGTGTACAAATGTCAACAGATGCCATAAATATGGTGAATAATGGGCTTGATGTTTTTTTAAAGAGATTAATAAAGCCTTGTTTGGACTTAGTAGGCTCAAAGTCACAACACAAACGCATCCATGACCAAGCTGTTTCAGTTTCAAATAAAATGAGGCCCATGAAATACATTCAGAACCCGAGTGATCTCTTTTCTGTTTCAATGCTGGATTTTCGCTCTGCAATGGAGTTGAATCCCAGGATAATGGGGGAAGATAGCCGAATACAGCTTGAGAAAGTTAACTTGCATGCATACGAAGAATCATTGATCAGTTAGTGCATTCAACTCCAAGTCCATCTGAAAGTGATGACTTGAGTTGTGATTTTATAAGCCGGTCAAACAGTGATACTGATGCAGTTTATACAAGCACTAGTAAAGCTTCGAGGTCTTTTAGAGCTAGGTAAAATTTTGGATCAAGGTTAGGTTGTGCATACATCTAAGAGCTGATTATTTCTAAATTGAGAGCTGTTATTATCTCATAAAGTAGCAAGATATCAATACTTGTAAGATTGTAGCCTTTACAAATAGAATTAAGTAGGCTTCTTTAACTAATAGCTGTTGTCTTTCATGTAACTGACTGTTGTTTGTTAATAAAGCTTACTTTTTGGCCTATCTGTAGAACTCAAAGAGTATGGTATAAAGGATATATCCTTGTGTTCTTACCTTTGAGATATATCAGATAAAATTTGTTGCTTCTATAATGGCGTCGGTGGATTAGAACAATAGCCATTTTACAATCAGAATAGTGTAGCAAGAAATATCACAGGACCTCTGATTAAAGCAGGAGTTAAATGTTTATAATTATATATAACATGACTAACAAAAACATTAAAAGAGAGAAGAACCACCACCTAATGGAAAATATAGTTGCATCATGATATGGAATTACGCCTATTTCTACTTGGTTTATTTTTCCCTTTGCTGGGCCATGGCATTGTGACGTCGTCAGCGCCAAATGATGGATAAAGTTTCCCAAGCTTTCTAGATACTGCGGTTATGAATGATTTTCCAGGATAACGAGGCTTGTCAGAAGGTGGAGTAGTGGTTCCCAAAGGGGTGCTAGCAGATGATTTGTCATCACATTTTCCAATTTCTTTGCATTTCATTTTTAATCTCATTAGCTCAAACTTGAGATCCTGATTTTCCTTTTTTAGACTTGAGATTTCGTCTGTAACAGGAGAAATGTCAGTGGATAACCAATTGAATTTAGATGGAAGAGAAGGAGGAGGTTCTGCCCCTACTAAACTAACATCCATAACTTGGCGAAGGCGTTGTTGTTCATAGTAAAGAACTTGCACAACAATCTGAACAGGGAGCCTCTCATTCTGAGCAGCGTGAGCACAAGCTTCTCGAGTTAGCTTCTGACAGTTCATAACACTGCACACTTTTTTCCTCTCGATGTCACTTAGAGCTGGATGTGCCTTCAAATTGTGCAAAAGCTAGAAGATTAGAGACAGGTATCTACAATAGTGTTATTCACTTTGGATTTTTAGTTGTGTGTTCACAATATATATAACTTTTCTTACATCATCATGTTAAAGTGACATAATATTAGTAGTATTTACCTTCAAATACATGTCAATGGCCTTGTACATCATATCTTCTGTGATCCTAGATTGCTCTGGAATGACTTCAGCAACACTAACAAACTCTGAAACAAAGAGATTACTGTCACTGGCTATTTCAGCAAGGTAATCTTGCATGACTTTCCCAACTTTCTCCATCTCACTGGCTAATGAAGACACATTCTCTTCATCGTTGAAACCTAATCGATTTCCCACCATTTCATATTCTAGGAAATTCTTCATAATACGTTTCATGGTTCCAACATCAAACAATGTACCCCCTGTTAATGAATACGAAGGAATTAATAAATCATCTAATACAGCCTGTCCAAGTTGCAATGACATTCTCCTCTCCAAATCAACCCTGCAAGAAACTGTGGTTTCTAGATATATTGCTGCTCGGAGAAGCAACGAGAGAAAGCTAACTGACAAGGCATTTTTCTCCCTTGGCAAAAGACTAACAACGGTTTCTACAACAACCCTCTTTTCATGTTCTGTTCTTGCCTCAATCTTTTTCCTCCTTTTTCCTGATATATCCTGGAACGACAAGAAAATCATATCCACACATATTTCACTTAACCAAATAGAGAAAAAAAAAAACAATAACAAAAGTTGCCCTTTATGTTTGGTGGTTGGTCTTAAATAATCCTTTAAATATACACAATTTCATTCATGTTAACTAGTGTTTTAAATGTAACAGAAACCAAATGTGCTCAGTTTTTGTAAACGTAAAGAACTAAAGTTGCTCTTGTATATGGTTAAAGGAAAGTAACAGACCAATCTCCATGCATAAAGGACTATTCAAGGGATGAGATCTCACCAAATCTCCAAGGGATTTCTGCGCGTAGAGCGTTAATATTGGTCCAAGTGCATACTGTTTGAATCCCCTTGCCATCATAGCAATCAAAACCCTTTGGAAAAAATCAATTCTTAGGACAGTTAAATCCTCACCCCACCAATCAAATGTAGAGGAATTCAAGCCACATTGGCTGTCCTTGCAGACTATGTATGCAATAGTGTCTATGCTTCTGTTCACTAATTTTATATCTTCTGCAATGGGAAGAAGCTTTTCTGAAGAGTGTAAAATGGAAACTGAACTTGCAATGCTCTTAAGTGCTACTTTATCTAAGTAGGTCTCTGTTAATCCTACCAAATTTCCAACTGCATACTCATCTGTCATTTCAAGATACTCTGCCACACATCTAATCACTGCAATGTTTCTTGAGCTTATCCCAAAGTTTATTTCGTAACAGAATTTTGCTGCAAGTTCAAATGCCTCGGCTCCACCTGGAATGTCAGGGATTTCGATTGCAGAAAGCTTAGCATCACTGGATTTTGAGATCAACTTCCTTATGTATCCACACTTTGAGACTAGTGGAAACTGCATGTACTCATCAAAGATGGCGCCTTTTAATTAAGCGACTATATAAATATTGAGGAACTTGGCCTTAGCTGGCAAGCAAGTACTCCAACTTTGAGAGAACACATCTAGACACCTCAACTTGGTCTTTATTGGCAACTAACACTCCAACTCATCCCCATTGCGTCTCGTGGACACCCAACACTAAGGTGTCTAAATGGTCATTTTGTAAGTTGGAGCGTTCAACTGACACAATAGAGATGAGTTGAAGTCTCTAGACGTGCACTCCCAAAGTTGAAGTGTTCACTTGTCAGCTTCAGCCAAGTTTGAGTGTTTGTTTATGTCTTAAGCCTCAATAAATTCTTACACTATTATTAAGTCACCTAAAAGATAATTACAGGGCAGATAAGCGTTGCTAGTTACCAATAAGAACAATCTTGATGGAGTTGTTGAAATAATTAGGAACTATGTTAAAACAAGGAATGTACCGTGTGCAAAGCAAAAGAACTTCTTCCAACATGAACAGTTATATCACTTGGGATATCCTGTGATAAAATCCTGTAGATAATATAAAAAGGGCACTCCTTAATTCATAGAAAACTGCATAAAGAGTAGGTGGAAAAGAACATTGAGAAACAACAAAAAAAAGGAAAAATTATAAGTGAAGAGAGAATACCAATCAGAAGTCCTTTTCATCACATTGGAAAGAAGCTCTTTTCTGGTAGTGGACATGTTTACATGAGTAGATGGTTGTGTAGTCTGCTGCTCTGAACCAAGATCCATCATGGCCAAGACTATAAAGTACCTTGAGGTCTATTACTATATACTTGGTATAATTCTTGATAAAGCAAAAACAAGTACTACTTTTGTCCTCACTTGCATCTTTTGGTTCAACTGCCTTTAGTATATATCATATCATCAGGCACCAAGTTCAATCAATAAGTCTGGCAGAATTCCCATTTTAATCTCAATTTACTCGGAGGTGTTTGACTAGACACAGTGTTTAAAAATAAGAAGAATATATATTTTGAAATTTATGGTTAGTCATAAATATTTGTGTGGTTATAAATCACTCCTTATGTTTTAATTTATTTGTTTACTTTTATTCTTAGTTCATTTAAAAAAGAATATCTTTGTCTTTTTTTCTTTTTGATAACTCTTCAATTCTAACTTTCCATATGATATGCTTGAGACCACAAGATTAAAGAGCGTGTATTTTGGTACATTTTCTGCAGATTTTTAGTTTAAGACCATAAGAATTAAAAGTCTTTATTATTTTCTTAAACTTTATGTCAAGTTAAAACCAGACAAACAAATTAAAATAAAGAAAGTATCTCATTAAGTGTAATTTAGAATTCTAAAGTTAAATCGTTAATAAATATAAAATTGTACCTCCTACATTTCAAATAGAATGACCTATTTTGACTTGCATGAAGTTTAAGAAAATAAAGAAAA
>JAOTQJ010000049.1:9619643-9634919 GCA_025642045.1 Solanum sejunctum
AAAAATATATATAATATTCTTTTTAAAATTTTGACTTTAGATTACACATCTTATTGAGCCGCCCTTAACTCCTAAACTGCACATTGAGTGACATAAAATTACAAAAAAGTCGTAAAATGCTAAAAATTTTATCAGAAGGAACAAATAACACTCCAAAATATGTTACTGTGGCTATTAGACATTCCTGCTATCATTCTTCGGATTGAGGCCAACAAGTGTAAAGAATTGCCCTATTACCATAATTAATTACAATAATAACATACTCAGTGGAATCTCACAAGTGGGGTCTGGGGAGGATAGAATGTACGCAGACCTTACCACTACCTCATAGAAGTAAAGAGGTTGTTTCTTGGGAACCCTCGTCGTAAAAATCCATAAGCATAATAAACTAGATATGACAAAAAGTAAAAGAAAGGGAACAACAAAAAATGACTAATAACCAAAAGCACATGACAATATTTAAATATGATACAATTAACACATAAACAACAAATAATGACAACACATATTATAAAACACTACTACTCTTCTACCCTACTATACACCATGACTAGATAACCACCTAACCCTACCAACCAATTAGTCTACTACTCTAATTCGTGACCTCCACTTCTTTCTATCTAGGGTCATGTCCTTAGTGAGATCAAGTTCTGCCATATCATGTCTGATCACCTTCCCCCAGTACTTTTTTGGTCTACCTCTACCCCTCTGTGTAGCTCCTAAAATCAACCTCTCGCACCTCCTAACACGAGTATCGGTACTCCTTCTCTGCATATGTCCAAACCATCGCAATCTCGCTTCCCTAATCTTATCATTCACCGAAGCCACCTCTAGCTTCCCCCAAATGGGATCATTCCTAACTTTGTTACTCCTGGTGTGAGCACACATCCATCTCAACATCCTCATCTCTACGATATACATCTTCTGGACATGTGCATTTTTGATTGGCCAACACTCCACCTCATACAGCAAAGTTGGTCTAACCACCAATTTGTAAAACTTACCTTTGAGTTTAGGTGGTATCTTCTTAGCACACAATATTTCAGATGCAAGCCTCCATTTAGTCCATGCTACCCCAATACGATGTGTGACATCATCGTTAATATCGCCACTATTTTCTATGATGGACCCCATATACTAAAAAAATTTTCTCTTGGGGATAGGTTGAGTGGCAAGTCTCACATTAAAGTTTGCTTCATCCGTCTCAACACTGAATTTGCACTGCAAGTATTCAGTTTTGGTCTTGCTCAATTTGAATCCTTTGGACTCCAAGGTGTGTTTCCAAGCCTCCAATCTATTATTAACTTTAGTCCGAGTCTCATCAATCAGTACTATGTCATCTGCAAATAGCATACACCATGGTATCTCCTCCTAGATAGATTGCGTCAGCTCATCCATCACCAAGGCAAACAAGAAAGGGCTCAACGCAGATCCTTGATGGAGTCCCATCTCAACAGGAAAATACTCTGAGTTTTCTCCCACCGTTTTTATTTGAGTTTTGGATCCATCGTACATGTTCTTAATCGCCCTGATATATGCTATTGGGACACCTTTCACCTCTAGACACTTCCATAAGACATTCCTTGGGACTTTATCATATGCCTTCTCGAGATCAATGAATACCATATGAAGGTTCTTCTTTCTTTCCCTATATTTCTCCACTAACCTCCGAACAAAATGAATTGCTTCAGTAGTCGACCGCCCCAACATGAATCCAAACGAGATGTATTCAAGAGTTTGTTTTTTTGTTGTTGGAAGAACTAAATATAATGAATATTTTATATTATATATTTTTAGTTCTATATTAATAATAAGTGCTCCTGACACCTAAGGTTCCAAAAAGTCATTAAAACAAAAACAAATACAAGAGAACCAAGAAAAAAGAAATTAAAAAAATCTAAAGTTCTAGTTGCTAAGGTTGAAAAGACCATTCATCTTACTAGAACTTTAATTTAATTCAAAGTTATGTTTTTTTCCTAAGCATAATACGCATTTTTTTGAAATTATAAATTCATGATATTAAAATTTCAATAAACTTTCTCAGATGTTATGGATTAATAAAATACAAGATAACAAGATGTAAATAATAGAAACCTTATTTCTCGTGAATTTGATGCAAACAATAAATCACTTCAAGATTTTTCAGGAAGTTACGGTAAGACTTTTCACAATTTGAATATACTATGGAGTATTACTTATTATTCCCTCATTCCCCTTTTAGTTCTGTATTTTTCAAAAATTAATTTATCTAATTTTTAAGATTGAATTAATTTGATATATTTAAAAAATTGAGATATTCAAAAAGTTATTAAAAAATATTATGATAAAAATATATTTTAAAATATTAATCAAAATTTATATAATTTAACTAAAAAAAGAAAATTATGACAAGATAAAAAATTATATATTTAAAAAAATTAGCCTTTTCAAGAAGTTATTATAAAAATTATCGACAAATGACCTACTTGCCTGAATGAACTAGTCACTTCATGTATTCGCTAGTTATTTTCTTATTACAAACTTGTTAAGAACACTTAATAAACATTTAGACTACAAATATATTTATAATGATTAACTAACTTTATATTTCATATAAAAAAAATTAGGTGCATTTTAACCTCATTAAATAAAATTGCATTCGCCTTTGCATATGAAGCCTGCTATATTATTGTACAATAATAATATCATATTCAGTAAAATTTTATAAGCATAATTCATAAAAGATAAAATATATGTAGATACTATTTTTGAAAGACTCTTCGCTCAACAAGCGCCTACCATATTATTGTAATATATATAAATTCTTTTATCTTTAAGAAAAATGAATAAATTGATTTTAAATAACATTATCGCCAGAGGGACTCCCAAGAAAATGGGGATAGTTGAAGAAGCACACAACGTGAAGATGTTAGGGTCAGGTGAGCAGACAGTAGTGCTAGCGCATGGGTTTGGGACTGACCAATCGGTATGGAAGCATTTGGTGCCGCATTTGGTTGACGAATATAGGGTCGTTTTGTTTGACAATATGGGCGCAGGAACGACTAATCCGGACTACTTTGATTTTGAGAGGTATTCTAGCTTGGAAGGCTATGCCTATGATGTGATTGCCATATTGGAGGAATTGCAAATTCGGACTTGTATTTTTGTCGGCCATTCGGTTTCCGCTATGATTGGCGCTATTGCTTCCATTGCTCGTCCTGATCTTTTCACTAAGCTTGTCGCTCTATCCGCCTCTCCAAGGTCTAATCTCTATCTTTTTCGAATATAAATATTAAGTTTGATTTAATTTTAAACATTAATTCTCAAAGTCTCTTAAATGGAAGAGTTAATTTACTACTTCTGTTTTGTTTATTTACTTTCCTATGGGAGTAAGCCCCTGATAAATATATATAATTAACTAAAAGCACAAGTGTATGGTAAAGTAAATAGAGAAAATTACTGTCTAATATATTTAGGTCACAAAGTATAATATGGTTATATTTGATATAAAACTATATGATCAAATGGTATCATATATTTGTTGATTTTATCTCAAATAAATATCATAGATGTTGAGGGTGAATAATTTTTAACAATTCTAACTATTCCATCTGTGACTTAAAACTAAAAAGGGGTCATGTACTTTATAACTAATCTGATATTCAGTTAGACGTTTGTTCACTACTGTTAGTCTTACTTAAAAAGGAAAGGGGGGAAGGGAGAAAAGGCTATGTAAGTTGTACTTGAAAATCCTCTTTCTAGAAATAAAGAAGAAACCAAAAAAAAAAAAAAGGAAAAGATTGTCATAAAATAAAATAAAGCAATAGTTAAGCACTTGACTGTTAGAGATTATGATTGCAAATTCTACTTAGTATTTCCTTCCCACCTCACCTAAAACAGTTTTTGGGGTAAAGGAAACTGTAGTACAATATTGTTAGTTCAATTCCTCATTTTCTAATATTCCTATCTTGATAAGAGGTTTGATGATCCAATTTTGGCTCAGGGCCTCAGGCAGAGTCTCTCTGTATAATTTTGCTAATTTGGTAATCAAACAAATGTTCTGTTTATGGAGGGCCTGCATCTGCAATTTGGTCTTGTTTATTTTATTGCAATAATTCTTTTCTCCAATTTTTTATTTGGGTAGGGGAACTGTTAAGTGTGGATATTATTCCTTCAACCAATAAATTAACTTTTCATAATTAATCTATGTAAACATTCCTAAGTCGTAAGTAAATCTGGAATCAAAGAATTACTTCAAGTGACAATTTTTTAATTTGTAACTTCGTAATAAAAAGATATGAGTTTTTCAGAAGATTTGAAGGTACTTTACATTACATTAACTTTACTTTATCTTCTTACGTTCCTTTTATTGATGAAAATGATGTATGTATTTAAGGAGTTTCATTTGTGAGCTAAATATAGAAGAGAAACAAAAACCTCTTTTTCATTTATTCCCCCTTCCACCTATTCTCTCATTATCAAATAGTTATCATACCTGTTGTGTATTTCTCTGGGCAATTGTATTTGTGCAACTCTAGCCACGAGCGCATGTGTTTGGAAGAGCCCTTGAACCTTAGAGAGTGACTGGCCTTAACAATTTGCACCTGAAGCAGACCCAAATTAAATTTCTTTCAAAGCAGTAGCTTGCCACGATTATTTTCTTGTAAGCTTAGTGTTCTTGTTGCGACATACTAAATGTTACTATGATTTTTTTTTAGGTACCTGAATGACTCAGAGTACTACGGAGGATTTGAAAGAGAAGATCTTGATCAATTATTTGAAGCAGTAAAATCAAATTACAAATCATGGTGTTCAGGATTTGCACCTTTAGTTGTAGGAGGGGACATGGACTCTGTAGCGATACAGGAATTCAGCAGGACGCTTTTCAATATGAGACCAGACATAGCACTAAGCCTAATACAGATCATATTCCTAAGTGATTTAAGGCATTTGTTGCCTCATGTGACTGTCCCGTGTCACATAATTCAGAGCATGAAGGACTTGGCCGTGCCTGTGGTGGTGTCCGAATATCTCAGTCAGAACCTCGGATCCAAATCTATCGTTGAGGTTATGTCGACGGATGGGCATCTTCCACAGCTCAGTTCACCGGATGTTGTGATTCCGGTGCTGCTTCGTCATATTCGTCATGATATTGCCGTGTGATTGTTTAGTACTAAGTTCGTACGTACTAGCAAGTTAATTTCACTGTCTTGGAGAAATAATAATAAGGGGTGCCCTGTTGTATTTTTGTTTATGCAAATTGTATAAAATTGACTATCTTGTAAAGCTAGTTTTCAATCTATATGTGTGCTAAGTTTTAAGTGAATATGCTTGGATGTATAAGAAGAAGGAACCAAAAAGGTCCAATGTATTTTGACGCAAAATGTTGATCCATGATCATTGTATTGTTTTTCTCCTTTTTGTATATTATATTACTGAGGTACTAGTTACAAATAAAGATTATTATCCATGATAACTCTTTAATTTTCAGACGTTGCATGACATGTTTAAGGTCATTTTAGTATATTAAATATATTTTTATTATTTAATTACATTTCGTTATTTTTTATTGTTTTTATCCATTTTTAAAAATTTTAAATTTTTTTTTTATCTGGATACATTAATTCAATAATTTGGATCTACTAATTCAATTATTTATATACATTACTTTATATACATTCAGTTAATTTGGATATACTAATTCAGTTATTTATATACATTACTTTTGATTCTTAAATTATCTCTATATTCAATATATCATACTTTAAATGTTACTTGATGAGACTTAAAAACTCCAAATTTTGTATTCAAAACTGAATTAATGTATACAGATTACTAAATTAATGTATGTAAGCTGAGTTGCCATGTTTTTTAAGAGATTTCAGTAAATTTAAAAAAAGAATAGAAAAAAATGATAATTAACTTTTTACGCTATGTAACAACAACAACAACAACAACAACAACAACATATCTCAGTGCCTCAAAAGGTTTTCGCTCATTGCGGGGTGAGGGAGCGTCGGATGTACGCAGCCTAACCCCTATGTTTAAAAACATAAAGCGACTGTTTCCAAATGACCCATGAGGAGCGTCGAAAGTTGCATTGACTAATTGCTATTTCACAAATGAAAAAAGCGCAGATAGTTTAAAGAGTCATTTTGCTTTATTCCATCATACTCCAAGGCAAAAAAATAGTCAATTTTTAGCTCCATCCGAGATTGATGGAAAGTTAACTTTTTACGCTATGTGATTTATGTAAATCATTTTAATATCACATAATTCAAAAGTTCTTTTTTTTTATTTTTTATTTTTTTGGTTAAACTTCACTATTAAAATAAAAAGGATCATTGACATGTAATAACTATTGATAAGGATTAAATTTAGGAGTTAAAAAGAAGAAAAGATTAGCATGATTACTCAAATCCCACAATAAACAAATAATTTAAAAACTTTGGATCTTCAACTCCTAATTTTACGGTTCCATTTTAAAATCCATTGATATTCAAGCATATCTTAATTTATTACATGCTTCTCCTTTCCAGATCCACTTGTCCATGAAAATCGACAAGGGTGAATCACCAAGGAATCAGTGGAAGTTACTCTCACATCCGAATTAGAAAAAGAAATAAAAACTTGTAGAATCTCGTCCATATATATCTCAATTTATATTCTGTATGTCACTGTTACACTTGTAACAAAACACCTATTTATCTATGTATAATAGTGTATATCCATGTCTCTCATTGACACATAGTAAACTACACCTATGGAATCATGTATATCTGTGTATATCATTGTTACATTTCCTCACCTTTTATCCAGTATCATGGTAAATCTACGTATATTTTTTTTGACTAAAATAAGTTACCATAAATAATAAATAGATCAATTAGTGATTCCGCTAATAGAAAATAAATCAATTAACCCCAATGACTCACCCATAATAATAATAATAATAATAATAATAATAATAATAATAATTTTTTATTATTATTCTTCTTCTTCCAGCATGCTGTCCACTAATGCAAATTGGGCAAGAATAATTCTTCAAGAATTAAACCATAACGAGGAACAAATTTCATGGGGAATTAAGTTCAAATCACTCCAATTAACCAAATAATCAATTCAAAACCTACCAAAATCTGAAAAATCAACTAGCTCTAGTCAAAATTAACAAAAACATGCACAATCATATCTCATATCTCACAAAAGACATTGAATATGTACAAATCAATTTAAGTGCTAACTGGATGAGGATTAAAGGAGTAATGATTAAAGAAAACAACACAAACACATGAGAGTAGTCAATACATAAACATGTAATCTCATTTTAATTCAACTAACAAGGGGCAATAAACAATAAAGAATGAAATCAAATCCAGTTCTGTCCATTTTCGAATTTTCCAATTTGCTGTCATTGTTTCTGGTTCCTCGCTTATAGAGGTTGATTTTGGTTGTTTCCGACGGCGCGAGGGGACGTGAAAGGGTCGTTTTGGGGCCGTTTTGTGGCTGACGGGGAAATGGGTGAAAGGAGGGGTCTGGTGCGGTGGTTTGGGTGGCGTTTTGGGTGGCGTTTTAGGTGGGTTTTGGGGATGGTTGTTAGGATTTTTACGGGGGGTTTTCTGGCGAGATTTGGAGGTTTTGTGGGTCATTTTGGTTGTGATTTCGAGGGCAGAAGAGAGATGGAGGAGAAGGAGAAGAGGAGATCAGCGGGGAGAGATTATTTCCGGCGGGTTTGAGGGGCTACTGGCGTGGCTACATGGTGGTGGAAGTCGAGAAAAATGGAAGAGAAGGGAGAGGGTGTGGCGTGATAATGGTGAAGGGAAAAATGGAGGTGGCGGCTGGTTATGGTCGAAGGGGGAAGATGAAAATGAATGGAGTTTTTGGGTCTTGGGGGTTAAGGAAATAAATAAAAAAAAAAGAAATGACTTAGAATCAATCTAGACCGTTAGATCAAATGTAACAAATGGTTAAATCATAGAAACTGGGTCTTTAAAATTAAGTTATAAATTAACTTAATTTAGATTAAAATTGAAAAAAAAGGGTAGAAATCAATAAGAATTAAAATAAATTTGATAGAAAAGACTATAAATTGAATAAATTAGACTAAAATTGAATAAATTGTCATCTAATTAATTATAATATAACACAAAATAAAATATATAATATTTTAAAATAATAAAATTTTATTTTATGTAAAGAAAATACTTAATATATGCTAAAATTATTGTGTAAAAAGAATATTAATCATATAAAATTATCATTTTAAATTAAGCACATTGATAAAATAATATATATAAAATATAATGCATTTAAAATATAATCTTAACATATTAATAATAATAAAAGGTAGTAATAAATATTACTACTACTATTATTATCACTAAAATAATCATAATAATAACATTAGTTTTAAATGATAAAATAATTTATGAATAATTTTTGCAATCAAGAATGTTAAGACTGTAAAATTATTTGGATAAAAAAAAATATATAAACGAATTTATTTAAAAAGTTTCGAAAATATCTATTTTGACAATCTAAAAAGGTTATAGGTCGGTCAAAATTGAGTGTCAACAAGAAAAAATGCACAAGTACCCCCCTCCCCCCGAAACTATAACCAAAATTTCAGAGACACATTTAAACTTTAAATTGGTCCTATTACTCCCTTAAACTTATTTTTTTCTCGTAATTTAATGTCTCTTCTTTGCCTATGTGGCATGTGGGTTCTGCACGTGTATTACACACAAAAACTTAGGTGTGTGATTAAGAATAAATAAGGTGCATTAAATTATGAAAAAAATAGGTTCAGGGGGATAATAGGACTAAATAAAAGTTTAATTATGTCTCTGAGATTTTGGTTATTGTCTTGGGGGGAGGAGGTAGTTGTGCATTTTAAATTACAAAATATTAATTTGTTAACATGAATAACCAAAATCCTAAAGACACACTTAAACTTTTACTTAGTTTTATTACCCCCTGAACTTATTTTTTTCGTAATTTAATGTCCTTCTTTGCCTATGTGGCTCGTGGAGTCCGTGCGTGTACTATAGACAATATAATTTAGCTGATTAAGCGTGTTAAGTAGACGAACAAGGGATATTTAATTATAAAAAAATAAATTTAGGAGATAATAGGACTAAGTTAAAGTTTAAGTATGTCTCTGGAATTTTAGTTATAGTTTTGGGGGAGGGGATACTTGTACATTTTCCCAATATTTTATGTGGAGAAAAATGATTCACCACACTCTAGTCCTAGAATTTCCATGGTAATTGAGTGTTGATGTTAATGAAAGTTTATGATGGAGAAGATGACTATGAAAATGGGTCGGAAATGGATAAATAGGGTGAATTTGTAAAATAAATTAGAATTTCCATGGTAATCGTTGTCTCAGATTGTTTTATCTTTTTTTCTTTTTATTTGTGTTTTTAATTTGGACCATTAGATGGTTTTGGCCTATTTAGGCCTTATTTGGATGGTTCTTTTGTTTGTTGCTTAACAAAATGACCTTTGGTTTAGTTTTGAATTTTTTTAAAAAAAAGAAAATAAAAACCTGATATAAATTGTTATCCTAACAATTGTTATCAATTTTTTTTAATATGCAAAGCATTCATTTGATCAACATAACACTTGTTATTGTCAAATCATATTACTTTATAACATTCAAACCATAGAAAAGATAATTTAATCAGTTCCCCATATAATAATTTGACAGATTTGATTAGAAAGACATTTTCAATTTCAACATATGATAATTTGATAACATGATCCGAGTACATCATTTTCAAGCATTATATGATACTTTAATCAGAGTAAAATGTGTGCCTTACTTTTTTTCTCTTAACCAAAATTTTATTACACTGAAGTTTCTTGATAATGGCTAGCAATATTTGTTACTAGATATGTGTAATGTTTTTTTAAAAAAATTAATTTATGAGCACGTGGCTCATTTTATTAATCACAATTTGAAATACATGTTTACAATATTTGTTACTAGATATGTGTATGTCATTTTGTTTTCTTCTGTGAATGCATTGTTGGCTAGTGCATCTGCCAGTAAATTGCTTGACACTGACCTGTAACTTATTTATTATATGTCTTGCTTCCGTCAAAACAAGATATTTTCCATTCATTACATAGCATGCATTTCATCCCCATTGAGTCTGTTTCCAGGATAACTCTTTCCAACCTTGCATTATCACAACATCTTAAGCATTGCAATATGGCTAATGCTTCTGCCTTGGTATTTGTTGATAATCCCATCTTTTGTGCTTCCGCCCTAATTAGGTCTCCATTATGGTCCCTCACACAGAAAGCATAGGATTTCCTCTAGCAGCTCCATCACAGTTACATTTGACTTCCCCCGTCATAGGCATATATGATCCTTTTTTGTCCGTTCAAAAAGAATATTACCTTATTCTAATTGAAAGTAATTTAATTTTAAAATTTTCTTTTTATCTTTAATGAAATGAATCTCAATCACACAAATTTCTCAGAAGGATTTTAAACCATAAATTTCAAAAGTCTTACTCTTTTTTCTTAAATACCATGTCAAGTCAAAGAGTATCACATGAAATAAAATAAAACAGAGGAAGTAATAATTTTGATATTTGTGTACGCATTCAATCACGAAATTTACACAGTAGAATATCTATCTACGCGACAAAACACGAAGATTCAGAAAAATCCTTTCATTACGTTGTTGTCCGCACGCAATTACCAAACATAAACTTCAGAGTTTTCCTCAGAAGAAATGGCATGTAGAAGTACTATAGATTATAGATGCTAGGTGAAGTAAAATCACATACTTTATATGGCATTAAAATATCACAGACCTTAATTTAATTGAGATCCTAGGTTCAATTCTAATCTCCTTTAAATTATTTTAAAATAAACCTCAATCCTGTAGCACATTAAAAAAAAATCCACCACATATTAAAGGATAAGAATATAGCAATAAAGTTAAAAAATAGGTGCTCTCTAATTAATTATGCTTTAGATAAAATCGTAATAAACTTAACACAAAACATAAAATTAGGTTCAAGAATACATTAGGAATGGAGAACTTCTTAATAGAATATTTTATCCGAAACATTTTTGGTAAAGTTAAATAGTAAAAATTGAATTAAAGGCAAATAGATTCTAGGTTCAATTGCCTTTAAAGAATATGTGAAGATATAGTCATATTTGAATGTACTCAAATATAATTTCTAAAATGAACTGAAAAACAAATTCTAAATTATTGCATTTGATTTTTTCACAATTAAATTCCAATTTTTAGATAAAGTGATAAAAATAAAAAAAAATTCTAGGATGGAACAGAACCAAACCATCTCCATTAGATAAATAAGTAGGGTGGTATGGAGCTTTCCTGTTCTTATCACCATCACCTATCGATCCTTCTCTCCTTCACGCGTGTAAATGACATTTTTTAAATAAAACTTTTTAGTTTATATACTTATTTTTTGCATAGTTGTTAATTAATAAAGGTTCTTTACTTTGTTACAAGGAATAATAAAATAAGTTTTAACTGCTTTGCTTGTACTTTTTTCTATTGAGGTTTAATTTTATTATTAATAATAGACCATCTGACATAATAGTGATATGGATTTGCAAAAAGAAAATTCTGTGCTTATATTTTATTTCGAGATTTCGGTGTATCAGACTCAAATACATAAATAAGTCTACATTGTGTGCTAAAACAAGATAATGATATTTAGCTTTGACAATGATAGGTGAAGTTTGTGTTCACCTTTGGTTATGATAAGCTTTGAATTTTGGATATATACACATAAGGTCCTATCTTTAGAAGAATTTCCACATTTTTCATGTTATATATAATAAAAGAAGAAAATGATAGTGATATAGACACACCCACCTTTAATTCCTTTCCCATTCTTTGTCTCTCCTTTTTGTCGGTGTTTCAAATTACTTTAATATAATTTTTTTATCTCATTTTATATGATATTTTTTTTATTTATTTTTAAAAAATATTATTTTATTTTTAATTAAAAATAATTTATTTTTAATTTTTTTTAGCTTTAATGAAATGATTAACATTCTCTTTTTATTGTTAGTGAAATAATTCTTAGCCACATAAATATCTACAAATAATTTTAAACCATAAATTTTAAAAATTTTATTTTTTTTCTTAAACACCGTATCAAGTCTTGCCACGTAAAATAGAACAGAGGGAGTATTATATTGAGTTATTTTACTAATTTATTCTTTCTCATTAAAGTGGTGATGTTTTAATTATCACACTAATAAAATTTCTTGGTTATTTTTTTAAGGAAGGTAAATCGCATAGTATATAATATACTATACTTTATGTTGGGATATTTATTTTCTCTGAATTCTTAATATTTTAAATAAGTTTTATATTATTACATCCATATTATAGATTTTAAAAAATGGAGTAAAAGAATAGATAGTAAAACGTGAGCCTTTTAAAAAACACTGCTCCAATCATTTCACTCACCAAACAGTCTATTTATGTCTTCAAGTCTTGAGTTGATCTCAACCTTTTTCAGCTCACAGTTTAGTTTTTCACATACAAAGAATTGCTGACAATGTCTCTTCACATCTCCTCCATTGTATCCAGGTATAGTTTAGTCCCACTTAAGTTGCATGTTTACAAATTGACTCCAATATTCTGTTTTTCCCTTTTCTTGCTTGTCTCTCTCTTTACTTAGTTATTACCTAAGCTTAATTTGTCTAACAGCCAAAATTATTCAAATTAATAGTCCTCTTACTTGCTCTACCACAATATTCTTCACCTAGAAACATGGGTTACCTTGATGATGATTGGAATCTGGACTGTAAATGGAACAGGTTTAGCCCTCTGTTTCATTTGTTGGGCTCTTTTAAATTTTGAGGTGTTAAATTAAGATGGATAGAATGTACCAAAATCATAGTTAATGTTAGTTGTCCCAAACATATTATCTGAAAAAGTTAGAATTAAAGAATTATAAAGAAAAGGTAAAGAGGCACCCTTTTTTGACATAGGGTAAAAAGGATAGTAAGATAAATAAATTAAAATGGAAAGAGTTGATACAAACTTGATGTTGTAGTTCTTTAGTTGACTAAACTCAATTTTAATTGTACTAAGTGAAGCTTGGTCCTAATTTATGCGGTATACTTTCAAAAAGAATGGTAGGACTGACTTTCTTACAAATAATTTAACTTTAGATTTCTTATTATTACACATATTATTAGTCAAACCGCAACATAAATTGAAACGGAGGGAGCACTCTAGTCGTAAAGAGAAAAATTTTACTTTACTGATATCAGGTCCCTCTTCGTTTTTGTTACTAGGTACCTGAATTCTTGCAAGCTACATGAGGTCCTGCCCAATACTGCTGTGCTATCTCAGCTTTATAAGGTGGTCATCTTTTTTAATTTCTAGTTACTCTCCTCTAATAAATGAAAAAACTTATGTTTTGATTGATTTTTTCCCTTTATTCCAGTCCTTTAGTTCTTTCTGGTTTACGTAAGATCTAGATAATGAGCGGGCTCATTTTATGTTCATGACTGGTGAAATATTAGTGAACTGATGGTTTGCAATATAATGCTACACTTACATCCTATGTTACTCAAGACTCTTCAAAAATGTCGACGGGTGCGTGTCGGATCCTCCAAAAAATAGTGTATTTGTTAGGGCCCACGCAATGGAGTGAGCAATAAAATTTAGGAGGAATAAATAAATAAAAATAGACACCAAAAAATTTAACGTGGTTTACCTAAAACTTTTGGGCTACGTCCACAAAAGAATACTTCTATTATATTTCTAGTACTATTACAAATAGTAGGCACAAGTGTACAATTTCTTCTACTATTACAAATAGTAGGCTTTTAGAGAAAAATACCAAAAATAGTTAACACACTATTTCTTTTAGGAAAAATATTTTCTAAGCACACGCTCTAATTGTTTCTTCACAGACGACTTTATTTTATTGTCTATGGTATACCTCACAGAAAAAAAAATACTCACTTTCTCTCTGTGTCTCTCTCTGTATTTTTTCTCTCTTCTGAATTGATTTGAATGAGGAATAAATTACTCCTTTATATAGGAGTAATTTGGTAGGTGGGAGCCTCCCTTTTTTGACAAAGTTGGTGGCCAATCATTTGCCACTTTTGTTGAAAATAATTTGTAGCCTCCCAAATTGATCAAATTTGCAGTTGCAAATTTGATTTCAACAATTGCATGTGAGCCCTCCATTTGGAGGGACCCAACTTAACAATTCTCCCTCTCCCGACAAATGGGGGGCTCTGTCAATCCTGCAGTTGATCGACAATATTCGAACTTCTCTCTTGGCAGAATCTTTGTCATCATATTCAATCCATTTTCATCAGTATGGATCTTTTGAAGTTGTAGTAGCTTCTTCTCCAATGCATCAGTTATCCAACGATATTTTACATCGATATGTTTAGACTTTGCGTGAAAGGAGGCATTCTTGCAAAGATGGATGGCACTTTGATTGTCACAGAACATCTCAAACTTGTTTTGTTTGACATCAAGTTCTTTAAGAAATTCCTCCATCCATAACAACTCTTTACAAGCTTCTGTTGCTGCTATAAATTCTGCTTCTGTAAAAGACAATGCAATACACTTTTGCAATTTCGACTGCCAAGACACAGCTCCCCCTGCAAATGTAATCAAGTATCCTGATGTAGACTTTCTTGAATCAACATCTCCAGCTAAATCTACATCTGTGTATCTAACTAACACAGGTTCTGCCTCTCCAAAACATAAGCATATTCTGGATGTACCTCGATGATACCTGAGAATCCATTTAACAACTTCAATGTTCCTTTCCAGGATTCAAAAGGAAACGACTCACTACTCCAACAGAGTGAGCAATATCTGGTCGTGTACACATCACGGCATACATCAAACACCCAACTGTTAAGGCATATGGTATTCTAACCATTTCTTCCTTCTCCTTGTCAGTAGAAGGGCACATACTGAAACTCAATTTAAAGTGATTAGCAAGTGGACAACTAACCACTTTAGTCTTGTCCATATTGGATCTCTGAAGTATTTTTTCAATGTACTTCTCTTGAGATACCCAAAGCTTCCTGGCGCTTCTATCTCTTGTAATTCTCATGCCAAGAACTTGTTTTGCTGATCCTAAGTCTTTCATCGCAAAAGACTTACTCAATTGTACCTTTAGACTATTGATTCTTGAAATAATTTTTCCTATAATCAGCATATCATCTACATAGAGTAGAAGGATAACAAAATCATCTTCAGAGAATTTATTGATAAACATGCATTGATCTGCAGTAGTTTTCTTG
>JAOTQJ010000049.1:9635019-9645547 GCA_025642045.1 Solanum sejunctum
TTTGTCAAAAAAGGGAGGCTCCCACCTACCAAATTACTCCTATATAAAGGAGTAATTTATTCCTCATTCAAATCAATCAGAAAGAGGAAAAACAAAGAGCCACAAAAACAAAGAGAAAAATACTGGCCCACACAGCGGAGTGAGCAATAAAATTTAGGAGGAATAAATAAATAAAAATAGACATCAGAAAATTTAATGTGGTTCACTCAAAACTTTTGAGCTACGTCCACAAAAGTACACTTCTACTATATTTTTTCTACTATTACAAATAGTAGGCACAAGTGTACAATTTCTTCTACTATTACAAATTGTAGCCTTTCAGAGAAAAATACCAAAATTAGTGAACACACTATCTGTTTTAGGAAAAATATTTCCTAAGCACACATTCTAATTTTTTTTCACAGACTATTTTATTTTATAGTCTATGGTATACCTCACAGAAGAAAAATACTCACTTTCTCTCTATGTCTCTCTCTGTATTTTTTCTCTCTTCTGAATTGATTTGAATGAGGAATAAATTACTCCTTTATATAGGAGTAATTTGGTAGGTGGGAGCCTCCCTTTTTTGACAAAGTTGGTGGCCAACCATATGCTACTTCTGTTGAAAACAATTTGCAGCCTCCAAAATTGATCAAATTTGCAGTTGCAAATTGGATTTCAACAATTGCATGTGGCCCCTCCATTTGGAGGGACCCAACTTAACAGTATTTTTGAAGGATCCGACATGGATATGGCAATATTTTTGGAGAGTCCGAGCAACTTAGCTTACATCTAATGATGAAATTAAACATCAATCTTGCAACATAGGATAACCGCTTTTTCATAGTGTTGTAAATAGATTTTCTTGTGCTGTTAAAAGTGTAAAAAGATTCTTCCTATGAGGAATAAAACTAGACCAGGATTGTTAAAAATTTGGTTGCCTTTTTCAGGCAAGTATGCAGGAGAAAGTTCAAAAGAGGAGCACTCTAGTAATTCCGCTTCATGAGCTAGAAGATGATGACATGTTGCCTCTTGTCGATATATTGCTTAAGGTCCACCTTTTCAATGTTGATGCAGTAGACATACTTTCCACATCGAAATCGGTTGTGAATCAAGAATCTGTGGTATCCTTAATGCGTGCAGTCAATTCAACACTCCGAATTGTTGATCTTCAGGATACACTATTTAGAAAGGATATCTTGTGGTATGCCCGAATTTTGTCTTGTCTTTCTCACTTATCCTTCTCCAGCAACTGAAATCAGGAAATGACTTAGAAAAGGAACCTAATTTTCTCCTAAAGAAATGACAAATACATGTTTGGTCTTATATTTCCCTAGCTGCGACTTGAATGTGCATAAGATGACAGATTGTATCCGCTGTTTGACATTATCAAGAAATGAAGAATTGTGGAAAAGAGAGATCTGTAAGTTCACAATCATAACTTCTTTTTTGAAATTCTGGCCTCAGCAGGGATCTTTTCCAAGGTGGTTTGCATTGCGAATTGCTAAAGCTGAGGTCCACTGAGATTCAAAAGTTGAATATGGTTGGAAGCTTCATGCAGTTACACACCCTTAATCTGGATTTTTGTTCTTCTCTCACTAGCTTAGAGAATGATTGCTTTACTTGCATGCCGAAACTGATGTGCCTCTCCATGTGCGGGACTAGAATAGCTGATCTCTGGACAACTCGTGCAGCTTTGTCTCGGCTTCCTTCTCTGAAAGAACTTAGGTTTCAAAATTGCATATGTTGCAAAGATACTGGGCCATGTCTTGCATCATCCAGTAAGATGACAAATTTTCCTGTTTCTGAAATAATTTGAATCAGGTTATTAATGCAAGGACTTTGACGGCAACCATAAAATATTTAATCAGAAATGTGACTATACATTTCATATGCAGATGGTGCTGGAAGTCCAGCTTCTGTTGGCAAATTATTAATAGATCAGGACTCGGTTAATGATTCAGTGGATAAAATATCAAATCATTTAGGAGGAATTCTTTCATCAGATCCCTCTTTTCTTGCCATTAGCAGAAGGGCGGATTTACAACTTGAGGTCTGCGACTTTGCTTTACTCTGCAGTGGTTGACTAATGTTCTTTGTTTTTTATATCTCAGACATCTGTATTATTCAGTGTATGTATCAGGTTTCTTTTGGTGATTTGCGTGTTGAAGGGAGAGATGATTGTCCTGAGAACATAAACTTGAAACTGAGAGACACTTCAGTTGTTTCCAAGATGTATCTTTCTCCTCATCCTTCACCAATCTGCTATGAGAAGCACTACAGGGAATACATGATTGCATCATTGCCTCATCTACGAGTGCTAGATAACTTTCCTGTAGGAAGACTAGATAGAGAAATGGCAAATGCTGTTTTCTCGCAATACTATGAGTATCTTCCATACAAACGCAGGCAGAAAGAAAATGTTGCAAGTGTTTTGCATATGCGTGAGACAGGTAGAGGTAATGCGTACCACAATGAATCCTCTCGGATAAAGGAGGAAGTTTCTTGTAGGAAAAGTCCACATTTCTATTCAAGGTCCCTCTGTGCAGCCAAACTTGGTTCATCTGCTTCTCCTCCCCTGCACACAATGTCTAATATCAGCAATAATATCAAAGAAGGAAGCGACAGCCTTCGACCAAGACAGTTTGAGTATCACCCCACTAATCCTAGTCTAATGGCTTTTGGAACTTTGGACGGGGAGGTGATTGTTGTTAACCATGATGCTGGAAATATTTTCAGTTATATTCCACTCTTTGGAGTGACTAACAGCATCTTGGGCCTCTGTTGGCTTAACAAGAATCCATCTAAGGTATGTTATTTTCTCAACTATTGTGACTAACTTATCATTGTTTCATTGATCATATTAAGATGTTCTCTTGAGGTCATGTTCCTGGTTTTACGAAGACAGTTTCAGATGGCAGATAAGGCTCCGATTGTTTTCATGCTGTAAATTTGAAGGCTATCTACCTGTGTTTTGAATTTGATGCATTCTGAGATACTTACGTTTGGTTATTTTCCATCCTAAAAGTAGGATGACATTCACATTTTAGATAGTATATTGCTACAGATCATAAGTTCTTCAAATGATCATTTTACTGTGTTGTAGTGCGCATTACCACTATGATATATGCCTCAACTCATATAAGATTGTCCTTGAACTTGGTTGTTATTCGACTTACTTGTGTGTATCCTTCTTCTGTCCTCAGCACGTCATCGGCATGACTACATTGGGTATAGCCTCCTTATGCATTCTATAATTTTGGATGTATCCAAATTCTATTTAAAAAGAAAAAAAAAAGAAAGGGGGAATGGTGGATTAAAAGATAGAAACAAAGGTACCATTTTGGTTGACATGAGGTAGCTTATGTAAACAATCTATATACCTATAGTGTATTTCCTATTATAAGTGCATAAGTTCATCTTCAATCATTTGATTTTTTGATACCTTAATCTTTACTTACTCGAATTGATATGTCAAAGTTTCAATTTTTGAGTGTGGTGACTATATCCTAATAGACAGTCTTTCTTTAAGTACTGTTTTTGTTTTTCAAGCATGTGGAGACCGACACTCTGTACATTTGTTGATGTGCTCATGATGATCTTCACAGAAGCATAAGTAAAAGTATGCTGAGACACAAGCTGCATAAAAATATCATAAATCACATGCAAGTAAAAGTTTGCTGAGACGTACTCCTAGCTGAAACATTTATAAATTATGCAATGTCTAATTATTAAAACTCTTATGTCCTTGCAAACTAATATGCTCGAATAGCATGTTACTTCTATTCTGCTGTGTTGATCTTATAAGGTGGATTTTCTGCTAGAAGTCATGACATCCCCGATGTATATAATCAAAACACATGTACTAATGTTTTCCATTTTTATTTCATCACTCTTTTTCTTGGGAGCTGCTGATGAATTACACTTTGTTTTCACAAATCAGCTCCTTGCCGGTTCTGACAGTGGCTCTTTGAGATTGTATGACATCAATGACACATTGCAAAAGGCAGAGAGTAGCTGTAGCAGTTCCAGCCCTGTTGTGTTTGATAAATTTGAACAGTTGACTTCACTTCATGTTAATTCAACGGATGATCAGTTTCTTACAAGTGGTTATTCAAAAAAAGTAGCTATTTACGATATTTATAGTGGCAAGCGCTTGCATTTGTTCAGTGATATGCACCAAGAACCCATTAATGTGGCAAAATTTGCACATCACTCTCCAAACCTGCTAGTCACTTCATCATTCGATTGTGATGTCAAATTGTGGGATTTAAGGCAGACACCAAATCGACCCTGCTATACAACCTCAAGTTCTAGGGGAAACGTGATGGTTTGCTTCTCTCCGGACGACCTGTATCTTCTGGTGTCGGCTGTAGATAACGAGGTACGTTGATCAATAGTGACATATTAAGCATCTCATTTGATCATACAAACTTAGCTTGCTATCGGAATAACAAGTCAGGCTAGAGGCCTGATTTGTGGCCACTGATTACTTTAGACATATTCAAAGCAACAATTTTGGTACAAAATCCTAACTTGTAGATGGATTCAGGATTGAAGTTTATTCTGTCTGTATGGTACAGGTGAAACAACTTTTGTCTGTAGATGGGAGGCTGCAGACAGATTTTGGTATAGCTTCAACAGGGAGCGCTCATAATTATACACGATCATATTACATGAATGGAAGGGACTATGTCATTAGTGGAAGCAGTGATGAATCAATCGTCCGCATTTGTTGTGCTCAAACAGGGAGGCGATTGAGGGACTACTATTTGGAGGTAAAAGCCCCAGAAAAATATTTTCAGCTTCTTCTTTTCCCTTTTTCCAATAATTGATTGTATTTCTTTTCTCTGTCCCTTCATATATCTTGAAGCGAATACTATTAAAATACGTGTGGTAAACTAGTTGTTGGCTGTGGTATTAAGGCTTTTCTTTCGATTCCTTTTTTCCAGGACCGCGCATTGGAGAGTCCAATATTGGTGCAGTCCTTGAGAAGTGATCCTTTCAGAGTAAGCTCCTCGATGGCACAACTTCATTTGCTTCGTTAGCCTTTATTTTCTCTGTTTCATTGTCTATGCATTGAACTGCTAAAATGTTGTCCCTTTTTACAGCATTTACCCCAAGGAACTTGGAGTTTTGATGCATACTAGTGTTTTTATTGGACCATTGGTGTATATATATCTAATGGAATACGTAGAATATCTGCATTACCTGCTAAAAGAATCTTTACCAGTATTGGTATAAATGACTCTTCCCTCATGTTACTAGACATTCGTTATGCAAATTCCAAGTACTGCTTCTTTCATTTGTATACAAAAACTTCATGATAGGTGCATTCCTTATAAAACATAAGGACAGCTAACCCCCAACAAAGAAAAGAAAGAGAGAAAACATATGAAAATTTGATGATTACATATGCATTCTTCGTTTGAGAAACGTAGCTTAATTTCGTTCTCTCTCTTTTTGTGTTAAACCAGCATTTTATCATGGCTGTCCTAGCATCCTATGTTCGCCCCAGTTCAAGACGAGACATCATTAAGGTAAAATTTTACTCTCCTTCTCTTTCTTTGATTCGTACGATGATTGTTCCTTTTTATTGTAAACTCACCATGGTTTCTAAAGGTAATTAATTGAATATTTTGCCAGGTCAATTTATTAGAATCGGGACAATATGGTGATGAAGATTCCAGGAGGTCGAATTTTGCATCTTGAATTTTGATGAAGTTCTATTTCTGTCAACAATTGCTGTTATGTTAGTGAAGACTTTGTCTAGTCATTTATTTACTCCTGGTTAAATACATAGAAAATAACCATCTATATCTATACTCTTAACGAGCATCAATTCTAAAATCTTAAAGTGAAATTACTAAAATACTCCTCAATCAAAAAAAAAAAAAAACAACACAACAAATATCAAATTACCTAAATACCCCTATAAAAATCAAATGCCTCAACTTTAACATAGGATGCCTCTTTTTTGAAAGGTCACTACTACCCCGAATAGTTACTATTCTTTTGATTTATTTATGGATTATAACACTCATTCCTCCCAACATCATCTTGTAATCATTCATCACAAAATCATGTCAACTTGTAAGTTCCTCATAGTCTCCTTTGCTTTACTCCCTCAAGCTTTAACCAACAATCCTAATTTATAACTATTTTTTTCCCTCTCTCATTCATTGTTCCCCACCTTTTTACCTTCTTTATTTGCTTATGAACAACAGTAAAGAATTCAAAATTTCTTTTATATTCACTGCTTTATATAATCAGGAGTATTATTTTTTTCTTATCGAAAAATTTCTTTAGTTTTCCGTAAACATTGTCTGCCATCTCTCTCTCTCCATATATTAGTTACATTTTATTTGGGTTGGTTAAAGACATAAGGTTGATCATATATATTTTTTGCCACAAAAGCTTCCATTTTTAAGCAACAAAATAAAATAATTGGCTCTTAGCCATTCCTTTGTTCTTCTTCATCCACCATAATGATAGTCAGTATCCTCGACATTTTTTAGGAACAAAAAAGTGGAGTCTGATAGTAACATTCTCCAATTAGTTGTATTTCTAATATCAATTACCACACTTACTCGATCTGTACCAATAATATTTCCTACGAATGAATAGAATGTTTTTTAGAAATTGAAAAGGAGAAAACAATATCAATGAAAATACTGATTTAAAAAAACTTATGTGACCAAAGTTATCTGAGTTGTTGTCAACCTCAAATGAGGCATGTGATATAAAACATTAATGGTATCATTTCTGTGTGGTCAAGTTTGTGAAAATAGTAATTTTTGTTTTGTTCATTCATTAAGGTTGTTACTTTGCAACTCAAACATCGTGTATATAAAATTTCCTTTTCATACTGAATTAGCTATTCCTTCATAAAAATATTTAATTAAACATTCATTTTATTTTTATTGTCGCATGATCTAACTTAAAATTTAAATTATTATAATACTTCATTTAATATATTTTATATTATATTATATTAAAAGAAGATACCTTATCACAATGAAGGACCGTGACTTTTTCAAAGAGTTATTTTTTAATGTTACAACTTTTTAAAAGAGTTACATCTTTTTCGATGATTTCTAACCTTTTTAAATAGTTTTGAGTTTTTTTGAAAAGTTGTGACTTTTATAATAAGTCACAATAAATACATTTTTATACTACAATTTGTTGCCTGCAAATAGAGGGATTTCCTCAAAATTTTAAATTATACATTTTCTAAATTTTCTACTTCTATTCTTTTTAAACATACAAATTTAGTATATATTTTATATTTCATATGCTATTTTATATTTTTTTATAAGCATGAGCTTTATGTTAAATTATTAAAATAGTCATATATGTAATTTGTTTTTTTTTAAAATGTACAAATACACACAACAAATACCTCTTTACACGAAAAAGCAAAGTGCTACACATACGAAGGGATGCGTTAAAAATTAAACGGTTACTAACGCATTCCAGGCAAATACTAAATATACTTTTCCTTTCTTGAAGTGTTAACAAGTTTTAAACTTAATTTCAAATTTGTTGGTGAACTAATTGATCGGTCTACTACAGACTTCAAAGAATAATAAAAGAAAATCACATCGGACATTACTTCATCTTAAGAGATGTAAATCAAATCATAAGAGTTCATAATGCAGCAAATCATACTAACACGAATGAATTTTTGATGCAAAATCAATAATATTTTTGTTATATACTTTATTAGAAAAACAGATTATTCTTTTTATCAAAAATAGTTTAAGCAAGTCTCTTAGAAAAATTTAATTTTTGTTTATGTTCAATTTCATCAAAACTTTACCTCTTAAAAAGTTTAAATTTAGAAGTTTTGTATAACTTCAATGCTTCTTTTTGAAAGTTCAGACGATATAATTAGTCATAACCATAAAAAATAATTCATGATATGGTGATTTATATTGATAAAAACACATGTATTTTTTTCATGTAATACATAAGCGGCTCATTAACTTGTGGAATACATAAGCAGGCCCTTAACTTGTGGCCTCACGTGGAATCTGTATTCTTCAATTTTTGGTGTGCACGCTTACACTTATATAGAGTTGAATACGTAGATGCATGCATCCTATATGTCAACTACATCCTATATGTCGACTACATCCTATGTTATGTCCTACCTTTATTATGTCATATATGAGGTATGTGTCTACTTATTCAATTTTATATCAATTTAAGTGTCTACTTGTACTCATCTAAAATTGGAGGACATGTATATATCAGTTGAGACTAAATTAAAAGGCATACTTATAAATTATACATACAAATTTAAAATAGCATACCCAAACATACTTGTGCATTATTCCTATTTAGTCCAAAATATGCTTTAACAATGTTGAAATTATTTTAGAAATGGCTAATATATGACTATATATTTACACGTGCAAACGCACGTGCCGAAAAACTAATTACTTTAAAGGGATCAACTCCACAATTTCTAATGTCAAATTACTAAAATACCCTTTTTAAAAATGCCAAACATACTAAAATACCCTCTACTTCTGTGTGCTCCTTCAACAGAAAAGAAACTTAAGTTCCAATAGTTGCATTAGAAAAGCCGCTCGGAGATTGACTCATTTGTGCACAGAATTGTTTAGTTGTGTACTAATTCCGTGCTTTAACTCGTCTGCCCGAAGGGATGATCACGCAAAAGAAATTATTAATGCTGTTAATGACGGCGACTGATATGCTGAAACCACGCTTGGATGCAAAGCGACCATTCGTTCCGAGTAGTAGTCTAGATTACGCTCCTCCTCTACAGGAGCATTCATCCGACAACCATCGTTGGAAGATTTACATTGTTTCCTTCGCCTTCTTACAAAATGGTCAGGATTGAATATTTCCGACGAGCCCGAGTCAGGGTGCTTCGATTTGAAACATGTCGACTGAAATATTTTGCAGATGATAGTGTTGTTGTAAAAAGCAGTGGTGTCCACCAGCCTCCAGCGGTACGTGCAGCGGTGACGAACTTTAACATATGGACAGAAGTTTGTGGTTTTTAATTTCACATCAGTAAACTGTTTTACCTTTTCTTGCTTGATCTTTTAACAGATGCTCTCAACTCTTTGTTGCCAACATATATCTGAAAAAGAATTTAGGAAGCTATGTACCGATAATAAGCTATTTTCGAAGATATCCAATCATTCCCTCACCATGAAAAGATTAAGAGGACCTTGATTCTTATAAAAAAAAAAGAGATATCGATATCAGCAACCTCTCGGTTCGCTTGAGTTGCAACCTGTAAGAAACTTTTCAATTTTTTACATTCTGTTTTGGCCTTAGATTTATTCTTCAATTATAATTTGTCCCAAATTATGCGGCACTTTTTATACTTCAAAATTCAAATACGTCTATCTCAAGTGAATTCTCTATTATAAGTACAACAAGATATTTAGGGCGAGAGTAGGAAGTATGATAGTATACATAAATTACTTTCTGTTTGCCCTTAGATTTATGCTTTATCTTACGTGGCACCTTCTGTTTTTACAATTCAAATACGTCTGATGCAATTGCATTCGTAATTAAAAACATCAAGAATAACAGAGTGAGAGGAAGAAGTATAATAGTCTAAATAAATATAGTACGTAACTACGCCTCTTCTCTCAGATAGAAGCCGATAATAAGTTGCAGATTCCTAATAGTAAGTTTTTTTTTTTTTAACCATAAGATCTCTCATCAATTGAATTAGGTTCATGATTACATGCCTATGTGCATTGTGATTTTGCATAACCAGTTGAATGCATAAAGAAAGAATTCGTTATTTAAGCATTTGCAGATTTTATATTGAAAAAGAGGAAAGAAACACCAAAGTTAGAAGTTCTCTTGTTGGTACGGACTAGATAAGTTATTGGAAAAATGCCCATAGTCTATAACCAAAATTCCAAAGACATACTTAAATATTAACTTAGTTTTGTTACTTTTTTGAATTTATTTTTTTCGTAATTAAATATCCTTTATTTATCTATTTAACACACTTAATAAGCTAAATTATATTGTGTGTAGTACACACGCGGACGCCACATGACACATATGCAAATAAGGGGCATTAAATTATGAAAAAGATAAGTTCAGGGGGATAATAGGACTAAGTAAAAGTTTAAGTGTGTCTCTGAGATTTTGGTTATTAATGTTAACAAATTAATATTTGAAATGATCTCTATAATAATAATAAATAAATCATCTAAATGAATATAGTTGATGTAAAAATATATTCCCCTTGCATGAACACACTTTGCACAAATATTGTACAACACTGCACAATCGAAAAAATGAATACTATTTTTTATTTCGTTATATACGCATGCAATATAAGTATTTTTATCAAGTTTTAAAAGAAAAAGAACTAGCAGATCGAAATTTCTTACTTGAAGGCAAGCAATGGGTCGTGACATATTGCTCTCAAATTTCCTTTGCTAATTTTTTTGATCTAAGAATATACTTTGACATTTTTTTGCTCGAACATATCCAGAAAACTACAACAACAACAACATACCCCAGTGCCTCAAAAGGCTCC
>JAOTQJ010000049.1:9645647-9660117 GCA_025642045.1 Solanum sejunctum
CATTGACTAACTGCTACTTCATAAATGAAAGAAGCGCAGACAGTTTAAAGAGCCATTTTGCTTTATTCCATCATACTTCAAAGCCAAAAAATAATCAATCTTTGACTCCATCCAAAATTAAAAAGATAAATATATCGTCATATGTAATTATAAAAACATGAAAGAAGCTATGTTGAATAATCCTTTTCTAATATAAGGAAATTATGCGAGGAAATCACAAGTTCGTCACAAATTATAATCAATAACTATTTTCTTCACAAATTTGTAATAAAAGTATTACAACTCTTCATTTCCGTCACGTATTTGTAACTCATTTGTGATCGACCGTATTCCGTCACAATTTTAATTTGTGTTTTTCTAGTAATAAAAGTGTTTCAGATTATGATAATCAAGACAAAAGATACATATTAGACTTCAATCAAATCGAAAAGTCAAAGAAAGCGTCTGAGTACAAAATGGATATACAAGAAGGGGAAAAAAAGTTTTATTTCTATACTACCAGAAAGATACAAAAAGAAAAAAAAAGGGTTTACTCCTCTCATATGGTCTAGATGACTTGAATTGACTTCACCATCATACTTATAAACGCTGTCGTTCTGGGGTCCAATGAGGAGCAGCTGGACTAAAGTGCACTGAAATTACCCTTGAATCTAACAATTCCACTATAGGTGTAAAATTAACACATCTAGGAACCTTGTATTGATTTATAGACGCACCTCTAGAAATTGCATAGTCCATTAGCTCTTCAAATGTACCATTTTCCACTACTCTAATTTCAAGTGGTCCAATTGAGTTATCTGCAACTCTGCACTGTCGATAAACCGAGTTCAATCGTTCTTCCATAGCCAAACAACACTGCTTCAAAACCTCCTGGCTCGGCGAATTGGTTGGGTCCTTAACAAGTAATTCGAAGTAAATAACATAATGTCCCGGAATGGTTTTAGTATTGGCGTAGCTAGTGTACTCGACCACGCTAGTATTATATGGGCGCAAAATTTCACCAGCGCTCTCAACCGCGTTTTGCAACTCGGCCTCATCAGTTTTGTCTGAATCAATGCTCAATAGCACATTCTTTCTTCGTATGAATTTAAATTGAGGGGCAGAGTTGTGAAACCCCGTGACCTGGAGTATGTCGCCAACTCTGTAACGACATAATCCAGCGTAGGTTGTGATCACGAGCTCGTATTCTTTTCCCACTTCTACATTGGCTAGGTCCACGAGACGGGATGGTGATGAGTCTCCAGGATTGGCTGAGTCATGAGGGATAAACTCAAAGTAGCACATATTGGGCATTATGGTGTAACATACTTCAGATGGCTTGCACATTGGATTTAAATTAAGGCCAAAATAACACTCGGAGGACGCGTACATTGTACACGCCTTTGGTAAACCACCACTGTAATAGTCTAGTGTAGGGATGTACTGAGCCATTGCACCTGTTGCAATCACATCAATAATTAGTGTTAGAAATCTATAACATGTTAAAAAATACTGATAGTGTAAAAATTATTTACATGTTATCTTGTATATAAGTACTTAAATTCTATGTACCTGTCACAATCACATCCAAGTACTTTGTATTTGGCCAAATTCTAGTAATAATCCCTTCCCAATTTTGACCTTCACATTCCCTAATAATGAACTCCGCAAGTTCAGAACTTGGTTTAAGTATTTTGGAGATGCATTCTCTAATGGAAGGGTCAGAAACTCTGGGATTTAATATCCCAGATGCGATATCCTTAGCAAGTTGCTGCCAATTGAGTTGAAGAAAATGAATAGCTCGAAGTAGACCAGAGGCGAAAACAGCCCCTAACCGGAGAACTTGTTCTCGCATGAGAAGGCCACAAAGCATTTGAGAGTACATGCTTTGGAAAGAGTCGACACAGAGAACTGTCTCGTTAGGGCTAGTATACACATTGTAAGGATCGTGTGGCCTCGTCTTGAAGTGATCACTTTTGTAATAACTTGTCAGGACAGGTCTCGCCAGTAGCCCACTAGGAGTTTTGGTTTCTGCTTTTATAAATAGAAAGTACAAGCCCTTCCCTTTGTCTAGACCAGGGACATACCTGTTGACAATTCCAAAATCAGAGACGCGAAAAAATAATTACAACTCTCGCTAACAAGGTAAATGTTGAAAGCATATTTATAATAACACTTACAGATTCATCACGGGCATAAGAAGGCTGTACAATAGTTGTTTGCGGTCTAACTCCTCTTTAGTTGTGGGCATCAGCTTTCTTTCACCAGCAGATGTCCCCGAGCTACATATAAAACAAACAAGAAATTAATTTAATTCAGTATGATAATTCATATCACTCATCGATAAGCTAATTTGAAAGCTATATATAGGTAATTAGTGAAATCTCACCTGGTGAGGAACTCGGAGATGGGATGAGATGAGAAAATTGGAGAACGATCTCCATTAGCGATACGCTGAATATCAGGTTGAATTTTCTCATATGTGACAACTGGTACTTTGGACTTGAATGTTTCCCGGTCTGTAGCGCCACCAAGTTTGAATCTTTGAAGGTATTCAGTATTGGCATTTTGGCTAAGTATTTCAGCCAAGACTTTCTCTTGCACTGTATCAACATTTCTAGTCATCTCTTCAATGAACTGAAGGGCCTTAGCATCCTTCTCACATGCTGGAGGCCCAAGAGGAGATAAAACACTAGTTTGCATGGTCATTATGAGACAAAATTGAAAATAGAAGAAAGTGTAGGAGGTTGTGTGGTTTTGAAGCTGGGAGCGACGACCTTTTTATAGTGGCATGTTTTTTATTTTCCCCCGTCATTGTTTACGCAAGTATGCACACGTTGAAGGTGGACTAAGAAAAACTTTTGGAAAATTTCTGGTATGGACTGTGATTGATCGTGTTACTTATATTGACATTGTTATATTTTGTCTGAATTTTGGTCGTAGGATAAGGGTGCAAGTGGGACCCACATCTGCCACCGTGTTGGCCTCAAAAAGGACTGGTGGGTCCAGCGTGTATGCCAGCTCAGCAAGATCCAGCTAGGTTCTTTTACTTTGTCAAGGAGTTGACCAGGATAACTCTTTTTAAGTGAGTTTGTTGGTCACGGACAAACACGTAGAGCTGCTGCCGGCCGGAAGACTAATTTTATTTGTTTTCCTTAGGATTCAATGCATATATTATACTACTAGTTTGTTTCGTGGAAGATGGTTGATCTATAATTGACCAAGGATAGAAGCAAGTTATAAATTTTAGCAATCGTTTTTTATGATGATTTTGTTGAATAAAATGACTTGATACTAAATATGATTTCCTTCAAAGACAGTTAAAATTGCATTGAGGTCATAACTTCAAAAAAATAACAAGAATATATCTTTCCAAACAAAGCAATCTATAGTAGGAGTTGCACTACAATAAAGTCCTAACTCTGGGCACATGAAGGACCCATTTCCTAGTCATTCAGCCCATACTTCAATATAGGAGGAGTTAGATTGATAATAACTTTTCTGGTTTGATAGGGTGAGGAGATACTATACTTCAATTTAAGAAACACTGAAAAACTCATGAGGGTCGCCTTTGGAGAAACATTTGTCCGGTAATGAACTCCGACTCTATCTTATTTTCTATCACCAATTATCGAGATTGCTCTTTGGATAGATAATTAAAATAAAATATTATAAGAATATATAAATCCCATATTCGAGGATAAGGACCAAAAATGACTTAACGGTCTATTTATTTTGTGTTTGAACTTGAATTTTAAACTTATGCGACAAGACATTAATATATATTAACTAACTTAGGTCCAATATTTGTATGCGCGCTAGCACAATTTATTAACTAATGGAAGGTCGAAGTGCTTATCGTCAATTTATTGACATCGATTAAAATCTGTACTCAATCCCATCAGATGCATGCAATGCCTTGAGAGTCTCAGTACTAGAAATCAAGGTATTTGGCCACATTTATTTGTATAAAAACAATTTCCTCACAATTTTTACAAATGCCGTACATACAGTAACTTCTTATACGAATACTTTAGATAATTGATTAACTTATTGTATTTTTGCATAATTGGTAGTATTTAGAAGATTAGGATATTGCTCGAAACCTTCATACATAAGCTTTTTGTACTTTCTTGTCTAAATAAAAGTAAACAATTAGAGACTTAAATACATCTTGTTTACGTTTCTCTACAAATGTTCGTGGCACTATAACGACCTTGGCTGTACAATTAGCTAAAGAGTACTAGGGAAAGTTCAATTTCCTTCTTTCTTTTTTTTTTCTTTTTTTTTTAATGACAACTGATTGATAATTAAAGCCCAAAGGGGACCAAAAAAAGTACCTGCCTAATTGGATGTCTTTTTGCCTGCTTATAAATACTTCAATTTTGACTTGAGAAATTTCCACACGTTTTTCTGATGTGCACATGTTGACATTAGTTGTCTTTAAGGATGGCAACCAGGCGGGTATGGGCGGATTTGGAGTTATATGAGGTGGGGTGGGTTTAAGGCTATACGGGGCAGGGAGAAGCGGGATGGATTGTAGATTTAAAAAGTTAAATATGAATTTGAAGAAATAAAATATTTTTAATTAGTAAAAATTAAAGATATAAACTTTTTATACTAAACATTGATTTTAATTTTATTTTTTTCTAAAATTTAAGCTAGACATGTCTGGTTGTTAGTTGTTAAAATATTAATTAGAAACTTTTTAATTAATGATTAAGAAACAATTGTTAAAATGTCAACTAAAAATAGTTAATTAATTGTTGAGACGTTAGTTAGTGGAAAAAATTAAATTCAATTAAAAAATGTAAGAACTTTAAAATTTAAGCGAAGCTAGTTTATGCGGGGCGGGGCGAGGCGGGGTGGATTAAAAATTAAAAAAATCATCATGCGGGGTGAGGCGAGGCGATTTAAAAAATTTGCAGGTTGAGATTAACCCGCCCATTACCCTCCCCATTGTCATCCTAGTTGTCTTCAACACGCCTATGTATACGGCTAGTCTAAATCTATAAATAGTATTTCTCTGTCCCATATTAATTGAATTTGTGAGATAATGCACACATATTCAAAAAAAATTCAAAAACAAACTTTACACCTTACTTTTCACTATTGTCCTTTGTGAAATCATAAATATGTAGTGTAATTTATCTCATAGAAAATATAAAACATTAATAAATAAAAGGACAAATATGAAAAAAATTTCAAACATTATTCTAGAACTCTGAACAATTCAACTATTTTGAACATTGAAAAAAGCCTAAAAATTCAATTAATTTGAAATGGAAGGAGTATTCCATAATAATAGCTTTATCGAGTCATTAATTACCTCTAAAATTGTGATTGGTAAATTTTCGTGTTATCATATAATTTACAGCTTATGAGGGCGTGATCAAGATAAAAGGATGATGAGTGCTAAAAGATGAAAAGTTAAAAGATGAGCGCTGTCTAGTTTTCTCGTTGGTACTATTGTTATTATTACCTGCGTGCTATTTTTTTTTTTAAAATTATAGTATTATATGTTGTTTGCGTTCCTTTGTTTTAATTATTATATTATTTGTTATCGCCATCTTGTTCTCTTCTTAATTATTTTCAACATAGCTTCTTCACTAATATATTTTCTTATATATGCTTGATTTTTGATATATTACATTTTATTTGAATCAAAATTTATTGAAAATAATTTATCTATCTTCACAAGATAAAAGTAAGATTACTCGTAAAATTACATCGAATTTTTATTGTTGATGCATATTCCATATAGTTAATTTATTACAAAAGACAAGCTGACCCTTCCCCAAACAAAAGAAATAATATATGACTTTGTAAATTTTATTGAATTAGATTTGTGTCATTTGCTTTAATAGTATGGCCTAAATAACAGGTAATAGTTATGTAATTATAAAAACTCGTTATATTACTGTAAGTCTTAAAGTTTTAAGATAAATAATTACCAAATATGAGAGATTTTCTTGGTGATCATTATCCATTTTTGTACTTGTATCGAACAATTGAAGATACGTGTACGTATGGTTTAAGCTTTCAATAATTCAGTAATGAGTTTTGTTTTCTTTTAAGTCCATTGAACATGGGTCTTTTCTGCCATTGATATATTGACATTGTAATAATCTTTTGTGGATCTTTAATTTACCTGACACATTTTTTTAAAAAATTATTTTTTAATCTTAATTGAATTATTTATTACCATATAAATGCTCAAAAAATAATTTGAATCACAAATTTTAAAACATCTTCTTTTCTTTCTTAAATTTTATGTCAAGTAAAATGATATTCATAAATTATACATGATAAAATTTAGGCAACTTTGACTTTGGAGCATAATTTCGTTTCCGACTGTAGCATTATTAAACCTTACTAATTATTTTTAATTTACGTGACACTTTTTATATTTTGAGAATCAATTAAATTAATTATATTAAATAAAATAAATTTAAATATTTTAAATGAAAAAATAGATATTTAAAAATTATATTACAAAATTCTATTGTTCAATTTTACTTTAGATGACAAATATTTTTAAGTATGTCGGGAATTTTTAAGGTTCAATTTTACTTCAGATTACAAAATTATTTTATATAAAACGTGTGAAAATTTGTATCATAAATAATTATGTATATTGTTAATGATTCTCTACTTGATACATTGTTATTACAAATGGAATTATTAGTTAGTACCATATATATTCAACTAGTATCATTCACAAGAAGTATTTCTTGATACATAATCAAAAGTATTTGTGTCATAAATAACTTTTTAGCTCTGGAAAATTAATAATCAAGATCTCAATCTAATTCAATAATATGAAAAAAAAATATATATTTCCATATTATTAAAAATTTATAGATTAATAGCAATAAAAATATTTTTTGAGAAATTGATAACTGATGATGATGACTGGAGAGGAAAAATGGATGAAGATAAAAATTTATTATAATTTGGAAGAAGGAAATTTAAAATTTGAATTGTTTTTAGTTATTAAGTTCTTGGAAGAGATTGACATCAATTAGTTTTGCGTGTTTTGTCAAACTAATATTTAATTTTACTTTTAATTTTTTTTTTTAAGTTCAATAGATAGATCTTGTAATATATCACCATTTATGTATTTGGATATCACAAATTTAAATGTATTTTTTGTAAATTGATAAATGATAGGGATAAAATATAATTTGTTCTTTAGGATTTATATAAGTTATAGGAACTAAATTAATTCTTAATGTTTATTTAATGAATTAGAATTTTATTCATTAATTCGTCTATAATTTAGCTTGAATTATCACATTTAACAAGCATAAAACTTTTGTAGCTTTGAATATCATGAGTGAAATTAAAACTTAATAAAACACACACCAAAAGAACTATTTCTATTTATAAATAAAGAAATTTTGTAATCACAAATTCATAAAAATGTAAATATTTGAGTTAATAAATTTTGTTGAGTTGTAATTATTTTATATAATGTAATTTCTTATGAGTTTACAGAATGTTAAGTCGGTTGTGTTCTTTTGGCATTTGATAATCTTCTGCCAAATTTCCTTCTTCATAAGTAACGTAATGTTTAAAAATTATTAATTATGTGACTAAGAAATTTTAATTATTATGAGAATTATTAGCAATATGTGTGTAGCGTGTCTCCAAAATCATAGTATTAATTAGGCGGTAAGAAATTATGATACAAATTGTACAATTCTTATGTAACTATTTTTTTTTTCTAATCTGGTGTTCGATATTCATATTGAAGTCGGATTAAATTTGGATTTATGTCGAAAAGTTCCATATTAGGAGGTAAAATACTCTCTAACAAAGGCATCTCTGTACGTAAGGGAACGCAGACCTGAGATCTCTGATTAAGGATGAAGAAGTACTTATCACTCATTAAAACAAGTAGCTACAAATTACAAAAGATGCACATTTGAATGTTCAATTAAACCATGACATATCTAATATTTCAAAAAATGACATCTTAGCTGTTTGTTAGTTAAAATTGACTATAAACATGCAAAACTACTGTTCAAGAGCACGAGTTGGAATCATATCTTTAAAAACCTAAAATGACGCATTTATGCATTTGATTGGAACTCTCTACCAAATATTGATTTAGGGGGTGGCAACATGAGAAAATTATTTGGATATTTATTCAGATTTATCTATTGTAAAAAAGTTGAAAATTCAATCAATTTAAGATGGATAAAAATGAATAAGGGTCATATTTACGCTCATATTTACCCATTTTAAAATGAATAATTTAATGGATAATATAAGTTAAAAAGACTCATTTATAAAGTAAATTAATTTTTGTTAGGAGGAGTTGAAGTGCGTAGGGATAAGCAGAATTTTTTAAATTTTCTAAAAAAATAAATTATTATTTTTTTGCCTTTTGAGGTAGGGTAGGAGGCGTTTGGGGGAGGGAGGTAGGGCCCTCAAAGTTATGGTAGAATCTTAATGATCTTAGCACCTGTTTGACCATAGATCTTTTCATCATTTTATGGCTGATGTTAAGCAAACCTAACAAATTCGTCTAAAAAAGAAAGATGCCAAAAAAATCCTGTAAAAAGCTTTAGCAATCAGCTAAGTCAAATAGGTTGCTAGCTTAGACCCAACCCAGCCCATTTTACTTCTGAACTATGGGTGATGAGCCTGTTCGGTCTAGTCATTAAGGTTCGTAAGGAGTTGGGTGTCCGGTCCTTCCATGTTTTAGGAAAATAGTTAGGCTTGTTCGATAATTTGACCCCAAAACTCAAAACCACTAAATGGGGTTCAATTCTTTTTTATATTCTATATAAATTCATTAGCGTTAATAACAATCTAGATTCTTTCTCAAATTACAAAAGTTTCTTAAATTTATAGGATTTTGGTTACATTAGAAAACTTGTGAATATACAGGGATAGGGATGTATCCGAGAGGCAAGAGATGTACCCGAAAGAGGAGAGATATATTTGAGAGAAGATATTCCAGAGAGGTTAGTGATGCATCCAAGAAGGAATTTTGTAACTTTTTTATATATAGAAAATTTTAGAGATTATGATAAAATAATAGAATGTATATTTAGATAATCTTTTCATATTGTTCTTTCTATTTTCACTAATTCCCGGTTGCACCTAATAAAATTAACTTAATATATGTAGTTTATTTAAGTTGTAAGTATAATTTACACTTTGTTATAAAATGTAATATAATATTTCATTAATAATAAGAAGAAAAATGTTGGTGCCTCGCATTAACCAATTCTTTGGAGGCAGAATTGAGGGCTATCCAGAGTGGGCTATAACTAGCAATACAATACAGGTTCACAAGGCTCCAAATTGAGACAAATTCGCTAGAGGCCTTGTACATCATCACAGGTGCATCACTTTATGATAATATAATTTTTAATCACAGGCCATTGTTGAGCAGGTTGGTAGTTAAGGAGCTACGTCACGCATAAAGAGAGCAGAACCAACTAGCTGATTTCATGGCCAAGGACGGAGCAAAACATAATTTGCATGGGGATCTGAAAGTTGTTGTAGTTTCTCCTTTATTTATACAAGGACAAATATGTATATGTTAATAGATAAGAATTTGAACTTGAATCTGTATAGATGATGAAGAAGAAGATAGAGAGTGATAACATTGAGAGGAAAACTTAATTGATGATCAAGTCATCATTGATGCATCTATAGAACTGATAGAAACTAATCAACTATATAAACACAACTAAATTATCTAATTAGCATTCTAACTAATCTTCTAATAGATTTACAACTAACTTAGATTTAGTTACAACTACTTTGCCAGGAGGCATTGTGGCCAACAATCCTTTCTTCCTTTTATTCTCAACATTCCCCCTTAAGTTGAGGGTTGAAAAATATCTAACAACCTCAACTTGTTCAACAGGTAATGATGTTGTTGGCTTCCCAGTGCTTTAGTCAGAATATCAGCTTCTTGATCAGTCCCTAAGATATGCATAGCTTTGATTAATCCCTTTTGTATTTTTTCCCTTACAAAATGGCAATTTATTTCAATATGCTTTGTTCTTTCATAGAAAATTGAATTTCCTGTTATTTGTATGGCAACTTTGTTGTCACTAAACAACTCTACTGGCATTTTCACCTTCATATTCATCTCTCCCAATAGTCTCACAAGCCAAACTATCTCTGAGATAGTTAAAGCCATGCTTCTATACTCTGCCTTAGTTATCTTTTAGATATGGTTTCCTGTTTTTCTGATTTCCAATAAATCAAAGATCTTCCTAACTTAACATAGTAGCCTGTCACTTATTTTCTTGTTACACCACAAGATGCCTAATCAGAATCACAAAAAGTTCTCAATGTAGCATCTTTATCACTGCTTAATAGAATGCCCCAATCAGGTCTTCCTTTAAGATACTTCACCATATGTAATGATCCATCTAGATGAGACTATTTTGTATCATGCATAAATTGACTTAATGTTTGCATTGAATAAGAAATATTTGGCCTTGTCATTGCTAGATAAAGTAGCTTCCCCATTAGCCTTTGATAGGCATTTTTGTCCACCAATTGTGGATCATTTCCTTCTCTTTGCAAGTGTTTATCATATTCAGTAGTAGTGAACTTCATATGTTGCTCCAATGGTGTCACAACAGGTTTAACTCTTGCTAACCCCCATTCTGAAATCAACTCCATGGTGTATTTTCTTTGTGTCATCAGGATGCCTTTGTCTGACCTAAAAAATTCTATTCCTAGGAAGTATCTCAACTCTCCCAAGTCCTTGATTGTAAAATTTTGCTTGAGGATGTCTTTTGAGTCTTCAATCAGCCTTACATCATTTTCAGTAATTAGTAGATCATCCACATAAATGAGTATCATTACTATCTTTTGATCAACCCTTTTTTGTGAACAAGGAGTAGTCATGCTTGCTTCGTTGAAAAGATTGAATCAAAGCATTTATGAACTTTATGTTCCATTTTCGGAATGCCTGTTTGAGATCATACAAGGACTTCTTTATCTGCACACTTTCTGCCCCTTACTGCTAAAACCTTGAGGCAGTACTATAAACATCCCTTCATTCAGATCATTTTGTAAGACGACATTGAATACATCTGTTTGAAAGATAATCCAGTTATGCATAGTAACTAGATAAAAGAAGCATCTGACAATAACCATTTTAACAATAGGAAAAAAAGTGTCATGAAAATTCATCCTTTTTTATTCTGTATAGCCATTAGCTACAAGTAGCCTTAAACCTTTCTATGGTACCATCAATATTGTACTTGATTTTGTACACCCATCTACATCCTATAGACAGTTTTTCAGTTGGAAGATCAACTATCTCTTATGTCTTGTTTTCCTCTAGAGTCTCAATCTTTTGTTTCATTATAAGAACCCATCTATCATCTAAAATTGCCTCAAAATATGATTGAGGTTTATTGGTGGCGGAGAATTTTAAAAGAAAATCTTGATAAGTATGATGAAGATGAGAGTAGTTGAGTACATGATGAATTGAGTGGGGATGTGATTTGGAGCTTGATTGTGTATGTATATAATCTGATAACCAAATGATTCTTGTAGGTTGTGGAGAATATAAAGGTGTAGGATCAGTAATTAAAGCTTGTGTAGGAAAATGAGCTTGAGGTTGTAGGTTGTCTGGTTCAACAGGAAAAGTGGAGGTTAAAAACAGTGGGGTTGATATATCAGTTGAAGAATGAGGTTGAACTGACTGTAATGATGAGGGAACTAGATGATGAGTGGAGACATTATCTAGTTCAAGAAGATAGTGTGTTGGATCATATAAATTGAGCTCAAAAAGTTTACTGGACATATGTTTGAAAGGAAAGATATGTTCTCTGAGGTAAACATCTCTACTAATAAAATAGCTATGAGATTGTAGGTTATGAATCCTGTACCCCTTTTGTGTAAGAGAATAACCCATAAAAACAACAGGAATGTTTCTAGTTGAGAACTTATCAACAGGATTAGGTTCAGTTTCATAGCATAGACAACCCAAAGTTCTCATGTGATTTAGGGAAGAAGGTGTTTTGTGAAACTTTTCATATGGTGATAGACCATGTAAAACATTGGTAGGTAATCCATTTATGGTATAAGTGGTTGTTAGTACCCAATTACCCTAAAGTTTCAAAAGAATGTGACCTTGAAATCTTAGGGCTCTTACTACTCTTAGGAGGTGTCTGTGCTTTCTTTCAGCCACTCCATTTTGCTGTGGACTATACACACAAGTTGTTTGATGGACAATGCCAAGAGATTAAAAAAAGGAAGCACATTGTGAGTTGATAAATTCAAAACCATTGTTTGATCTAATGGTTTTAATAGATGCATTGAATTAATTGTAGATCAATTGAACAAAGATTTTTAAATGAAGAATGCAATCACTTTTGAATTTCAATAGAAAACCCAAGTCATACGATTGAAATTATCTACAAGAGTAAGGAAGTATTCATTGTCATTGTAAGTACATTGTTTAAAAGGACACCGTACATCCATATGAACTAATTACAAGACATGTGTTGAATCAGTCTTATGAACAAAAAATGGAAATCTATTTTGCTTAGAAATAGGACAAAGAGAAAAATTACAAATCTGAGAAGTATCTAGAATATGTTTAATAGTATGTATCTGACTGAGAATTGAAACTATTGCATGACCAAGCCTCTGGTGCAATATAGAATCTTGGTTTGAGTGGAAAAACAACATGTTGTAGCTTGGGGACCGAAAGAAGAAACAGGTCATGACTTGGTAGAGAGAATGTAGAGTCCATCTTTGACTTCACCAATTCCCTTCACCTTACTAGTGTAGAGATTTTGAAAGAGGAAAAATTCGGATAGAAGGATGAAAAATATTATGGGTCTTTGATAAGTTTAGATATTTTGATAACAGGTTGTATCTGAACATAGATATGAATAACACATCTTTAAGAATCTGATCCTGATTTAGTTGACAGATTCCCTTGTGTGTGATTTGTGCTATTTTACAATTTGGTAAATAAACTTGATTTTGAAGAGAATGTGTGAGGACAGTGCTAGATGGCATTAAGTCCTTAGATGAAACCATATGATTTGAATCTCCAGTATTGACAATCCAGGAATTAAAACCAGCTAGAAAGTCATTAATCTTACTTGCCATGTTAGCAACATTCTAGGTGAATCCTGCTCATCAATTAGGCTCAAAAGTTTTTTGAACTGTTCTGCTATGAAAATCTATTCTCCAGAAGCATGTTTTTCAGGATGGTTCACATTCCTAGTATTTGCACTGTACCCACTTGCTCTAGCATTCCTATAACCTGAGTTCCCATTTCTGTAAGCTTTTTGCTCTCTCTCCCTTTTTCTAGTCAACTTGAAGTCAGGTGGATACCCAATCAATTTGTAGAATTACTCCTTTATATGACCTCTAAGATGACAAAAATCACAGTAAAGGTTGTTCTTCCTTGTCTTCATATTGTTGTTGTTCCTTGAGAAAGTACTATCCATGCTAGCTCCTAAAGTTTCTCCTTCTTCATAATGTGGTTGCATCATATTTTTTCTTCAAATTATGTCCATATCTCATCACTGTCGCTACTGTAAGAGATGAAGATTCTCCTTCTTTATGGTGTGATTTAGTATGTGACATCTACACAATCATGTTCAGATGTGCTTTCTAACTCTCCTCATGAATTATCAACGAATATTCTTGTTTTACAGTAGGTATGTTTGGCATCATTAGGATTTGACTTTGTGACTGACTATAGTTCTCATTCAATCCCCCTAGAAGCTGCATAAGCTTTTATCAATCCAAATTCATGATGAAATCACGTGATCTACCATACAAACATGATAGAGATGGTACTAATAATTCATATTCCTCCCAGAGCTCACTCAATCTTGAGAAATAAGCTGAGATAGTTGAGGTACCCTAAGTCAATGTCGCAATCTCTGTGTGTACATGATAGGTCTTTGTGTCATTTACTTATCAAATCGTTCCTTGAGATCTGATCAAACCTTATGTGCATTTGAATTATACACAATTCCATTAACCAAATCCTTTCGATATTGAGTTCATGATCCATGACAGAACAATCATACTCACTCGCTCCCATTGTTGTGCTGTCTAACCTTCATACATGGCTTTCCTGCAGGTTCCGTCGATGAAACCTATCTTATTCTTTTCCAACAATGGAATACGCATTGATTTGCTCCATAAAGTATAATTCTCCATGCCAGTGAGTTAGGGGTGTTCACGGGTCAGTTGAGGTCGATTATTGGTCAAAACCAAAACCAAACCAACTCAATTCGGTCTTTAAATTCTCAAAACTAACCAATCCAATTATAATATGCATTTATCGATTTGATTGTTATCGATTTTGGTTCAGTTATTCGATTATTAACCATACATAAAAAAACAATGATATATTTAAAATAGAGAAAAAGTAACAACAATCCATTTAAAATGAAAAATAGTTAGAACGACTAATATTATAAAACTTTCAATCACTAAATTTACTATGAAAATTTTTTAAAATTTA
>JAOTQJ010000049.1:9660217-9705383 GCA_025642045.1 Solanum sejunctum
ATACCAAATAGCCGTATCAAAAGGCTATGAGATCACAACCAATTGACAAGTATTGTTCAAGAAATGCAAGACACATAACATACAGAAATGAAAAATCCATAGCTAAATTGTTCAAGATTTCGAAATAACATGCACGTATTCAAAAAGATTTTCTTTTGATATAAAATATAATTGTAACTATTTTCTTTATTTAATATAGAGGTCGTTGTAATAATTATAAAATAAAATAGTGTTTCACAATATCTTTTCTTACATGGCTACTTGACTTTGTTGATTTATTTGTCTTAGCAATTATCATGAACCCAAATTATTATTCTTACATGCATTTATTTTTTTATTATTCACTCATTATTGAATATTTAAAGTCTACATAATAGTAAAACATTTTATAGTATGCAAAATATCTTGTTGTGCGTTGTATAAAAAGATCAAAATTTCTCTTTGGAGTACTCTTTAAATTTCAAGCATTAAAACAAATAAATAATATTTTATTATCATTATATTAATTTATCAAATTTAGTGTAATATTTCAATATTATTATACTTTATACTGATATATAATGTATCCATTATACGCATTCCTTATACTGTGTACAAAACATTTTTATACCAAGTTACATTAATCTGAAATAGTGAAATATAAGGATATGATTGTGGCGATTTTTAAGTAATTTAGTGGCAATTTTCAACCCCTACAAAATAGTTTGTGACGGTTTAAGAAACCGCTGCAGTTAGTATCGCCACTAGCATTACTGTGACGGTTTTATGAAAATGCCGCAACAACAATATAAAAACGCCACAAATTATTTTTGAGATCGTGGCAGTTTTGGGAAGTCCATTTGTGGAAGTTTTAAAACCCCCTCCAATACCATTTAAATTTTTTTAAAAAAACTATTACTAGCAATTTATGACTTAATAACATCTTAATTTATGGGAGTTTATAAATGCCACAACTAGTTTTGTACTATTCAATTGATTTCATATATCAATTGGAAGATAATAGTTATGATTTATGTAATGCCTTAAAATAATAATAATAATACAAGAAATGTAAGGGGGTACATTTTTTCAATTTGTTAGTGCTTAAGACCTAATTCCTTTCACTTTGTACGGTAAAGATTTTAAGTTTATGACTAAGTAGATTAATTGCTTCCTACACTTTTTTTTAATGTCGCTACCACTTCAATTTTTTTAAATTGTTTTATTCTCCAAGACACTATATTTATCTGCATCTATATAAGGGAACATCATTTTGCTTAAGAGAGAGCAGTGAAAGAAAGGGAGCAACACACAGAAAGGCAAAAGAATATATATATATATATATCAAAATATTTTGAGAAGGGAGATGTTTTATTATAGAGTTTAAGACTAAACTCTTGTCCAGAATTGTTGAGTTACACATTTTGTAAAAAAAAGGCCGTTGTATCCTGGAGGAGACAATTCAACAAGATTACCACATTTGGTAGAATTGTTCAAGTGTAGTTCTGATATTGAGGTAAGTTTGCCTATCCTTCTTTGAGATTGGGATTGAGTTATTGATTATTTGTATGTTATAATTTACGGAATGAAACTGTATCATGCGCTAAAAAAAAGGTCTGTGAATGTACTACATGTCTGTTAAGTTGAAATAGCAGGACACTTAGCTGTGTAGAATTAACTGACCAGCATACCCTCTTCTTTGAATTGTAAAAATAAGATTTTAATATAGTAGGAAGGTAGAAAATATTACTATAATATTTATTTTAATCCATTAAGTTGTCTGATTGAATTTCCTTCTATAATCTTTCACTTTTAATTCATTTTAGTTCCAAATCTCTTTATTTTTGTGTCAAATTAATCGTACAAGTTAATCGCACCATCTAGTACAAATCACAACATTTATGCTCAGAAAGGATAAATAAAAGTATTAATTATGAGACAAATGATGATCGAAAATATATACTTTTGACATAATCTTGGGCATAAAATTGAGAATCGTGACTAAGATGGAAAATAATAATTTTTAAAATATGGCGAAGAATTTTAGAGGGAACAATATCTCAAAATGTATAAAAGAGGGTGAATATAATTGCTAGCTTGTAGAACTTTGATAATCATTATACTTATTAAGAGAAATATTGCATCTACAATTGTATTTTGATTGCATGTATCCTCATGTCATGATATTTTGGAAAGTTGTAAATGGTGACTCGTATCATGAATCCTTGACCACGCTCACATAGGCAGCAAGGTAGTTGATACATTGTGACTCATATCATGAGTCCTTGACCACGCTCACATAGGTGGCAAGGTAGTTAATACATTGTGATTTATATCATGAGTCCTTGATCACGCTCACTTAGGTGGCAAGGTAGTTGATACATTATGATTCGTATCATGAGTCCTTGTCACGCTCACTTAGATGGCAAGATAGTTGATACATTGTGATTCGTATCATGAGTCCTTGATCACGCTCACTTAGGTGGCAAGTTAGTTGATACAAGGAGATTATTATCATGAGTCCTTGTCCATGATTTAGGTGGTAAGGTGTTGATATGTTGAGATTATATATAGCAAGTTGTGCGACCGTCTTTATTCCACTTTCCATTGCATTGTATACCAGATCATTGTATTTCATGTGGTAGTTTTGGATTAGCTTAATTGAAATTATATATTTACCTTATTCGTGTTGTTCTATATAAATTGACGGCATCGATGCTAGGTGGAAGCATTCCTAAATTATTCCATAGTTTATTTAATTTTTGATTCCCAGTTTATTAAACCTACTGGGTACATATTATGTATACCCACCCCACTTTTTTCTCCCCCGAATATTCTTGTCAGTATTATCCAGGCAATAGTTAAGTTGCTCGTATAGTCGATTCGTACCAAATCTAGTGGTGAGACTTAGAGCTTCGAGTTGCCATTAAATTTTATCTTAGTTATTAAGTCTTTATCTCTATTCAAAGACTGAGATGTACTTATTTCATCAAAACTTATGTATTTAGAAGCTTTTTATTCTCATGACACCAGGTTTTGAATTATGATTTTATCTATTGAGTCTTTTTTTCTATTTTAAATGTATTTTATCTTCAGGTTTGGAAATTCATTAGTTTCCGTAGTTGTGATCCCATTTTGGGTCGTGACAAGTTTGCTATCAGAGCTCTAGGCTCACCGATCTAATGAGTTAAAGAGCAGAATATCTAGTAGAGTCTCGTGGATCGATACATAGACGTCCGTATCTATCTTCGAGAGGCTACAGGATGCTTAGTAGGAAAAATCCTCTATTATTGATTTCTTTCATGCGATTTGTTCATATTCAAGTTTTGTATGCCTCTAATCCATTTTTTTACATAGATGTAAATGACTAGAGTTAGTAATACCGAGGATGAGTCCTTACCTATTATCCAAGCCCCAGCCAGAGGGTGAGGTAGAGGGTAAGGCAGAGGTCGTACAGAGCTAGAGGTTGAGGCCAGGCTAGGGGAGCAGCACCAGCACGAGGTCAAACCAGCGAGACTTCACCTGAACCAAACGTTGACCCAATTTATGAGCAGCAGACTGAGGATCCAGTTCAGCCTCTTGCAACCTCTTTGTGTACACCAGTATTACAGGAGCTATTGACTTGATCGTTTGCATGGTTAGAGGGTACCCCTACCACTAGTAATCCTCCAAGTACCACAGTTCCTAGTATTCTTGTTAGTCCTTCACAGCTAGCTCAGGGACCTAGTATGGGATTCTAGACTTCGAGTTTATTTTCCATGCCTTTTACTGTACCTCCAAGGTTTCCAGCCCTACCAATTTTTGCCAGTGCTACTATATCCTTGTCTGAGCAGAAAAACTTTGAAAGATTTGTGAGATTAGCTCCTCCCAAATATAATGGTATGGCATATGATTTTTTGAGGGAGTGTCACAATAGACTGTTAATTTGGATATTCTGGAGGCCCATGGAGTAGCATATACATCTTATCACTTCACAGGCATGACCAAAGAATGGTGGAGGTCAGTCATGGGCCGAACGCCTATCGTTGCTCTAGCAATGAATTGGGAGCAATTTATTAAAATCTTTCTTGAGAGATTTGTAACTTATAGTGTTCGAGATAGGCGTCATGATGAGTTTGATAGATTGGAGCAGGGTTCTATGACTGTGTCCCAATATAAAGCACGATTTCATAAGCTGTCTTGCTATGCCATATCTAGTATTCCCACAGAGTTTGAGCGAATTTGTCGATTCATAAAGGGGTTAACAAGCTATCTCCAAGAGGCTACAACATCTCTTGTGTTATTTGGTGGTTCCTTTTAAAGTATTGTCGATCATGCCAGGATGATAGAAGGCATCAGACATGCATGATAGGCTGATAGTAAGAGGTCCCGCCGTCAGGGTCAATTTGGAAGTCATACACCTAGAGATGGAAATCCTCAAAGACAGGGCGCTCAGGGCTATCAGGGGAGGCCAATTCATGCAGCCATTTAAGGTGCAAATAATACTAGTAGGCCCAGACATTGTTACGTATGTCATGAGTTCGATCATAAAGCCCAGGTTTGCCCCAAGCATGCTCCTGCTTCTTTTCCACCTGGGGCACGAACAACTCGCTCCACATCAGCTCTAGCAATTAGAGGTACTTCACAGAGTGCGAGGGCTGGTACTAGAGATGCCAGGGGTGGAGATCGAGGTGGCACTCATGGTAGAGCACGTACGAACAGTGAGCGTCGAGTATGCTATACCATTCTAAGTTGAACTGCAACACAAGTATCTGATGTTGTGATCACATGTATTATCCTAATTTGTCATCATTCAGCTTCAGTATTGTTTGACCTTGGATCTACCTATTCATATGTATCAACCTATTTTGCAATTGATATTGATAGTTTATGTGAACCTCTAGATGTACCTATCTGTGTTTTGACGACGGTAGGTAAATCCTTAGTGGTGGATCAGGTATATCGGGATTGTGTAGTGGTAGTCTCAAGTAGGGAGACCTAGGCTAATTTGATCCTCCTAGACATGATAGACTTTGATGTTATTTTGGGAATGAATTGCTTGTCTTCTTATCATGCAACCCTTGATTGCTATGCTAAGACTGTGACCTTAGCATGTCCGTGTTTACCTAAGTTAGTATGGTTAGGTGCTCCTAGCTCTTATCCTAAGGGGGTGATTTCTTATGTTCATGCCCGACACATGATAAAACATGGGTGTTTGTCTTATTTGGCTTATGTATGAGATATTTCTAAGGAGTCACCTTTTTTAGAGACCACGAGGGTAGTAAAAGAGTTCATAGATGTGTTTCCTACCGACTTGCCTAGTGTTCCCCCAGAACGTGATATTGACTTTTCTATAGATGTGGAATCGGGCACCAATCCCATTTCAATTTCCCCTTACTGGATAGCTCCGACAAAATTAAAGGAATTGAAGGAGCAACTAGAAGATCTACTAAAGAAAGGATACATTCGACCTAGTGTGTCGCCTTAGGGTGCACCGGTGTTGTTTGTGAAAAAGAAGGATGGTACTATGAGAAAGTGTATTAACTACCGTCAATTGAATAAGGTGACCGTCAAGAATAAGTACCCCTTATCACGTATTGATGATCTGTTTGACCAGTTACAAAGTTTTTCAATATTCTCTGAGATTAATTTAAGGTTAGGGTATCATCAATTAACTGTTCAGGAGTCAGACATCCCAAAGACCGCTTTAGGACACGATACGGGCATTATGAGTTTGTAGTTATGTCTTTTAGATTGACCAATGCACCTGTCGCTTTTATGGAATTTACGAACAGAGTGTTTAAACTCTATTTGGATTCATTTGTGATTGTGTTCATCGATGACATCCTAGTATACACTAAGATTGAGCAGACCATGATAGTCACTTGGGAACTGTGCTCCAAAGGTTGCTTGAAGAGAAACTTTATGCTAAGTTCTCTAAGTGCGAATTTTGGCTTGAGTCTGTAGCTTTCCTAGGTCATGTGGTGACTAAGAATGACATTATGGTTGACCCATCCAAGATTGCAGCGATTCGTGATTGTGTGAGACCCACCTCGGTAACTAAAATTCACAATTTTCTTGTACTAGCAGGCTATTACAGTCAATTTGTTCAAGGGTTCTCCTCTATCGCAACCCCTTTGACCAGGCTTACTCAGAAGGATGTAGCATTTTCATGGACTGATGAGTGCGAGGCAAGATTCCAAAATATTGAAGAGATATTGACATCACCTTTTATCCTAGCGTTATCTGAAGAAGTCATGCCTTTTGTGGTCTATTATGAGGGGTTAATCTGACCTGAAATTTTAAAGTTGATTTAGAACCCTGTGATTCAAAGTTATTGAAGGTGCCAGTGTGAGCAAGAAAACTCTTGGACTCCGTGAGACGAAGGAAAGGTCTCCCAGTAGAGGAAAAAATAGTACAACACGCGACAAAGCAGAGGACATTGACTCACAAAGTGTAGAAGTTTTATGCATGTTTGGTCGTGTGATAGTTATCTCAAGCAACATTAGTGTTCTACCATTATTCATTAGAAGGAAAGTTTGTTAACATATACTGTTATGATGGCACTGGAGAGTTGTTTTTGCAAAGCAGTTGTTTTGAGTGTTTTTTTATGCAATTGAATGATCCTATGTCCTTCCCCGATTGCCCATCCCTTGCACGGATTGCATGTTTTTAGCAAATCAGCACCAGCATACCCTCCAACTTTAGTGAGATATTAATATATATCACAACCTCCACTTTCACTGGAAAAGAAGGGAAAATTAAGAATAGTAGCAGACAGTTAGTAATGATTTGTCGTTACAGGCATATTTTAAAGGAGAAAAAGTAAATTTTTTTGGCAAGGAAAGTGGTGTCAAATGGAAGTAGTGTGCACGGTGAAATTTCATAAGCGAAATATGAAGAGAATAGTGTGTATATAGTCTTAACTATTCTTGTACTTTGTAAGTAAAAAAGAATGTGAAAATTCACATTCACCTCACCCATTAACTAATAAGAGGGGAGAAAATAGTCAGTAATTATGTTGTTGAATGTGCAGACTTATTGATCACACACTTTAGGCGTCGACAGAAGGAGACGATGCAGCAGTGGGAGTAGAGACGTGGTGGTGTGTGGAGAAATTTGAAGACTTACAACTCGATGATGGTAGCAAAAGATGCTCCAAAGCGGTAGGCATTATGGTATGAGGAACACATTATCTAATATTCATAAACAGGAGGAAAGGGGAAGAAGGTGATGGAGGATGCAGGGATGAATGGCCACGGCGTGTGGAAAAGAATGTGTATTCGAAGTAAAAAAAGGGGGAAAAGTGAGCAGGAACGTGTAATACCTACTTTGCAGAACATTCGGGAGATGTTTCTCGGGGAAGATAATCGGAGTGGGTGCTTATATAGAGAGAAGTGGTGGCCGTTTGGGCCGAACGGGCGGAAGTTGCAACTTGCAACAATCATGAGTAAATACCCGTTGATTTGAAAGAGCTTGGGTCATGACGCTTGGAAGAAGAGGCTGGCAGAAGAAGAGTGCGTTAGGTTTGAAATTTTAGAGGGTAAAAAGGTAATTTAGCATTGTTAATTTTAGAAGGTAAAAAAGTAATTCGACATTGGAGATTTTAGGGTTCATACTTAAAAAAGTAATATAGATAATTCTGTTTAAAAAAAATGTATACTTAATTTTTATTTGTGGTTGAGGAGCGAATAAACTGAGAAATTCATGAGGAATACTTCCTTCCTTTGATGTCAAGTACGCTTTCAAAGCACTCAAAGTTCCTTCCAATTGATATTTCAAACGAGAGACCTTTAGATGCAAATAAGTATTTGTTGAGGATGATGTATCATGGTCAGATGATGGAACACTTAGGTTACTAAGTCGCTGTTTAGCATTCTTAAATGCATTTGAAAGAACTGTTCCCATACCCAAACATCATACTCTTACTGAGTGTTCTGCGCCAAATAATTTGCCAATAATACTCTTACCCAAACAAATGATCCACCTTTCCTTTTGAGTTTCAAGATACATTTTTCCTCGACTTGACTTTTCTCCAGTTTTCAAAAACTAAGAAAGAATAGCATTAAACAAATAGTAATAGAACATTAAAGTAGAGAAAAAAAAAACATGAAAATGAGTAAGTTCATATGCATACTATCTCATAACGTCTTCTTGCTAGTGATTTTGAACCACCAATATATGGAATTTTTTGCTTGGTTCGAATTTTTTTGTTCTTTACACAACGTGCCTACCAATAGAAGTAATTGCAATTTAGAAAGTTAATCTACTATTTACTAAAAAAATAAGAGTAAGCATGGTTAGAGAGAAAAAATCTCACAATTGTTGATGGTCTTTTATGATAAGCAACAAAGCTAGCATACTGATCTTTATTTATAGCATTTGGCACATTAGCAAAATTTCATAGGTACTTTTGGCTGAATCATTAAATTCATTGTACAACCTTTGTCTATGTATAGCCCACGTTTTCCCATGCTACTTTTACAATGTCTATATGTAATGACTTCAGTAGTCCTAAAATAAAATCGAGGTTTTAAAGAGTAACACAAATTTAGTTTATACATATATGTATGTATGTATGTTTACATAAAATCTAGTAGTAATAAATAAATATATGTATAATAAATCTAGTACCTTTAGAATTGTTTCAAAGCAGTCTTCTTTATACTTTTGAGTAACATCTGCAGGCCCTAACCACTTATCAAAACTAATTGGAAACAAAACTGCAATCAATTGCTAATGTTCCACAACATTCTGCAAGTAACCCATCATCAGATGCCCCAATTGTCGCTCCATATTCATCGAAGTCCACAATAGTGCATTCTCCTAAAGATAGATTGTTGACATCGTGTACTTTGAGCTTAATAGTCTTGATCTTTATTTTCAAATCTTAAATAAGAAAATAAGTTAATAAAAAAAAGAAATTAAAGTGGTCATAACCAAGTAAAGTACGTGTAAGGCATACCAATTGTCTTTATTCTCCAATTTGGTAGAGGTTTAGATGTTGTATTTGAATTAGCAGGTTTAGTTGGAGCTTGTTCTTGTTGGACTTCATCAGATGGCAAGGGATTTGATATATCACGTGAGAAGGATTGTACTGATATTAAGGGTACAAATACACTTGATTGAGTTGGACTAGTTGGAGATGAAAAATTTTCATTAACATCATGTGATGCATGAACTGATTTTAATGAATTAGAAAAGCGCTTAACCTTTGGCATGATTACACACTACAAGAAGCATAATAAGGTAAAAAATGAACGACTCTATTATAGCACTAACAGAACCATACATATCAAGTTTCACATTATAATTATTAGAAATACAAGGCAAAAAAGAAATAACACTAAAATCAATATAATCAATTTAAATTTGTAGGAAGAATAAGATATTTAGGAATGCGTGCAATTTTTGTGATAGCTGAAGTATGTTTTCAATTTTTAGGTTCTTAAACACGGCTTACATCGTAAAATCCCCTGAAGATATTAAGCAAGATGGTGTTGAAGTCTATCCATGGAGACTTTGTACAATTGAGCAAGTGGAGAATATACTCTTGCATATGAGGATAATGAAGGTGACAGGATGTTTGTTGGGGATGTCCCTTGGCAGTAAGCATCTTAGATATCTCTCTATCTATGAATCTGATGCTTCCAATTAAGTTATTAATTTATCTTTTAACACACACACACACACTCTCTCTCACATGTCTGTAAAATTGATAATTTTTTAAAATTATTTTGATCTTGCACTCATTTACATGTTTTAATGATGCATATCACACACACACACACTCTCTTACATGTCTGTAAAATTGATAACTTTTTAAAATTATTTTGAGCTTGCACTCATTTACATGTTTTAACGATGCATATAGTATAACTTTTAAAATATTTTTACTAACTGACATGAGTTGCATGTGTGACGTATTGATGCATTCGATGCACACATGAAGCACAAGATGCACATGAAAAATCATGTGATGCAAAAGATGTACGTGTGACGCACAAGATGCAGGTGTGACACACAAGATGCAGGTGTAGCGCAATCAATAGCTAATTTAGTTATAGACTAGATAGGTCATGGCCCGTGCTTATGATCAATATAAGGTTATTCGCTTAAAATAGAAAAACTTACACGAGAATCTTCTTTTATTATTCCAGAGCTTCTTCAATTCTTCTTTGCTTGCACTATAACCATTCAGAATAAAAATTAAATAGTTATGCAATAGTTGAGACTGACGAGTCAAGTTGATAACACGGTTACTGTAACAACCAAAAATATATACACTATGTTATTAGAAATATAGACAATGTACTATGTATAGAGCAATAATCAAGGCTAGGACAAATCCTAGCATCTATAGAGGTCCATGTTTGAAACAGAGCAAATTCAGAAGCTAGAGCTAGTATTCAAAATGAAAAATCTTATATACATTTTCAATTAGTTCTGCATATGTGTTGGATAGTTTGAGCAAAAAGAAATAGGTCAATTGAACCCATAGAAATTGATCCATCTTTGGTCACAAACAACATACTATCTGTTAAATTTGTACGACATCACTTTGTTTAAATTTAACTAAGTTTGCAGTAGGCTAATTTTTTAGCTATAATTGTTAGGCTGTAAAGTTTTTTTCACGTTATTGTTTTTCTAGTAGCAGATAGTTGTTCATAAAGTTTAGGAGAGTTGGGTTAGTGCAACTTGTTAGTGGTTTAGTTGCTTTATGAGTCTAGCTCTGTTATTTAAAGGGTCATTAACAGATAATAAAGTTAATTAACCATCGTCGACATTTTTTTTTCTTGAAAGCTTTCTCTTACAGTAGACTCTTCTATTGAACTTATTGTTTCATAAAGTTCATCATTTGGTATCCGAGCCAGGTCGTTCTTTTGGAAATCACTCGTTGTAGCTTTTCCCTGTGTTTTGGTTTTCCTTTCTTTCTATTGACAGAATGACAGAGCTACAAGCTGTTGGCAGTATGAAAAAGCTCAACAATAACAACTACAGTACATGGTCCACTTGCATAATGTCTTATATGCAAGGGCAAGATCTGTATAAGGTTGTGAACGGCAGTGATGTGACACAACCAGAATCAGAAGATGCACACGACACGTTGCGTAAGTGGAAGATAAAAGCAGGCAAGGCTATGTTTGCTTTGATGACAACAGTGGAAGAGGATGTGCTAGAGCACATACGAGATGCCACCATGCCAAAGCAGGCTTGGGATACATTTGCCAAGCTTTTTTTCAAAGAAAAATGATACAAGGCTCCAGCTCTTAGAGAGTAAGTTACTCTCAATAGGACAACACAACATGACAATTGCACAATACTTTCATAAGGTGAAGATGCTATGTCGAGAGATTTTAGAATTAGATCCACAAGCTCTAATTGGAGAGACCAGGATGACGCATATCATTATCCATGGTCTAAAGCCTGAATATAGAGGCTTTATTACTGTTGTACAGGGATGGCAAAATCAGTTGTCATTTGTGGAGTTTGAGAATTTGTTAGCAGGTCAGGAAGTCTTGGCAAAGCAAATGAGTGGAGTTTCACAAAAAGGCGTGGAGGACGCGCTCTACGTCAACAAAAGCAGAGGAACTCTAAGGCGTATAATGCAGGTGGATCAAAAAGAAATGATGATAAGGCAAAACATCATTAGCGAGATGGAAGCCATCGTTCAGAGGGAGCTTCAAAGAATCAATGGGGCAAAAACAAGAGGTTTGAAGGGAAGTGCCACAACAGTGAAAAGAAGGGCCATAAAGCAAAGTTTTGTTGGTTCAAATAAAAAGTCCTTTGAGAGCAATGTTGCTGCCACTTCTGGCCAAAAGGAAAACAGTGAAGATATCTGGGATGCAGAAGCACTCTTTGCCATTGAACAAGAGGAGTTGGCCTTTGTAGTAACAACCTCTAAGCAGACTGACTACGAGAATGGTTGGATTGTTGATTCTGGATGCTCAAACCATATGACTGGCGATAAGGAGAAGCTACAAAATCTGTCCAAGTACAAGGGAAGCCATGAGGTGGTGACAGCCAATGACACAAAATTATCGATAGCTCACATCGATAAGGCTGTAGTGTCTCCAAATAATTGTGGTGATCTTATGTTGCTCCAAAATGTGTATTATGTACTAGGTATGCAGAAAAATCTTTTTTCGGTAGCATAATTAACATCTTCAGGTCACTTTGTTCTATTTGGTCCGCAAGATGTAAGGATATTTCATGATTTGGAGATTAAAGAGCCAATAATGAAGGGAGAAGGACTGAATTTTGTCTATGTAATGTCAGCAGAAACCGCATATATAGACAAGACAAGGAAGGATGAAATAACAAACTTGTGGCATTTGTGGTTGAGTCACGTTAGCTACTTAAAACTTAGTATCATGATGGAAAAGTCAATGCTGAAGGGTCTTTCTAAAATTTCAGTAAGGATAAATATAATTTGTACAGGCTGTCAATATGGTAAAGCGCATCAGTTGTCATATAAGAAGTCAAAATATAAAGCTAAAGAACCATTAAAATTACATTTTGATATGTTTGGACCTATCAAGCAAGGGTCTGTTGGTGGGATGAAATATATGCTGACATTCATTGATGAATTTTTCTAGGTATGTGTGGATTTATATTTTAAAGGAAAAATCTGATACCTTTTCAAAGTTCAAGGAATTCAAAAAGGTTATTGAAGCAGAAGATGGTAAAAAATTCTTTGTCTGCGAACTGACAATGGCGGGGAATATACTTCATATGAATTTTCTGACTTCATTCGAGAGTGTCGAATACATCATCAATTCACATGTCCAAACACGCCTCAATAAAATGATGTAGCGGAAAGAAAGAACAAACATCTAGCAGAAATTTATCGAAGCATGCTTCACGCGAAAAATGTCTTGAGACAATTTTGGGCAGAAGCTATGAAGACTGCAGCTTATGTGATCAACAGAATTTTGTAACTAAGGTTGTGTTTTCTCTCACCCTTCGAAAAATTATGGAATATGAAATCTTCAGTCAGCTATTTTCGTGTTTTTAGGTGTGTATGCTATGTATTTATACCTAATCACTTACGTAGCAAGATGAACAAAAAGGCTACCAGGTGTATCTTTATAGGGTATGACAGCCAAAGAAAAGGGTGGCATTGCTGTGGTCCAACAACTGGGAAGTGTTACACTTCTCGGAATATAATATTTGATGCAGCTTCTTCATGGTGGTCTTCAGATAAGGAACTGATGGAAGATTCAGATGCTTTAAAAGATGTATTGGGCCCATCTCATATCCAATTGAATATAGATGAAGCTGAAGACGAAGCTAATAAAGATAATGGTGAAGAAGGTGTAACTCGAAATTCTTGGCAAACTGGTTTGTACCAACAACCAAGTGAAGAAGGTGAGTTAAATGGAGCAAACACACCACCTACATTTAGAAGGTCAACAAGGATCAGAAAGCAAAATTCCAAGTATGCCACTTCTGCCATAGTAGAAGAAGAAGATGAAAGAGAACCAGAAACTTTTGAGGAAGCATACCAAAATCCGAAATGGATTAAAGCTATGGGGGAGAAAATTGCTGCACTAGAATTGAATCAAACTTGGGAGCTCGTGGCAAAGCCAAAGGATGTCAAGCTTATTTCTTGTAAATGGATTTACAAGATAAAGCGTCACATAAATGGATCGATTGAAAGGCTCAAAGCTCATCTTGTAGCCCAGGGTTTTTCTTAGCAATATGGACTAGATTATGATAAAACATTTAGTCCAGTGGCAAAGCTTACTACAGTTCGCGTTCTACTTGCACTTATAGCTAGTAAGGATTGGAGGTTGTGGCAAATGGATGTAAAAAATGCATTCGTGCACGGAGAGTTGGATCGGGAGATCTATCTGTTTCAACCAATAGATTTTCAGAGCAAAACTCATCCTGAGCATGTATGTAACCTTCGAAAGGCTCTCTACAGATTAAAGTGCCGAGGGCATGGTATGGTAAGATATCTGAATTTCTTACTCAAAGGGGTTATTTAGTAGCACCATCAGATTCTAGTCTGTTTGTGAAAGACGTTGGCAGAAAACTAGCTATATGTGCTAATATATGTGGATGATCTAATCCTATCAGGAGATTGTGAAGAAGTAGTTCTCCAAACTAAAAAAAATTTGTCAGTCCACTTCCAGATGAAGGAACTCGAAAAACTCAATCATTTTCTTGGCTTGGATGTTGATCACAATGAAGAAGGAATCTGTTTGCATCAACAAAAATACTCCAAAGATCTCTTGAGGAAGTGTTGGATGGTCAATTGCAAACCAATCTCAACACCACTGGAGCCAAATGCTAAGTTGTGCTCTCACGAAGGGAAAGACTTGGAAGATGCAACAATGTTTCGGCAATTGAAGGGTAGTTTGATCTACTTAACTTTAACAAAACCAGACATCTCTTCTACAGTTAGTGTTATGAGTCGATACATGCAAAATGCAAAGAAGTCTCATTTGGAAGGAGTTCGTCGAATCTTGAGATATCTGAAAAGTACACTTAGCTATGGCATTCTGTACAAAATAGGTGAAGACTGCAAGTTATTTGGTTATTGCGATGTGAACTATGCAGGAGATCATGATACTCAATGCTCAACTACTGTATATGTATTGATGCTTGCGTTCGAAGCAGTCTCATGGTGCAGCAAAAGGCAACCAACTGTGTCTTTATTAACAACAGAAGCGGAATATCTAGAGGGACTAAATAAAATTGTTTTAGGAATATCTTCAAACACCTGGTTTGCATCAAGTCCTTTGCTTTCTAGTACAATTTTTGCTTTATTTTTTTCAGATGAAAATTTAATAGTTTTGGCGCTCTGCTATAGTTGTGTGCCAACAAAAACACAACACCCAGTGAAATCCCATAAAGTAAGGTCTGAAAAGAGTAAAGTATACACAAATCTTATCATTACCTCATGGGTTAAATGGTGTATTTGTGAATCAAAATAGAAATTTTCTGCGGGGAGGCGTTTGAACTACTATCCACATGCAATATACAAAAACCACCAAGAGCACACGGAGAAAAGGATTAAAAAAAAGAGTAAATCAAATATCACAATTCATATATAGAATTGATAAGAAAACACAAAGCACACTCTTTCAGTATTTCAAAATACCATTTAACCCTCTTTTCTTATCCATAATAATACTTGAAAGTTTTAGATCCAACATAAAACAATAAATAAACAGACTTTCTAAGAATCTAGGAAAGTCCATAACTGATAGCAGAGAAAGAAAGAATCAAAGAAACAGGGGAAAAAACTTATTGAATGTAGCAACACAATATACAGGATAAAAAATTAATTGTATTCAGAATATAAAATAGCACAGAGAGATGAATTCAGAACATAAAGAGGAAAGGGTAAGAATGAAAAAAAAAAAATAGAATTGCGAAAGAACTGAAAAACTACCCAAAGAAAGATAAAGCAGAGTAAGAAATAGAAAAAACTGAATAGAAGAAGATGATTTTACCATTAACAAAGATCCTTTTGTGAAATTGCAAAAACATAAACTTAACCTGCCTAATAAAATCAGAAATGCAGCATACTTAAAAAATTTATTTAAATGTTTCCAATAATTACTTTTATCCAACTTGAACATTCATCGTTCTTCATTGGTTTCAATCATCCATTCTCAGCCATAATTTGTACTTTGTCAACACATTCAACTGTCAATACTCTGTTCGGTGTAAATAATCTTTGAGGCAGAACCAAATCTATTCAAAGAGAATTTGAGAGTTCGGCTGAACACAAAAATGCGACCCATCATCTCAATTTAACAAATCTATAAGGGGGTCATTTAGATATTAACATTTGATAATGTAAAAGAAAAGTTCTTAAGCAAATGTCTGACACATAAAGATGTAATTATCTTTCAAAAATAATTGAACTTTTGTGGTTAAAGCAAAATATGTATGAGATAACTTAAAAAGAAAGTGATAGATTGCTTTACTTCTGAAACATTAAAGTGTTGAAAAGCTTTCATAGCCAGCATAACCACCCTAGCTCTTAACGATTGATCACCATCACTTCAAAATTCTTTTATACCTTGCATTAAGTTATTCCTATCAATAAGCACATAATATAATAGATTATTATATGTGCATGTTTATGTCATGTTTCGAAATCCTCTCAAATGATATACCATTTGAAAAGAAATATATCACACAAATGCTTCAAGAAACACAAATAGCCTTATACAGTACTTAATAAATTAAGTTTTTTTAGAATAGTACTAATATTTTCACAATAGATCAACTCTTGACCAACTAATCTCTCTGCATGACATGAACTTTTTTTTGATATTAGTAATAAGATACTCTACAGAAAATGCAACCTTCACTAAGGAGTTTCGTCAAATAGGTCTCGTAGTAAATAGAAGCAATGATAAATTCACCCAATGTCAATGTTTTATAATAATATAGAGAAAAAAATTAACAACATTGAAATCTTATTTGATGAAACCATCAATGAAATGCAAAAGTACTAAAAGAATTTTAGGAAGTGAAAAGTGAATTATTTACCTCGCAATATGTGTTTCACACAACATTATCAAGCAACTTCATTGCAATCCTCCTATGTTTTCTCCTTGAAGTCCAAAATTTTTATATGCAATTGTAAAACTTTTAATTCCTCGATCCATCCGCAAAATGTATTATCGAATAAATTGTTAGAAATCCTACCTGAAAATCTAGGCGACAATGAAAGATAAAGTAAACAATAAAGAAAAGTAAGAGAGAAAAAGCAAAAATAAAAAGTAGAAAAATTATAAAATAACCCGAGAGAGAGGAAGCAATTGAAATTGGAAGAGAGAGGTACTGATGGGCTATTGCTTGTAATCGTACACTGAATAAACACACATGAAGATCCTAATATCTTTACGTACTGCCAATAACCAAAAATAATTTAACAACTTACCCTTATTCGTGTTAGTCAGCGCCAATTTTTGAAAAAAGAAATGCGTAAACTTGAAGGTAAATAGCTAATCCACATCATCACTTGTACTGAGATTAGTAAACACTTTAACCTCATCAGATTCATTTCCATCGACTTACTCCGAGCTTCACCCAAATCCGGGCCCATTGACGACATAGTTACATTATAACCAACATCATTATCATCATCATTAACCAATTTATTACAAAAATTCTTATCCGTCTTATCCTCCACCAGAAATGGAGGATATATTCGAAGCCATCCAACTAATCAACCCTAAATCCAAACAAAATTTCGCTCAATCAAAATCCAAAATCAAGCTAACAAGTACCAGATCCGATCTCGAAACGGCAACTAAGTATAGAAAAATAACAATTTCTGCATTGAATTGAAGCACAAAAGCGGTAAGATCTAAGTTATTCGCCGGATCTCAGTACACCCCAAATCAAACCCAAAAAATTTCGCCGAAAATTGAGAAACTGTTGGATTAAGTTCAATGCATCAGAATTGTATATATAAACAGAAAATTAATGCATGAAGTGATTAACTTACATGTCGAAAAAGTTATCTGTACCCATTTTTGCCTTGAAAGAGATTGCGTGTGGGTTTGTTGAATGAAATCTTCTGAAGTGTTGATACAAATACGACCACCACGTGTTGAATAGCCAATTACGTTGGGCAAATTGTTTAAAGGCCTCCACGGTGCAATTTTTATAGCTTTGTGACAAGAATGGGATGCAATGTTTGTTCGCTTATAATATAGAGCAATATTTGAAACATTGTATAAGGTTTAATTTTAGACAACCAATTCTGTTTAACCGCAAGTTTTGACTTGTCGTTTGTGAAAAAGTCTATTTGAGAAAAGTAACACTGCTATCAATTAGGCTAACTACATCAATAAACTCTTAAAAATTGTCAGTAAAATTTCATATAGAACTTACAAAAAATAATTAAAATTAATTGTACCACGCCTTTTCAGTATAAGGCTTCTGTATTTTCACACTCTTTGCATAGTTCCAAAACTTATTTTATCTTCTCCTCCTTCTCCACTTGCCATGCAGGTTGACTTGGAAAGTCTTCCGATGGTAACTTCTAATAAACGTATCGTTCATTTTCGACTTAAAACGCTTGCAACTAAGAAAATCAAATCTTTAGGAAATCAAATTTGAACTATTCATTATAAATAAAAAAATTTATAAATACTTATACATAATTTAGTTTGAGATTGATTAAATCATTGAAGGAAAGAAAAAAAAGCAATCCTTCCAATTATTTCAATAAGTACCTCCTTCGGAAGGGACATACTCTTACTTTATTATTCGTTTGACTTCTTGCAATCCTCTTCATACAACTTTTCCTTAAATGATAATTGATTAAGAATATGCAGAGTTTTATTTTTTGGATTTGAAATTTAAAATATTTGAAGAGAATATGAAGAGTTGTAACTTTCGAGTTTTAAAAAGATGAAAATGAAGAGCTACAAAGATGAAGACTTGTACTAGGCGAATCTGGAATTCACCTTACTAAATTAGTGGAATCACAAAATCGAGAAGCCTTTCTACGCCCTAATTATCAAGTTCAGTCAGTATTCATTTGTTGGGAAATTTAGCGAACTAGATGCAACAAAAAATATGATACTGAAAGACCTTCGACGTACAAATCAATAATAATATTTTGTTCAATATTTTGCAGGTCTTGAGTAAGAGATTTTGGAGAGCAATGAAATTACCTGGACAACATTATGTCATCAAGCTTGTGTCTATAGCATACAACAAAAGGAGATGATCATTATTGCGAAGTGGATCAAACATCACACTAATATACTAAAACTTAATAGTGATAGAAATTGTGTATACATGATTCGCAGAGGAGGAGGGGCTGTAAGAAACTCCACTGGAAAGATCATTTTTGCATACTCTACACCATTCAGACCAGGGACAAGCAATTATGTGGAAGTAGTTGCAATGATGTATAGACTAAAATGATGCTCAACTCATGATTCTAGAATAGTTTGGTGGAGAAATTCTTTACGCCTTACAAATTGCATAAACAAAGTATAGAAGTTCCCGGGGATGATTTCAAGATTCATAGAAGACATTCAGAAACTAGTTGAAGAGAATGAATTTGCAATAACTCATTGCTACATAGAAACCAACAAAATTTGCCAATAAGTTAGTTAGCTTCTCTAAGCCATAGAAATAATGAAATTCAGATATTCAACTCCTTAACTAATTTGCCAGCAGATACCAAAGGGCTCTTTAATATAGACAAGTGGAGTTCTCCATCATTTAGGATCAAAGAGGTAAAGAACAAAAATGTTATTTGCCAACCTTCTTAGATATCTAGACCATTATGGCGTAGGAGAACAAATTCTAACCACTTCTCAGTGATCTTATATATAATTTGCGATGCAAACTCAATTTGTAACTTTTTGAACTCCAAGAAATGCAATCATAGATTTATTTTTAAAAAATTAATTTTTTTTTAAAAAAATATATTGATATATTGTATGTTTAATGTATATAAATTGATACATTTTATAACCCTAGCTAACAGCATATACACAGTACAGGTGCGTAGGCAAGAATTGTGCGTACAATTTAAGAATAATCCAATCTATATCTTCTATAAAATGTAAAATATAGTTGGGTTTTATATTTATCTGAAAGTGCCGCTGTAAAAATATAATTATGAAGCATAATCAGTTGCAATAAATATTTTTTGCATAGGATCTCTCTATTACTTACTCTGTCCATTTTTATTTGTTCAGTATTAATTTGAGACATCCTTTAGCTTTAAATAGCAATATATAAAATAACATTTAACTAATATACTAGCCTTTTAATATAATAAATTAAATATGTAGAAAATAATAGCAATAATTAAGCATAAACTAGAAACAAGTGTTAAATTATCTCTTAAATTTTCACAAATAGACAAGTAAAAATAAATACTTATTTTTAATATATTGTGAACCAGTAAAAATACAAGGAGGGAATATTAGGTTTCACGAGCTCGGCCTAGCAACAAGTTAGGTTCACACTTGATTGAAGACATAATTAAGTAAATAATACTAATAAGTATACTTTTCAAAAGTCGTCATAATATGTAAAAGAGATGATGACACATTCCAACAATCACATGTATATTGCGGTGACACCTTTTTTTTTAACCATCTTAAAGAAGAGTACAATATCGTATCGTTGCTTCTACGCATAAAGGATTTCTTTTTCTTTTTGCCATTGGATAATCTACAATTTATTCTCAGTATAAATGCTTAAAAAGCAAAGAAAGAAATCAACTCATTATAGAATGCTTAACACATTATATTGCTCATTAAAGGACTCTGGCATATTAGAATAAAAAATAACACGATCTAACAACACAACAACATATTCAGTGGAATCCCACAAGTAGGGTCAAAGGAGGGTAAAATGTACGCAAACTGTACCATTTCTCATAGAAGTAGAGAGATTGTTTCCTGCCAGTAGTTTTATACAAAAGTAGGTCAGATACTATATAAAGAAGTGAAGATTGAGATCTAGACTTAGCATCATCTTCTAATATTCACTAATTAATGACCTCGACCATGACGGCTCGGACCAGAATATGCTTCATTTCTAAAGATTGGAATATGATGTGATCTGAAGTATCGCATCGAAAAAGATCTTGTAGCCTCCGCTTCTATGCCAGAAAAAATGAGAATAATGGCGATGTTGAATAATATAAAAATGGAGATGCTGTTGAACCGGCTCCTTATGCATAATTTTGCCGATGCTTCTAACATTGGAAGAATATTACAAGTTTAAACTGAATCAGAATTGTTGTTTTTAAGTTTATGTATTGGTGACCTAGGGTACAAAATAATGGATGTTGACATTTTTATAAAATGTAGTAGTGGCAGCAGGGAGTTAGAAAAAGTGGAAACTTGTTCCTTCCGTTAAGACAGAAAATGGGCAGTGCCAGGGACAAACTTAACAGGTTTTAGGGAATTCCTTGTCTCTTCACTTTGAATTTCGTTTCAGATGTACAATGTAGTTTATTTTTAATTGTGTTTGCACAATCTTTTTTTAAAAATAAATAAATTAGAGTACACTTTGACTAATACATTCCTTATTAACTCTTTGAATTTCGTTTCAGATGCACAATACCGCTTCATGTATCTTGGTTACCGTAGGGGCATGTATGTCTTATCAATAGCTAAAATACAACATTCCCGTTTGCATCTTTTAAGGAGTAGATAATTTTGTTTGTGTGTCCACCATAACTTTATTAGCAAATAAGCTTCCTTCGTAGCGGTGAAATCAAAATTTTTATTAACGTTAAAATATAAGTAAAATTAAATATATAGAGAAGTGATAAAAAAGGATTCAACATATGTGTAGATAGTTTTAAAAATAAAAGAGAAACAGAAATTATTACAGTTTGAGAACTAATTAACAATGAAATCGTAGCAAATTTGGTTGTCAAGCGTATTTAGTGTATTCATCCACACCAAGAATATAACTTATGTCAATTGTGTTCGTTCTAATATTACGTAGTTTTGATGATTTAATAAACTATAGAAATTGATGAAGGACTTGATCCCATATGCACTGCAAATTTGAAAGCGACACCCGACAAACAGTACACTGGCAATTCTGTTAATATTAGTGTGCATCTACTTGTTATGCAATAGTTGTCTAGCTAATTGAAATGCTCCAAGTACTGACGATGTTGGTATATATATTATCCATCTTAAGAAGAAAGTTTGAACGTTTTGCATACACAAAAATCGAGTGAGTGTTCTAGTGAGGCTCACGTCTAGTATACTAAGACAAAACAGAGTTATTTTTACTTTGTATACTTAATTGTTCTTATTAAATGCTTGCATCTTATAAATTGATTCCTATTCTATAAAGGGATTCGATACTAAGCAAGTTTTTTCTATTGTTGGTTGAGATATAGCTAGAGTTAGCTATAATAAGTTAGTGAAGTCTAAGTTTGTTAAGGTTAGTCGATTTAGTGGGTAGCTGAGCACCTACTTTAGAGCTTGAATCTGTGGTAGAGTTATCACAGTGAGGGAGAAGATATTTAGAGTTAAATTCTTTGATTGCAAGAGTTTGTAATTGCACATCTTGTACCTTTGATAAGAATAGAATTGAGCTGATAGAGTACATGTAATACCTTTCAACTCCCTTGAGCAAGGGCTTTTTAATTACTTTATTTCTTTACTGCTTTTTTATTATTTATTATTGAATTAACGGACTTGGTCCATTGACACTCAATGGAAGCGTATATTTCATCAATTGGTATCAGAGCTAGAATTCTCTAAAAGGTTAACACTAAGAGGGGATCCTAAAGGAGAAATGATAGCTCCACTGAATCTAAAATAGGGTTAGTTATCTACCAGGCCCCCTCACTTTAATGGGTAATTCTATAGTTAGTGAAAGACTGGCATGCACAACTTTTTCATGGCTGAAGATAGTGAGTTATGAGATATTATGCTTGATAATCCTTGTGTTCCCACTCTAGAGGTGAATGAAGGAGAAGATACCAGGATAATTCCTAAGACTCGAGTACAATGTACTGATGCTGACAGAAAGAAGATTGAAAAGAATTACAAAACTAAGAAGTTGTTGGTGTGTGGAATTGGTGAAAAAGAATATCATAGAGTGAGTTATGAGATATTGTGCTTGATAGTCTTTATGTTATCACTCTGGAGGTGAATAAAGGAGAAGATACTAGGATAGTTCCTAGGACTTAATAATAATCCACTAATGCTGATAGTAAGAAGATTGAAATGAGTTACAAAACTAAGAAATTATTGGTATGTGAAATTGGTGAAAAAGAGCACAATTGGATCTCAGCTTGTGAGTCAGCAAAGAAAATCTGGGATTGCTTGCGTACTACTCATGAAGGTACTGTGCAAGTGTGGGAGTCTAAAGTGAATATGCTCACTACTGAGTATGAAAATTTCATTATGAAAGAAGGAGAATCTGTTTATGATATGTATACCTGATTCTCATCCATTATAAATAAACTTTAATGCTTGGTTGAACTTATTCATCCTAGTAAGCATGTTAGGAAGATCCTCAAAATTCTTCTTAACTCATGGGTCAACAAGGTTTATGCAATTACTGAGCCCAAGGACATGAAGGTACTGACTATGAATGCTTTGATTGATAATCTACAAGCTCATGAGTTGAATAGAGCAAATAAACTGCTAAGAAGATTAAGTTGTTAGTTCTAAAGGTAACACAAGGTAAGGAATCTGAAGAATATGAACATTAGGTGGCATATCTTACTAAAAGTTTTCTAAAGATTGGAAGAAAACATAGAGGTTTCAAAAAAGAAGGAAATCCTAGCTGAGCTGCTACTACTAATTATCTTTGTCACAAATGTGAAAAATTAGGACATTTTATCAGAGATTATCCAATGCAAAAGATGAACCATAAAGACTATGTCAAGGCTGGAGGCAACAAAGACAAGTCAAGGACCAGGTCTCTAATAGAAAAAGCAGAAAGATGTTGCTCCCCAGCGCACGCAAGTGTACGTAGTCTTACCAAGTAATATAGTAGCCCTTATTAGGAGCTGGGATGTCGAATCCAAAAGATTTAAACCAAAATCAATTAACAATCCACGTTACTGTGTTAAGTGTGTCTTTGTTGAAAATGATAAAAAGATTGAGTGAAAAACTGAAGTAAATACTTATAACTACTATGATTATTTATTTGTTATGAATTATCAGATTAAGTACGATTCTGAGATTTTAACCTTCTTGATGCAATTCTAGACTCAATGCTTGCACTTACGTTTGAGCTTTTTGATTACTGACTCACAGGGTTAAAATTACCTAAACGGGGTTGCATGCCTCCACCGACCTACCCTTATTGACTGCCTAGCTACATCATCGACGGGGATAGACAAAATCAATAAGGATACTTTAACATTATCTTTCTATATTTGAACCAAGTTAGGTGTAAGGCTAGTTGTCACGGGTCTCTCTTACACAAATCAATCTAGTCTCCTAGTTGAACAAGCTCCTTATATTACTGTGTTCGATTCATTTCAATATCTCTTGAATCCAAAATGAATAACTAATTTACCCCATAGTTGATCAGGCTATGAAGTATAAATAAAAGCAATAAAATATAAAGCTCATAGATCCATTCATAATATGTAAATATCATGTAACAACCCATATTTGAGATGAGATGTCCCACATTAGCAAAACACAAGAGATATGCTAGGTATATAAGTAAAGAACTAGTTTATATACAGTGAGGCATCTTTTGTAATGAGCCCAAAGGGACAAATCTGTGATGGGCTAGGCCTAAGAGTGGAAAAAACTTCATAGTGTTGAGTCATATGATTAACGGTGGTATCAGATCCACTCCTCTGTCAGCCTTGCCGATGTGGGACTAGATTTCAATTGAGTTTAGGCGAATTTCGGTAAGGTGGGACAAACCTCAGTACTGAGTCTAAGCGAATCACGTGTGGTGGGGCAAACCTCAACTAGGAGGCTGAGTCCATAGAGTTTTAGATGAGATGGCCTACATCAACAAAACACAAGAGAGATGTGAGGTATATCAGTAAAATATTGACATATATACTGTGAGGCGCATTTTGGGGTGAACTCAAAAGGATAAATTCATGATGGGCTAGACCCAAGAGCGGATAATACTTCACAGCCTTCGGCTAGGTCGTTACACATCAAGAACTAGAAAATTATCTATGACTACAATCCTAGAATATGGGAATATTAGCCACGCATCATTGTCTTACATATAAAAAATAATCTCATCAACATTCATAATGAAGAATCAAAGGTAAAAACTAACCAAAGTAACCCTAGAATGATGTTTTTAGTCGTCTCTCCTCTATTCCGTACAAAACCAGATATGAAACCTAATGTTCTAAATAGAATATAACTTAAAATTCTCGTATTTCAATTTTTCCCTTGCGTCTTCAAAGTCCACGACATGGACTAGGCTATTTCAAGTGGATTTTCACATTTAATACTGATTGGGCTGATTTTCCCTTTTCTTATGCAGGTTTGCCTATTTTTCTATTTCGCTCCTTTTTCTCTAGGTTTTCAGCTAGTACATCGTTTTTCTAGGTCCTTGACGTGCACTTGAGTCTTTTTGCTGAGCTGACTGATTTCTTTACTTATTGCTGCAATCATGTTCTTCCTCAAACTCTAGATGTGAGTCCTGACTAGCATATTATGTTCAAAAATCGACAAAAACACAATCAATAGGTGCACTTGACTGGATTAGCAAAATACACTAAACTATACTAAAGTACCTAGGCTCTATGGATTTTTCCTTTGACTAAGTTCTATGTATCGGTAGTTTTGGCTAGTTTGGCATATAAATACGCCTAAGATCAAAATGTTGCAATAACCTATATTGTGAAGAAGGCTCTTGCTATTTGGAGAAATTCCTCATATGAGCCAGAGGGGTCTAAGCATCCAGAGGATACTTTATTGATTTTATTAAGAATGATTATGAGATTTCAATCAAATATTTACATTCATGGCAAAATTTGATGATGATAATGAATTTGAGGAAGAGGTAACTTTACATGATTTCAAGCAAAATTTGCACACTTTTTTAATTAGGAAGTTGAAAAAGTTAACTGTTATTCTTAGTGATTTGATTACTGAGTTAATTACTGAAAAGGATCTATTGAACAATCAATTAGATCTTGTTCAAGATGAAAAACTAGCCTTAATATCTCAGTTATCTGAAGTGAAAAAAATATATTTTAGATTTGAAATTAGAAAATGTGGCTCTTTGTGAAAAATTGAATGAAGAAGAAAGGGCTATCAAAATGGGAAGGAAAATTATAGTAAATTGCAACTTAAACAGGGTTGTATGCCTCTACCGGCCTACCCTTATTGACTATCTAGCTACATCGTTGGCGAGGATAGACAAAATCAATAAGGATGCTTTAATATTATCTTCCTATATTTGAACTAAGTTAGGTGTAAGGCTAGTTGTCACAGGTCTCCCTTACACAAATTAATCTAGTCTACTAGTTGAACAAGCTCCTTATATTACTGTGTTCTATTCAATTCCAACATCTCTTGAATCCAATATGAATAACTAATTTACCCCATAGTTGATCAGGCTATGAAGTATAAATAAAAGCAATATAAGAGTAATCTCGTGGAGATCCATTCATAATATGCAAACATCATGTTATAACCCATATTTGAGATGAGATATCCCATATCAGCAAAACACAAGGAGATATTGGGTATATAAGTGAAGGACTAGTCTATACATAGTGAGGCACCTTTTGGGGTGAGCGCAAAGGGATAAATCTGTGATGGGCTAGGCCCAAAAGCGGAAAATACTTTATAGTGTTGAGTCATATGATTAAAGGTGGTATCAGAGCCACTCCTATGTCAGCCTTGTCGATGTGAGGCTGGATTTCACTTAAGTTTAGGCGAATTCCGGTGAGGTGGGGCAAATCTTAGTATTAAGTCTAGACAAATTTCATGTAGTGGGGCAAATCTCAACTAGAAGGCTGAGTCCATAGAGGGGGTGTATGTAACAACCTACCTTTAGATGAGATGTCCTACATCAAAAAATCACAAGAGAGATGTTGGGTATATCAGTAAAGGATTGGCCTATATACTATGAGACGCCTTTTTAGGTGAACCCAAAGGGATAAATTCATGATGGACTAGGCCCAAAAGCGGATAGTACTTCACAACGTTAGGCTAGCTCGTTACATATCAAGAACTAGAAAATTGTCTATGGCTACAATCCTAGAATATGAGAATATTAGCCACACATCATTGTCTTACACATAAAAAATAATCTCATCAACATTCATAATAAAGAATCAAAAGTACAAACTAACCAAAGTAACCCTAGAATAGAGTTTTTAGTTGTCTCTCCTCTATTCCATACAAAACCAGATATGAAACCTAATGTTCTAAATAGAATATAACTTAAAATTCTCGTATTGCAAATTTTCCCTAGCGTTTTTAAAGTACACGACGTGGACTAGTCTGTTTTAAGTGGATTTTCACATTTAATGCTTATTGGGTTGATTTTCCCTTTTCTTATGGAGGTCCACCTATTTTCCTATTTTGCTCCTTTTTCTTCAAGTTTTCAGCTCGTACATCTTTTTTCTAGGTCCTCGACGCACACTTGAGCATAAGCTAACTGATTTCTTCACTTATTGTTGCGATCATGTTCTTCCTCAAACTCTGGATGTGAGTCCTAACTAGCATATTGTGTTCAAAAACCTACAAAAACACAACCAATAAGCGCACTTGACTGGATTAGCAAAATACAATAAACTATACTAAAACACCTAGACTATATGGATTTTTCCTCTGACTAAGTTCTATTTATGGGTAGTTTTGGCTAGTTTGGCATATAAATACGCCTAAGACCAAAAGGCTGCAACAAACTATGTTGTGAAGAAGACTCTTACTATTTAGAGAAATTCCTCATGTGAGCTAGAGAGGTCTGAGCACCTAGAGGATACTTCCTTGATTTTATTAAAAATGATTATGAGATTTTCAATCAAATATTTATATTCATGGCAAAATTTGTTGATTATAATGAATATGAGGAAGAGATAACTTTACATGATTTCAAGCAAAATGTGCACACTTTTTCAATTAGGAAGTTGAGAAAGTTAACTGTTATTCTTAGTGATTCAGTTACTGAGATAACTACTGAAAAGGATCTATTGAACAATCAATTAGATCTTGTTCAAGATGAAAAACTAGCCTTAATATCTTAGTTATCTAAAGTGATGAAATATTTTTTAGATCTGAAAATAGAAAATATAGCTCTTTGTGAAAAATTGAATGAAGAAGAAAGGGTTGTCAAAATGGGAAGGAAAAGTATAGTAAATTGCAACTTAAACAAGGTTGCATGCCTCTATCGACCTACCTTTATTGACTGCCTAGCTACATCATCGGCGGGGATAGACAAAATCAATAAGGATGCTTTAATATTATCTTCCTATATTTGAACCAAGTTAGGTGTAAGGCTAGTTGTCACGGGTCTCCCTTACACAAATCAATTTAGTCTCCTAGTTGAACAAGCTCCTTATATTATTGTGTTCTATTCATTCTAATATCTCTTGAATCCAAAATGAATAACTAATATACCCCATAGTTGATCAGGCTATGAAATATAAATAAAAGCAATATAAGAGTAATCTCGTAGAGATTCATTCATAATATGCAAACATCATGTTACAATCCATCTTTGAGATGAGATGTCCCATATCAGCAAAACACAAGAGAGATACTAGGTATATAAGTAAAGAACTAGTGTATATACAGTGAAGCACCTTTCAGGGTGATCCCAAAGGGACAAATTTGTGATGGGCTAGGCCCAAAAGCGAAAAATACTTCATAGTGTTGAGTCATATGATTAAAGGTGGTATCAGAGTCACTCTTGTGTCAGCCTTGTCGATGTGAGGCTGGATTTTAATTGAGTTTAGCCGAATTTCGGTAAGGTGAGGCAAACCTCAGTACGAGTCTAGGCGAATCCCATGCGGTAGGGCAAACCTCAACTAGCAGGCTGAGTCCATAAAGGGGGTGCATGTGACAACCTATCTTTAGATATGATGTCCTATATCAACAAAACACAAAAGAGATGTTGGGTATATCAGTACAGGGTTGGCCTATATATTGTGAGACGCCTTTTGTGGTGAACCCAAAGGGATAAATTCGTGATGGGCTAGGCCCAAGAGGAGATAATACTTCACAGCGTCAGGCTAGGTCGTTACACATCAAGAACTATAAAATTATCTATGGTTACAATCCTAGAATATGGGAAGATTATCCACGCATCATTGTCTTACACATAAAAATAATCTCATCAACATTCACAATGAAGAAACAAAGGTAAAAACTAACCAAAGTAATCCTAGAATGGAGTTTTTAGTTGTCTCTCCTCTATTCCATACAAAACCAGATATGAAACCTAATGTTCTAAATAAAATATAACTTAAAATTCTCGTATTTCAATTTTTCCCTAGCATCTTCAAAGTCCATGCCCTGGATTAGGCTGTTCTAAGTGGATTTTCACAATTAATGCTGATTGGGTTGATTTCCCCTTTTCTTATCCAAGTCTGCCTATTTTTCTATTTTGCTCCTTTTTCTCCAGGTTTTTAGCTCGTACATCTTTTTTCTAGGTCCTCGATGCGCACTTAAGCCTTTTTGCTGAGCTAACTGATTTCTTTACTTATTGCTGCAATCGTATTCTTCCTCAAACTCTGGATATGAGCCCTGACTAGCATATTGTGTTCAAAAATCTACAAAAATATAACCGGTAGGTGCACTTGACTGGATTAGCAAAATACAATAAACTATACTAAAGCACCTAGACTCGATGAATTTTTTTCTGACTAATTTCTATTTATGGATAGTTTTGGCTAGTTTGGCGTATAAATATACCTAAGATCAAAAGGCTGCAACAAACTATGTTGTGAAGAAGGCTCTTGCTATTTGCAAAAATTCCTCATGTGAGCTAGAGGGGTTTGAGCACCCAGAGGATACTTCCTTGATTTTATTAAGAATGATTATGAGATTTTCAATCAAATATTTATATTCATGGAAAAATTTGATGATGATAATGAATCTGAGGAAGAGGTAACTTTACATGATTTCAAGCAAAACTTGCACACTTTTTCAATCTGAGGGGTTTGAGTTAACTACTGAAAAGGATCTATTGAACAATCAATTAAATCTAGCCTTAATATCTCAGTTATATGAAGTGAAGAAACATATTTTAGATTTGAAAATAGAAAATGTGGCTCTTTGTGAAAAATTGAATGAAGAAGAAAGGGCTGTAAAAATGGGAAGAAAAAGTATAGTAAATTGCAACTTTAACTTAAAGCTAGATTGAATGAGGCTGAGAAAAAATTGGCTATGATACTATAAAGGAATACTTAGTTGAAAAGGGACCTAATCCGAGTTAAAGAAGAGTTGTCCAAATCGCTCAGTAGACTATTTCTTCAAAAATGCTAAAAACTCTAACACATCAGGGAGACAATAGTAAAAAAGGTACCTATTATTTGTAAAGAAGAGTTTGTCTCACACCACTTAGAGAAAAAATATCAATATGTCAGATTTGTTGTTGTGCATTCACTGTGGGAAGAATGGTCATCTAAAGATTAAATGCCCTACAGTAAAAAATTTGTAGCTGAAGAAAGTGATGTTACCTCCCTGGACAAGAAAATTGCTCATTAGCCCCTTATATGCTTATTGGGAACTCAGACTGAAATAGGTTCCCAAATTTGATAAGTGATTTCTTGCCATTAAGTGAAGGAAGCAACAGTCAATGCTAGTATATGGATAGTGGTTGCTCAAAGCATATGAGTTGAGATGTTGAAAGCTTTCTATCAATCAAAGCACTTCAAGGTGGAGGTGTCTTATTTGAAATAGCCAAAAGTATTACATTCTTGGTATTGGAAGGTCACTAGAACACTCAATCGAAAATGCTTATTATGTGAATGGACTGAAGTTCAGTATAATAAATGTATGTCAAATATGTGACAAGGGAAATTAAGTAATATTTCGCTTAAAAAAATTATGTTGGTACCAATCTGGTTTCACAAAAAGTGATTCTTGTGGCAGCAAGGGTGAATAACATGTATGTGGTTGATTTGAATTCTATACAGGGATATGGCTTTACATGTTTTAATTCTCAAAGTGAGAATGCTGAACTTTAGTTCAAAAGACTTGGTCATGTAAGTTTCTCATTGCTTATCAAGCGTGAGGACCGCACATCGCACCTTGGGCGCGTACCAATAATATTTTTCGTCTTGGAACAAAAAATTATTTTTTGATTCGGTTGCTCTAAAATATGAACGAGAATATTTTCCTACTGAATTTTTTTATGTTGATTGCATATTCAATCTCGGATCTGCAAATGGAGCATAGAAGGACATGTTATGCGCACATTTCTATTCTAAAGGTATTTTGGTAATCTTACTGAGTGCTACATCATCTCCCCTTTGGGATTATTTATCCTCGAATGATGAGTAAAGGTGAAAATCAAGGCACAAAAGACTCTAAAATCGTCTCAGATTCACATCTATCAATCAACCTCTCGATTCCATCTCAATCATCAATCAACTCTCTTCGAATTCAAGAATAGATAATCAACTTAAGGAAACAAAATCAATTAGTTAAGGGTAAGGAAATTATCTTCAACATTATCATCATTTGGCATGAATAGATGTGGATATTTAGCTTTCATCTCTTTCGCAGCTTCTCACATGGCTTCTTCAACGAATTGATTTCTCCATAGGATTTTGACTGAGGCTATCTCTTTGGTTCTCAACTTGTGAATCTGACGATCAAGGATTTAGAGTGTAATTTCTTCGTAGGTTAAACTATCCTTCACTCCAATGCTCTCCACAGGGATCACCAAGTTAGGATCTCCTAAGCATTTCTTCAACATCGACATGTGGAAAACAAGATGGATTTCATCTAACTCGAAAAAATAACTCTAATTCATAAGCAACCTTCCCAATCCTCTTTACAATCTGATAAGGTCCCATATAGTGTGGAATCAATTTACCCTTCTTCCCAAATCTGATGATACCTTTCATTGGTGACACTTTCAAATATACGTAATCATTTACCTCAAACTCTAAATTTCTCCGTCTCACATCGGTGTAGGATTTATGGCGACACTACCCAGTCTTCAGTGTTTCTTTAATGACCTTAACCTTCTCCATGGATTGGTGTACAAGATCAGACCCGATCAACTCCACTTCTCCAACCTCGAACCTCCTAATTGGTGATCTATATATCCTCCCATACAAAGCTTCGTACGAAGCCATCTGAATGTTTGCATGATAGCTATTGTTATATGCAAATTCAATCAATGGTAGGTACTCATCCCAATTTCCTTTGAAATCAAGAACACAAGCTCTCAACATATCTTCCAATATCTTAATTGTATGCTCTGCTTGACCATCTGTCAATGGATGAAAGATTGTGCTCAAATTCACTTTCATACTCAATCCTTTTTGGATCGATCTCCAAAATTGGGAGGTGAATTAAGCTCTTTTATCCAAGATGATGAACAAGGGGATTCCATGCAACCTCACAATCTCTTAAATATACAACTAGGCGTACTCCTCCCCAGTTTAGTTGTCTTAACTGCTTAGAAGTGAGTCAATTTGGTCGTTCTATCTATAATTACCATATCGAATCATGTTTCTTTCAAGACTTGGTGGACTAGCAATAAAGTCCACATTGATCATCTCCCACTTCCATTCTGGAATGTCAAAGTTTGAGCTAATCCACATTGCCTTTGATGCTCAACTTTCACTTATTGACAATTCAAGCACTTTGAAACAAATTCAGCAATATCCCTCTTCATTCCACTCTACTAATAGATTTCTCTCAAGTCGTGGTATATCTTAGTAGAGCCAGGATGAATGGATATCTAGTGATATGAGTTTCAACCATGATTCTATTCCAAATACCATCAACATCTGAAATGCACAATCTACTCTGGTATCTCAATATTCCATCTCCTCTTTTGGAGAAAACCATCACTTTTTGTTTGTGGACAGCCTCCTTCGATTGGAGCATGATGGGATCTCGATCTTGCTTTTCTTTTACCTCTGCCAGCAAAGATGAAGCATACCCATTCTGAACATTAACTCCTCCCTTATCATTCTCCTCAAGTTAAACTCCTAATTGAACCAATCGATGCACTTTCTTAGCTAGTTCCTTATTTCCTTCCTCAATATAGGTTATGTTACCTATTGACAACATGTAAGAGCATCAACAACAATGTAAGTTTTACCTGGATGGTAACGAATGCTCATATCATAGTCCTTGAGAAATTCCAACCATCTTCTCTATCATAGGTTGATCTCTTTCTGATTGAAGACATATTGCAAGCTCTTCTGGTGGGTGAACACATCCATATGCACTCCACACAAGTACCAGACCTTAAGTGCAAACACTACAATTGCCAATTCAAGATCATAGGTTGGATATTTCCTCTCATAGATCTTAAGTTGTATAGAAACATAGGCTATCGCCTTCCCTCTCTCATCAGCACATATCCTAATCCAACTCTCAAAGCATTACAATAGATTACAAAATCTTTTATCCCATCGGGCAATGTTAAAATTGGTGCAGTAGTTAGTCTAGTCTTCAATTCTTAAAAACTCTTCTCACATTTATCGGACCACCAAAACTTGACCTTTTTCTGAGTCAACTTAGTCAAGGTGTGGATAGGGAAGAAAATCCCTCAACAAATCTATGGTAGTAGACTACCAACCCTAAGAAACTCCTTATGTCAGTTGGAGAGGTCGGTCTGGGCCAGTTCTTAATCGCTTCTATCTTTTGAGCATTTACTCGAATACCATCACCGGAGACAATATGACCTAGGAAAGCCACAGACTTAAGCCAGAATTCATATTTTGAGAATTTTGCATACAACTCATGGTCCTTTAGTGTTTGGAGGACAATTCTAAGGTACTTTGCATACTCCTCTTCATTCCTCGAATACACCAAGATGTTGTTAACAAACACAATGACAAACATATTAAAATTCTGCTTGAACACTTTATTCATCAAATTTATGAAGGTTGTAGGTGCATTTGTCAACCCAAAGGACATGACCAAGAACTCAAAATGGTCATATCTAGTCCTAAAGGTTATCTTGGGAATATCACATTCCCTCACTTTCAACTGATGGTAGCCAGATATGAGGTTTATCTTTGAAAAACAAGAGGCACCCTGAAGTTGGTCAAACAATCATTTATCTTTGGGAGAGAATATTTATTCTTCAGGGTGACCTTGTTCAGTTGTCTATTGTTAATACACATTCTAAAAGACCCATCTTTCTTTCACGAATAGGACAAGGGCACCCCAAGGAGAAACACTCAACCTTATGAAGCCCTTCTCTAATAAATCTTTCAATTGTTCTTTCAATTCCTTCAACTCCGCGGGGGCCAACCTATATGGTAAAATTGAGATAGGTTGGATATCAGGAAGAACATCGATCCTAAAGTCAATCTCCCAATCAGGAGTGACTCCGGACAGATCCTCAGGAAACACTTTAGGAAACTCATTCATAATCGGGACTGACTCAAGAGAAAGAGACTCAACATCATCAGATTTAACTCTCACAAGGTGGTAGATACAATCCTTAAGAATCATCTTTCTAGCTCTAATATATGAGATAAACTTTCCTTTAGGGGTTATGGAGTCACCTTTCCACTCTAGAATCGGTTCATTCGGGAATTAGAACTTAACGGTTCGGGCTCTACAATCAATAGAGGCATAACAGGCATGGAGCCAATCAATGACAGGGATCAAATCAAAATCAATCATATCTAACTCAATCATATCAATGATAGTATTCTTATGATTGATGGACACTACACAAGATCTATAGACTCCCTCAACCCGAATAAACTCACCCACTTGAGTAGAAACATTAACGGGTTCAGGAAGACTCTTAGGAGTCCTCTTAAATCTACTGGCCATATAAGGAGTTACAAAAGATAATGTGGCACCAGGATTCATCAACATATAATAATCATTAGAAAAGACTCAAATCATACCCGTTAGAATATCTAGGGAGTCCTCCTGATCATGTCAAATACCCATGACATACAAATGGTTTATGGCCCCGCTTGTGCCTGATATAGTACCTCTCTGATTTCCCTTAGCTGGCAGGGCTGGTACAGAAGATTAAGTTCGATCAGCCCATAGTGGATAATCTCTCTGATAGTGACCTGTTTGGCTACACTTGAAGTATACATCACTACCCTCGCGATACTTACCCATGTGTAACTTGCCACATGTACCATATGGTAGTTTACCTCGTGAACTATGAGCCACACTAGTTTGTGACTGAGACCCACAGGCTCCAATATTCTGGGACCTCTGATCATTTTTTACTCTAGGAACAGGTGCACTAGCAGATGATGGTGCTGGAAATTGGTTCCGATTGCCTTTCTTCCCAACTATATGGCTAGATGTTTTAGCTTTCTTGCTTCTAAATTCTGCTCTGTCATGCTGCCTTTCCTTATCAACTTATTGTACAAAGGTAATCAGTCTCCCAATGTCCATATTGCTCATGAGCATTGCCCCCCTCCCATCTCTCTTTGATCCTCTATTTAACCAATCAACATACATTCCTATCCTCCTCCTCATATCAACAACCATGTCTGGAGCATAGCAAGACAATTATGTAAACTTCAGCCCATACTCTTACACAGTCATAGAGCCTTGTTTCAAGTTTAAGAACTTTCTTACCTTTGCCTCTCTTCATTCCCTTAGGAAGAAGTGCCCTAAGAAAGCTTCCTCAAATATAACACAAGTCAACATAGGGTCATTCTCTCCTCTACCCTTCTTCTATTGATCATACCAAAGTCTAGCCACTCCTTGAATTGATAAGCATCCAGTTCCAGTCTATCAGCATAAACCACATGCATCACTTGGAACACCTTCTAAAGCTCCTCCACATAGTTCTCAGGATCCTCAGTGGATGCAAACCCTGTAAACTCAGGCAGATTCCTCCTTAAAAATTCCCAAACTCTAGAAGTGTCATGGAAATAGTGTCAGCCTGCTCCTTGCCTCGCAGCAAGTGTTGTGACAGCCTGTGATAGAGTTTGAAAAGCTTGGTGAAGCTCAACATCAGAGACCTCATCTTACGGGGGATGCATAACAGTAATAGCTTGTTCCACAGGCTCCTCATATCCTTGAGGCTTAAGTTGGTTAACATGCTATCTAGCGGGATTCCTCTACCTCTAACGGCTCTTCTGGGAGGCATGATCACAATTCTACGATGCGCAAAGCACGAACTAGAATAGAACTTTGATAGAGCATAACTCTATATCATGATTTAAAACATTAATGAAGGAAAATAATTCCTAATGTCCTATAGCCTCTTGCTTATCAAATATGGTCGATAACACACTTATAAACAAGACTCTTCTGGACATAGCTTTATAGACTCCCTAGGACACTTGAACTCGTGCTCTGATGCCAAGTTTGTCACATCCAGGAGAGTACTCAAGATGTGATCGACACTCAGAGACTATTGCTAGTCCCCAAGTGAACCACTTGTCCTCATCAGAATCATTAAATTAATAAACTCTATAAATCAGCAAAAGACATAATGAATATCAATGGGCACCTCTATCATCTCATCTCAAAATAATAATAATATAATGGAAGGCTAATAGAAAGAACTAGCTCACAATCTTAACAATCAACATTCAACTCTAGTCTATGAAACCTCTATCACTATCAAGTGGGCTAATGATAGATCCATGACTACCTCAATCAAAATAAAACTAATAAATGTCTAATTCTAAAGCAAGATGAAAATAACATAAGGAATCCTCCCAAATAGGGGAGGCTCGCAATCTGCTGAACGTCCTAGATCCTCAATGATGTATCTACTGATAATCTTTTTCCCTTTTATCTACATCATGAAATGATATATTGCTGAATGGCATCAGTATATGGAATATACAGTATGTAAAATAGCTGAATAAAATCAAAACAGGTACAATAATATAGAAATAACAAGTAACATCAATAAAGAAATCTTTCAACATGTCAAATATCTATCTAAAGCAAGAATAAAGAGTAGACAAGTGACTCATCAACCAATCAACCTCATCAATCAAATCAAACTTATCTCAAAGGAATTCTACTCAACTCATCACATCTTATCTCATCTCGACTCAGAGTACTCAGTTTGAGAACTTTTTGGGAGTTTCTCTTATCCGATAATAATCACTTATAAACTAGTGATTGTACAACAATCTCGCTAATGTTGCCACAACCATCCCATACTTGTCAGGTAGGGAACGAATACAATCCACTAGGGACCATCAATCAATCAAACAATCCTTTATTATTTCAAGGACTCTATCAGAAGGGAACCACAATGCAATGTGATAGTTTAAATCATCACCTACACTTGGCTATGTAGTTTGACAAGTGCAAATTGGGTTAACTCTTACTCTTTTGGTTCTTGATACTTCTCCCATGACTCAATGCTCATAAAACAATCCATCTAATCAAACTATCTCAATCAAATTATCTCAATCAGCCTTATGGAGGCACTATCTTTCAATAAATCTCATAGAGACTCTAATCATCTCATCCTTCAGCATCTCAATCATTAGCTCAATACTTGGAACAATCATTAGGAAGCAATCGAATAGATAAATTATTAGAGTTCATTTGGGAAGACTCATGTACCATCAAGTACTCTCAATCTATCATCATTCTCACATTTACAATCATAGTCTCTATCAACATTCTCAATTAAGGTTCTAGACTCAATCCCTATCTTTTTTCATGCATGCTTTTAAAAATTAACATATAGGGTTATATAATATCTCATGAAAAATATTCAATTCAAGAAAATAAGTTCATGATGATCATCAATATAAGAAAATACATGTAATTAATATAATTTTCAATAAAACCCATCAAGAATCGTGTATGTAGACTCATGAACTATTGACACTCTTCTACGACTATCTCTAGGGTATAAGAGAGAACAATCACATACTTTTAGATTATCTTTATATACCTGGGATGAAGCTATCAACAATCAAGCTCTCAAGAATCCTTTTAGAATTCTTCAATCTTACGTTCTTCTTTCTTCTCTCTCAAGCCCTAACTTTTTAATGACTTAAAAAGGACTTACGATGGGGTTTTAAACCCTATTAACATATCAAAAAGACCTAATTTGATCATGTTTTGATTTTAGAAGGGGATGGAGATTGATCAAAATGCCCCTCAAATTAAAAAGAAAAAGTCCACCCAGAAAATGCCTAGTCCGCATCACTGACTGGGCAACATTTTTTCGAATGAGTTTTCAATTCCCATTGAAAAATTAAGAAAAATAATAAGTGTAGGTTCGTGTCCCAGGCGCATCACGCCTTGGGCGTGCACCAACACTATTTTTCATCTTGGATCAAAAGATTATTTTTTGATCCAATTGCTCTAAAATCTGAATGAGATCATTTTTCCACTCAAATTTTCATGCTAATTACATATCCGGTCTCAGATTTGTAAATGAATCATGGAAAGATGCATTACACACACATTTCTACTTTAGGGGTATTTTGATAATTTTATCAGGTGTTACAAAATGACATGGTCAAAATATTCATACGAGATCGTTAAGAAAAAATGTATAAGGACCCGAACTTTGTATAGCTTTAGTGGTGCTTGAAATTTGGTTCTTGGACCAAGGTGACACCTTATGGACACCTTATAGGCAGTGGGCCCCCCACCATAAAATCAGTTTATATTCCTTCAGTACAATTCATTCTTATTCTAACACTTAGCTTCTTATTCATTCGCTCAAAACGCTTCTTGAATCCTCCTTTCAAGTTCTAGTCGAAGGATCTCCATGTAACCTTCAAGACCATGCTAAATTCCCTTTCAATCCCTCAATACAAGCTTATTTATTTGGTTTAAGGTCATCATAGGTCTCCTTCATCAAGTCAAGTTCGAAAAAATTTCATTGGCTAAGTTTTTCACAAGAATCGATAAAAGGGTCAACTTTAAATGGCCATATATCTTATTACAAAAATAATTGGGTAGTTCACAGACTATATAATCGAAGGTCTTTGAATTATCTTCCCAACGTATCTTGTTTTACCTCATTCTGAGTTCGAATCAAAAAGTTATGCTCTTTTTTGTAAAACTTGTCTGTACAGGGGTGTATGCAAAATTTTAATTTTGCGTCATTAATTACCCTTTACATGATTTTGGGTTATTCTAAGAGTGTTTTATGACCTTTTCACCTATTATAGACCCCTAAATCAGTTGATATTCTTTCATTCCAATCCATCCTCATTAGAAAAACACTCATACTCCAGAATTCTATTCCTAAAATTCTCCCCAAGTCTCATCTTCAAGATTCAAGCTAGAATTCAATTAGGGATTCAACTTCAAGCTAAATTTTTCTCAAACTCATCTTCCTAAGCAAGGTATATGGGTTTTGACTCTTGGTCCCTTTCAACCAAGAAGACCCAAAACCTTTTTTACTCTATTGCATGGTATTTTAGTTACTTTTAATGTGGGTTTTCAATTTTATGATTTATTAAATTTAATTAAAGTATTGGATGTATATATTTGATGATTTTAAGTTGATTTAAGCTCTTATATGATGAATTACATTGAAGTTATGAAGCTATGAAGATCCATGTATTTTCACTTGAATTTCATAATGTATTGTTGGTTAAGTTTGAATCTCTATTTTCCATGCTATTTCTCATCTCATTTATCGCATGTGCATACATGACTATGATTTTTATAAAGTTCATAAAGCGAGCCAAAATTCAATTATGTTTATGTATATGATTTTGATGAGATTATGGTTATGAACAAGAATTAAGCATGAATCTATGAACATGAGTATGATAGAAGTTGAATACCATTATGATATAATTTGCTAGTAATATGAACTTGACTTCTACATGAATATGAATTATATGGATGTGCATATGATATGGCATCTTGCATGAGTATGTAATCACAAGTGTGTATTGATGAGGATGGGCACAACCCTCCCTTTACATAATGCATAGACGAAGATAGGTACAACCTTTCCTATGCATATGGTTATATGAGCTAAGTGTGTATTCATGAGGATGGGAACAACCCTCCTTTTCCATAATGCATAGATGAAGATAGGTACAACCTTTCCTATGCATATGGTTATATGAGCTAAGTGTGTATTCATGAGGATGGGAACAACCCTCCTTTTCCACAATGCATAGATGAGGATAAGTACAACCTTCCCTATGCACATGTATATATAAGTTAAGTATGTATTGATGAGGATGGGTACAACCCTCCCTTTACACAATGTATAGATGAGGATAGGTACAACCTTTCCTATACAAAATCATGTCATTATCTAAGTGTCTATTGATGAGGATAGGTACAACCCTCCCTTTACACAATGTATAGATGAGGATAGGTACAATCTTTCCTATATAAAATCATGTCATGATCTAAGTGTCTATTGATGAGGATGGGTACAACTCTCCCTTTACATGATTCAGGCAAGGAGTGACTCATTGAGTGCTAGTATTTGTGGGTTATTGCTACTCTATGGTTTTCATGTGACATATTGTACAGATTAACTTCATCCTTTTTTCATGTTGCATGCTCAGGTACTAGTAAATTCAAACGTATTAACACATACTTTCTGCCTACATGATCTAACCATGTAGGGAGCGAAGACTACCTTCATTCACCATTGAACAACTAGATTTGATTTGAGATACTTGTTGTAGTGAGTCCTATTTTCCAAGGAAAAACCACCATTCCTTTACCTTGGGTTGCTTCTTCTTATATTATATTTACTTTGAGGGTGAATTCGGGACATGTCTTGGCCCCTGTACGCATATTATGACTAGAGGCATTATTAGATATCTTATAGATTCTCGTTGAATCTATATGCTATGTGTTGTATTTGGAGCTTATGATCATAGTTATCTATTGGATATGACTATCATGGATTGATTATGAGAATTATGATTTGTTTGCATTATGATGTGAAAATGTGAAAGATCCTAAGTTCCGTATTGTCCTCATAGAGTGAGTCATACTTATCCGCCCCTTAGGTTTTATGTGCTATGTGAATCTATGTTAATCCCTATTCCTTTGACATCCCCATAGCATGAGTCCTACTTTTTCATCCCTTAGAACTATGTGTTTATTATTTATATACGTTTTCGATCCGATGATGTATGAATGGATGCTACGAGGCTTGTTTGGGGACTCTCGAGTTCCCATTCGCCATGTTACTCCTAGGCTTAGGTCCAGGTCATGACAAAATATGGGTTCCACTTTCAATAAAAATTTAAAAAGTACTCAAAATTTATTTCAAAATTAATTTCTCTTATACATCGCTTCAAAAGACTTCTACAAACTTAATTCTCAACGTGTTTTATAATGCATATATATATATAGGGATGCAATATGATATATAGGGTGCCTTATTTTCATGGAAACCAAGTAGTAGAAAGTTGTGTGAAATCACAGAGTACATTCAAAGATTTGTGAGATCTTTATAAATTTATTAAGAAAAAAGAGATAAATTTATCATTGAATTTATTTTAAAAAGTTCACTACATGCTTAAACTATTATAGTGAGTTATACACATTTATTCTTATTCAAAGTATAATTAATATCATCCAAAAATTGACATGAAAATAAAATTAAATATAAAAGTAAAATAGGCGTGTTTGATTAAAAGTAAATTTTTTTACCTTCGCCCCCTGTATTCTCCTTCTTCATGCTCCTCTTTTCTTAATTTCTTTCAGATTTTTTTCTTCTTTATTTTTCCTATAACAATTCTACAATTTGTCACACAATTTCATCATTATTCATAGATTTTTAAGTAATTTTGTACTAATTTGAGTCATACTTAATATAACCATATCAAAGCGTATTTCACTAAAAAAAAATTCTTAATCCAAAGTTTCACAATCATTAGATTCTAGGAATTCGAACTTTTGTTCTACTCATCTTTTTTACTTTCACCTTCAAATTTTCAACAAGAAACTAGTATACCCTCCAATTCTAAAACCCCAAATGTATCCCTAGCTTGTAGGTAGGTATATACATACATCCATTTGTCTTATTTGGCTAAGAATTAGATAAGTTAGAGGATGTGAATTCCGCGAACAACTGTAATCCAAAACCAAACACAGAACTTTATGAATCCAATATAATTTGTAGATCCTATTTTCTACTTTTCTTATACTGAGATTCAGTTAAGGATGAAGCTGATGATGCCATGACCAAAGAATTATTTGAACTTACAGAGCTAAAATATGCATCAGTAACATCATCGGGAATAAATTGGCATTTGCGCTTGTGCGTTTGGCAAATTTTGGACGTAGGAATGCTCATTATCTCTAGAATGAGAGCATGACATTCATCAATATTGCCCTGTTTGAAGATCAACAACTTTAGTGACACACAAATTGAGTAGGGAAAGGGATAGTTCTAATCAAATATTGCAAGGTATTGCTAAAAAGCCTAATTAAAGAGGTTACAACAATATACCTAATGGAATCCAACAAATGGGGACTGAAAAGGGTAGAATGTACAAGACCTTACCATTATCTCACAAAGGTAGAGAGGTTGAATGTAAAACATAAAACTGAAGTGCAAGATCACAAACCTTTGTTACTTTAAGTATATCCATAAATTGATTAAGGTAATGCACTGCATTGCAAGGTTCAATCTCATTGATGACATAAAATATTATTGCAGTTGCAATTATAGATGGCGGATAATGCAGAAGCCTAGAATCTGCGTTCAGCATGATCTAATAATAATCAATAAACTACCAGTATCCAAAAGTCTCAAACGAACTTTCTAGATAGATATGTCAGCTGTGATAATGCCAAGAATGAAGTTTTCACATTTTTTAGGGAACTCCCTATGTAGGTTGGCCATCAATCCAAATCTCCTTATGATATGGTCTATGAATGATAATGGTGTCACTGGATTCATTTTCCATTTGAAACTGGACAACACCTGAAGTTCTTTTCTCTGAATAGTCTTTGCCTTAAACTTATACCTCAGATTTACTACCTAATCAACAAAAGAAAAATTATGTCATCGAATCAGGCAAAAATAAAGGTGGAGAAAAGAAACAAAAATAGAGATATCTTTGTAGTGGCATAAATGTTTTGAGATATATTCAAAGTACATAGTCTGCTAGCATATTTTACTTCTAAACAAAATTATTTCTGGTTAATGAATTCGCTTGCGTGGAGGCTTTCCTCTGAGGTGGAACACTCTCTGATACTTATTTTATTCGTGTTTAGATAGAAATTATGTGTCCTCCTTCATATAAGAATAAATTTTCTAGTTGTAGTGAGAAAAAAGAGTCCTAAAGTTATTGAATAAAATTTTCTCCAGCTTGATTAATATTTTTCTATATAACAATTGTTTGATCTTTTACTTATGCCCTTTTGAGTACTTTTCTTTCCTTCAATTCTCAACACCAATTCAACTTTATTTAATTCGGACTTGTATGTTTAAATGTCATACTGTAACATAAGTTTTGGACCTAACTCACACCTCAAAAACTAGCTCAAAGGAAGAAGGATTGTCTAAGTCTTATAAGAAGTCTACCAATGTAGGACTTTTACCTTTCTTCAACACCCCACCTCACGCCTAGTGCTTAGGATCTAATGTGTGGACAATTTTTATTTGTTAGGGGCCCAACATTGGATAAGATGAGCCCTACTCTGATACAATACTAGGATATCTTAGTTAATAAAACATATATAGCTACATACTTGAAGGTCTAATAGAAAAGGAACTTGAATCTCCTCAACTTTGGCAGCAATGGAAAGACAAGCAATAGCCACAAGCTGAGTCACCCATAAATTGTCCTTTTGAAGACGGATTTTTCCAAAAATTTATCTAGCAAAATAATTCGCACCTAACAAAGCAGTCAATGCATTGAAACCATAATGGTCAATGACACTCATCATCTATTCCAAAGACTCTTTTCATACCCCCAACAGAAACTCATCTAAAACTAAACTATTATAATCTAAAAAGTTTTCTTTTTCATTTGATAACAGAATTTTAATCTCATCATCTTCCCAAAACATCTCACATTCTAATAAAGGTGAAATCTTGAAGATTTGATTTTGATTTTAATTTCTTTCTTCTGAAAGGTACCCTTCTCCCAAATCTTCCTCACATAAAAGGGAATCAAGATTCATGATTGAATTTTGGGGTTGTATGTTTTCTACTTGTAAATGTAAAATCATTCTTCTTCTTCTTTTAACTAGAAAAACTGAATAGAGGCTAATTAATTAATTTATTATCTACTGCTTCTACTTATTTCTCAGTCAACAATATATAAAGAACTCGCTTACTACAAGAATGTATTATGATGAGAATCAAAGCAGTCTTGTGAATGTCCAGTTCTCCTGTCTTTTTCGGATCCTTAATAGAATGGAAGAGTAATTACATCAATTTTTCATTAATATAATTAATAATTGAGATTGATTTGGTTGAATAATTTATAAAATGTTTGACCTGTTAGACCCCGTAAGTTAGAATCCGTAAGTCCTTAATTAGTTCGATTTGGTAAAGTCTGGGGCCAAATGTTAATTTTGTTCTAAGTTTAATCCTTAAGATTAAATTGTTATGGGGTCATGTGTGTGGCTAATTCTTATTGGTCCATGTGTGGGGACTTGAGTCTATACATATATGTGTGTGAGTTTATCTCTTGCACAAGAGGGAATTCTACACTTAGAAAAAACAATTGAGAGCAAGGAAAGCAAGCTCTCGGCTTGCTACAGTAAAAGAGGAAAAAATTCTTTTTTTTTTATCTTTTGATTATTTGACACTTCAAGCTTGGTGTATTGGATCCCCTAAATGGCGTAGAGGCGTTAGTTGGTCAAGGAAACACTTGGTTTGACGGCTAGGAAGGTTTGGGTCTAGTAAAGAGCTTGAAAGGTATGTTAATTTCTAGCCTCATTTATGTTAATTAAAGCTTGTGGGTGCATTAGGGGTGCGTTATAATGAAGGTAAAACATAAAAAAAGGGTTGGTTGTTAGTCGAATTGTGAATTTCGAATTTGGGGTTGGAATTGAGGACAAGTTGCATATGACGATATATGGATTTATAGTTATGTGTTTATATTTATTTGTCATGAAAATAGTCTTTGTGGGGTGAAAGAAGTGTTGTATGTTTACATGAAGGTTAGCTTGAATTGGAGCCCCATTGAAGGTATAATGTTATGTTTTAACGTTGGGGGATTGCGTTGGGTGTTGGAGTATATAGGAAGGATTGAATATGGTGGATATGTGTTTGTATAAATGTTGCCCTGTTTTACTAACTATGTCGCAATAATGTTTTGTAGTGTTTTAGTGTTGTGATGGTATTGGAGAGGATTTATTGATGTTGTAGGTTGTTGTTGTTGTTGATTGATTATTTGAGCCGAGTTAAATTCTTGGAGCGGTGTATTTTAATGAGAAACGCTGTCGAAATTTTTATAAAATTTGGAACTAGAGAGTTAGGATTTAAAACCCGATATGGTTGTTAATAGTTAGCGTTATCATAATTTGTGTAGACGTTGGACATCCAAAAGCATAAAGTGGATTGGTCTTGCGTTAGAGTTAGTTGGAGAAAGGAATTGAGGTATGTAAAAATTTCTACCACTTGGCATGAATTAGTTAAGTTGGGTCAACGTCTTATGTTTGAAAAGTTCCTTTTCCTTCACAATTTGGGTCCAAAT
>JAOTQJ010000049.1:9705483-9721619 GCA_025642045.1 Solanum sejunctum
ATAGGAATGTTAAGAAAATAAGGACTGATAATGGAACTGAGTTCTTTAACAATGAATGTTATGATTTACTTGATTCTCTTGGTATTGTTCATGAGAGTAGTTGTCCCTATACTCCACAACAAAATGGAGTGGTTGTGAGAAAACATAGGCATATACTTGAGGTAGCCAGAGCAATAAGATTCCATGGTAACATCCCCATCAGATTTTGGGGAGAGTGTGTGTTGGCTGCTATCTATCTGATCAACAGATTCCCCACTCTAGTCCTACAAGGCAGATCTCTTTATGAATAATTCCGTGGGCACAGACCAAACATTGATCACCTCAAAGTCATAAGATGCTTGTGTTTTTCAACCAAAGTGATCAAACATGATAAATTTTCACCTAGCTGAAGCTTGTGCATTGATGGGATATTCACAAACTCAGAAGGGATACTTGTTGTACAGTTTTACATAAAGAAGGCTTATTATCAGCAGAGATATCATGTTCAAGGTGGATGTATTTCTTTTTAAGCAGATGATAGCAAACAGAGACCATTGTTTCCCAATGAGACAGTTGTAGTATCAGATGATTTTCCTATTTGTAATGAAGATATAGAGTTACTTGTACCTATTCCTACAGATAATACAAACTTGGAAGATGATCCCATGATTATGAATGATGTAGATGCTATTCCTGAAGATATAGATGATGTTCCTGCTGTAGAACCTGTTGTTCAGACTAATGAGATTGAATTACCATCTATAAAAGCTGGAGAAGATACAGCCAAAAGATCTAATAGGACTTTTCATCCTCCTATTTGGATGAAAGATTATTATATGACTCATACAAACAATCCCAGCCTCATTCTCAAAGCAACTATGTGTCTTATGACCACATATCCCCTAAATACAAAGCCTATCTATCCAGGTTTTCCACAGAAATAGAGCCAAGAACCTTTGAAGCAATAGCTAAAGATAGTAGATGGCTTCATGCAATACAGCAAGAGGTGAAGGCACTGGAGGAAAATAGGACATGGGAAATAGTTAAACTACCTGAGGGCAAAAGTATAGTACGCTGCAAACGGGTGTTCAACATCAAGTATAAAACTGATGTCCAGATTGTTAGATTCAAGGCTAGATTAGTGGACAAGGGATATAGTCAACTGAAGGAATGGATTATCAGGAAACATTCTCTCCAGTAGTGAAAATGGCAACTGTCAGGACTACTGTAGCATTGGCTGCCAACCACAATTGGAACATGTTTCAGATAGATGTGTTTAATGCATTTCTACAAGGAGACCTGCTTGAAGAGGTGTGTATGGAACTCTCTAAGGGGTTTTACAGGGCTGAGAAGGAGAAGAACCTTGTGTGCAACTTTGTGAAGTCTTTATTTGGGCTTAAATAGGCTTCAAGGCAATGGAATGCCAAGTTAACTGAAGCACTGATAAGATTAGGATATTCACAAAGCCACTTGGATTACTCTTTGTTCATAAAAAGAAGGTATGGTAGCCTAGTGATAGTTTTGGTATATTTTGATGAATTGCTGCTGACAAGGAATGATATGAGGCTATTAGAAGAGACATAACATGTGCTGCACAATTATTTCAAAATTAAGGACTTGGGTGAACTCAAGTATTTCTTGGGCAACGAATTTATGAGGTCCAAGGAGGGCATTGTGATGAATCAAAGGAAGTATGCACTTGAGCTTATAGCTGAAGCAGGGCTGGGAAATGCCAATCCCAACATGACACCATTGGAATGTAATAAAAAACTAACAGTGTGGAATTTGATCAAGACACCATGTATGAAGACATTCCAAGGTATCAAAAGTTGGTTGGCAAGCTACTCTACCTCACCATCACAAGACCAGATATTGTATTTGTTGTTCAATCACTGAGCCTGTTCATGCAAAGAACAAAAATTTCACACTGGAGGGCTACTCTAAGTGATCAAATATGTTAAATTAGAGCCTGGAAAAGGGATGTTCATGGGGGAAAATCATAGACCTCAATTGAGTGGGTATTGTGATGTAGATTGGCCTACATGTCCAACCACAAGAAGGTCAGCTACTGGTTTTGTCTTGAAGTTTGGGAACTCTCTGATCTCCTGGAAGTCAAAGAAACAACACACAGTCTCGAGGAGCTCCACAGAGGCTAAGTATAGAAGCTTGGCTGCATTAATGGCTAAGGTTGTATGGATCACAGGGTTGTTCAAAGAGCTGGGTGTCAAGCTAATAGAGCCAGCACTCATCTATTGTGATAACAAATTTGCTCTATAGACTGCTGCCAATCCAGTGTTCCATGAACGTACGAAACACATGGAGATTGATTGCCACTTTATTAGAGAGAAGATTCAAAAGGGTCCGATCAAAACCATCTATGTCAACACCAAATATCAGCTGGCTGATCTTCTTACCAAAGCTCTAGGAAGAGAATAACATGATTTTCTAATTCACAAGCTTGGATTATTGAATCTTTTCAATACATCCAACTTGAGAGGGAGTATTGGAGAAATTACCTAGATAGTTAGTTAGTTACACAATGTAAATAATAATAGATTAGTTAGCAGTTAGTTACATTCTTTTAGTTAATTAATTACATCTTATAGTTAGTTAACAATTAGGATATAATAGTGTGGGTGAGGGTACATGGCAGATAATTAGATTGGGATATAAATACCCTTTTGTACTGTACAAAGAAGAATACACTCTTCTTCTTCATTTACAGAGAAACTGAATATACCCTTCTCTGTTTCAATCTCTCTCTCTCTCTCTTTGTTCATAATTGCTCTTATCATAGTATCAGAGCATTGAATCAAGTGATTGATTCACTTGATTTAGCAATGGCGGACTCTACGAGCAATGCTGCTACGAACAATGTCGCGCCAACAGAAACACTTGACCAAATCGAGAGGAGACGAAAGCATCTGCTTTATCTCTATAATTCAGACACTCTGGGATGTGTCCTCACTATCGTGCAGCTTACAGGGACGGAGAATTACTCATTATAGAGTAGGTCCATGTTGATAAATCTCCGAGCTAAGAGTAAGCTAGGATTTGTGCTTGGGACCTGTAAGAGGAGCAATTACAAAGGAGATATGAAAGAATAGTGGGAGAAATGCAACGCTTTCGTGCTTGCATGGATAATGAACACCGTGTCAAAGAAACTTCTCAGTAGCATTGTCAATGCGACAGATGCTGCGACGGTGTGGACAGATTTGAAGGAGAGATTCGACAAAGTTGACGGATCCAGAGGTTACCAGTTGCATAGGGAAATTTGCACAATTAATCAAGGTAACATGTCAGTATCCACTTATTTTTCGAAATTGAGATTGCTCTGGGATGAATTTGACGCACTCATTCAACCGCCTTTATGTAGTTGTGACAAATCCAGAGTCTATGTTGATCATCTGGCATGCTTGAGATTGTTCGCTTTTCTGATGGGATTGAATGAGGTCTATGCCTATGCTCATAGGCAGATTTTGATAATGAGTCCTCTGCCGAGTATTGAAAAGGGACATGCTATGATCATGGATGATGAAGGCCAAAGGATGACTGCCAACTCTCACTCGAGAAGCAATATGCAGGAACATATTGCCTTATATGTAGAGAAAGGGAGCTTTCCTAAGAAATTCTAATCCAGGAGAAGGAATTGGGATCAAATCTGTAATTACTGTAAGATCCAGAGTCATGCAAAGGAGGAATGCTACAAGCTAAATGGATATCCACCAGACTAAAAATTTAAGAAAAAATCAGGACCAACAAATAGTAGACATCAAGATGCAGTGCACCATATAACTATCACAAAAGATAAAATGGAATTGGAGGATGCCTTTGCTCCTATTGCTACTCTTGCAATGAAAGGAAAAGGCACTCATTTAGCTCTCAATATGTCCACACAGCCTACATTTACTCCAAAGCAATATAGCAGGATTCTTAGTATGCTGAAAAGGGAAAAAGTAGCAGACTCTAGCTCAAGCAAGGGATTGGCCAACATGGCAAACATGGCAGGTATAATCACATCCATGTCTATAAATAATGATAGAACACAACCAAAATTAAGAAAGGAAAGGGAGACTGGATAGTTGACTCAGGTGCTACTTGTCATATGACTTATAAATTGGATAAACTCTATCATGCATCTAGTTATGCTAATAAAGTAGCACACTTGCCTAATGGTGAGGTTGCACAAGTGTCACACACTGGTTGTTGCAAGGTTGTTGATGGAAGGGTATTAGATAATGTATTGGTGGTTCCTGCATTCCAGCATAACCTACTTTTAATGTCAAAATTGATAAGGCAATTAAATTGCTCAGTTAATTTTTTTCCTGAGTTCTTTGTGCTTTAGGACCTCTAAAATGGAAAGATGAAGGGGATTGGTAAGGAAGTTGAGGGACTATACTATCTTCCTGCAGCATTACAAAGTGAGAGAAGCAGCGAAGATCAAGCAGTAATGATGGCACAAGGGTTCAGAACAGACATGTTGCTGTGCAACAACAGACTTGGTCATTCTTCTACAAAAATACTACAACATATATTCATGAATACAAGTTTCAGTATTAGTAGTGAATGTAATAAATACTTTGTTTGCCCTTTTGCCAAATTGACCAGGTTACCTTTTCAATTGAGTATGTCTAGGGCATTAACTATTTTTGATTTACTGCATTTGGATGTTTGGGGGCCTTACAGAACTGACACTCATAATAGTTTCAGATTTTTTTTGACAATAGTTGATAATCATTCAAGGATATGTTGGTTGTATTTGCTAAAATTGAAGAGTAATATTTGTTCAATTTTGAGATCTTTCTTAACTTTAGTAAAGACTCAATTTGATAGGAATATTAAGAAAATAAGGACTGATAATGGAACTGAATTCTTTAACAATAAATGTTATGATTTACTTGATTCTCTTAGTATTGCTCATGAGAATAGTTGTCCCTACACTCCACAACAAAATGGAGTGGTTGAGAGGAAACATAGGCATATACTTGAGGTAGCTAGAGCAATAAGATTCCAGGGTAACATCCCCATCAGATTTTGGGGAAAGTGTGTGTTGGCTGCTGTCTACCTGATCAACAGATTCCCCACTCCAGTCCTACAAGGCAGATCTCCTTAGGAGCAATTCCATGGGCACAGACCAAATATTGATCACCTCAGAGTCATAGGATGCCTGTGTTATGCAACCAAAGTGATCAAACATGATAAATTTTCACCTAGAGCTGAAGCTTGTGCATTGATGGGATATTCACAAACTCAGAAGGGATACTTATTGTACTGTTTTGCACAAAGAAGGCTTATTATCAACAGAGATGTTATGTTCAAGGAGGATGTATTTCCTTTTAAGCAGATGATCATCAAACAGAGACCATTGTTTCCCAATGAGACAGTTGTAGTATCGGATGATCTTCCCATTTGTGATGAAGATAGAGAGTTACCTGTACCTATTCCTGCAGATAATACAAACTTGGAAGATGATCCCATGATTGTGAATGATACAGATGTTGTTCCTGAAGAAAAACATGATGTTCTTGCTACAGAAACTGTTGTTCAAACTAATGAGATTGAATTACCATCTATAGAAGCTGGAGCAGCTGCAGCCAGAAGATCTAATAGGAATCCTCATCCTCCTATTTGGATGAAAGATTATTATATGACTCAGATAATTGAATCCCAGCCTCATTCTCAAAGCAACTATGTGTCTTATAACCACATATCCCCTAAATACAAAGCCTATCTGTTCAGGTTTTCCACAGAAGTAGAGCCAAGAACTTTTGAGGCAGCAACCAAAGATAGCAGATGGCTTCATGCAATGTAGCAAGAGGTGAAGGCACTGGAGGAAAATAGGACATGGAAAATAGTTAAACTACCTGAGGAAAATAATATAGTGGGCTACAAATGGGTGTTCAAGATCAAGTATAAAGCTGATGGCCAGATTGATAGATTCAAGGTCAGATTAGTGGCCAAGGGATATAGTCAAACTGAAGGAATTGATTATTAGGAAATATTCTCTCCAATATTAAAAATGGTAACTGTCAGAACTATTGTAGCATTGGCTGCCAACCAAAACTGGAACATGTTTTAGATAGATATGTTCAATGCATTTCTACAAGGAGACCTGCTTGAAGAGGTGTATATGAAACTTCCTAAGGGGTTTTACAAAGCTGAGAAGGAGAAGAACCTTGTGTGCAAGTTGGTGAAGTCTTTATATGGGCTTAAACAGGCTTCAAGGCAATGGAATGCCAAGTTAACTGAAGCACTGATAAGCTCAGGATATTCACAAAGATATTTGGATTACTCTTCATTCACAGAAAGAAGGGATGGTGGCCTAGTGATAGTTTTGATATATGTTGATAATCTGCTGCTGACAGGGAATGACATGAGGCTGATAGAAGAGACAAAGCATGTGATGCACAATTATTTCAAAATCAAGGACTTGGTGAACTCAAGTATTTCTTGGGCATTGAATTTATGAGGTCTAAGGAGGGCATTGTGATGAATCAAAGGAAGTATGCACTTGAGCTTATAGCTGAAGCAGGGCTAAGGAATGCCAAGCCCAACATGACACCATTGGAATGTAATAAAAAACTAACCAGTGTGAAATTTGATCAAGACACCATGTATGAAGACATTCCAAAGTATCAAAAGTTGGTTGGCAAGCTACTCTACCTCACCATCACAAAATCAGATATTGTATTTGTTATTCAATCACTAAGTCAGTTCATTTAAAGACCAAAAATGTCACACTGGAAGGCTGCTCTAAGGGTGATCAGATATGTTAAATTAAAGCCTGAAAAAGGGATGTTCATGGGGGAAAATCAGACACCTCAATTGAGTGGGTATTATGATGCAGATTGGCCTGCATGTCCAACCACAAGTTGGTTAGTTACTGGATTTGTCTTGAAGTTTGGGAACTCTCTGATCTCCTGGAAGTCAAAGAAACAACACACAGTCTCGAGGAGCTCCACAGGGGTTGAGTATAGAAGCTTGGCTGCATTAACAACTGAGGTTGTATGGATCATAGGGTTGTTCAAAAAGTTGGGTGTCAAGCTAACAGAGCCAACACTCATCTACTGTGATAACAAATCTGCTCTACAGATTGCTGCCAATCAGGTGTTCCATGAACGTACGAAACACATAAAGATCGATTGCCACTTTATTAGAGAGAAGATTCAAAAGGGGCTGATCAAAACCATCTACGTCAATAACAAATATCAGCTGGCTGATCTTCTTACCAAAGCTCTAGGAAGAGCACAACATGATTTTCTACTTCACAAGCTTGGATTATTGAATCTTTTCAATACATCCAGCTTGAAGGAGAGTATTGGAGAAATTACCTAGCTAGTTAGTTAGTTACACAATGTAAATAATAATAGATTAGTTAGCAGTTAGTTACATTCTTTTAGTTAATTAATTACATCTTATAGTTAGTTAACAATTAGGATATAATAGTGTGGGTGCGGGTACATGGTAGATAATTATATTGGGGTATAAATACCCTTTTGTACTGTACAAAGAAGAATACACTCTTCTTCTTCATTTACAGAGAAACTAAATATACCCTTCTCTATTTCAATCTCTCTCTCTGTGTTCATAACTGCTCTTATCAATAATAATAATAATAATATCTTTGTTTGAAGAGGGCATTTTTGACCTATTTAGTAACAACAAGAATATTTCTAAATCGGCTTGTTAACGTAAGATGATTTTTTGGAGTAAAGTATTAACGATAATAATATTTTAAAACTAAATTATGCACAAAAAAATATTTTTATTCTTCTGACATAGTTTAAGAACGTCTTTAACCTTTTTCCATATATCTTTTACCTACATATCAATTCACTTAAAAAATTAGCTATAAATAACTTCAAATATAAGTGGAATGGATTATCTAAATATAAATGAAGCAAACGACGAAAAACATGCAAAATTACAGTGATAAAATTCCTTACAATATATTTAGTATAGTTTACAATTAAAATTAAGATAACCGGATGCAACATAAAAGTAATATAAGGCGTCTAAAGGGTTAAAAGGCACGTTTCCAATGTTTTCTCTTATATAATAAGTTACTAAGTTGAGCAGTTTAGGATCGTCGTGTTGATGGGTATGCAAATTACTTTCACATCGGTGGAAGAGAGAAAAATAAACCTATTTAAATAGTTTCAACCTAACTCATTAGTATAAGGCCTTTTGGGAGGTGCCCAAAAACAAATTCGTAAAGGCTTGGCCCAAAGTGGAGTTCTCGGTATGATAATATGATCAAAGATCTACAAGGGTGCCTTGTATCGAAAGTATTTCTATCAAATGATAGTGCAGGCGGCGTGTCCCGTTGAGTGATAATGGCGGTACAAGATGACTATTGAGTGATAACGGTAGTGCAAGATAATTTGACAGATCAGATCAGATCAGATGGTGTAACCTAGCGATGTGAAGGTTTGCGGTAATGCCTTGTGTCAAAAGTCTTTTTGACAAGAACAAATGGTCGGGCGGCATGTCCTGCAAATTGTTGCGGCGATACAAGATGGTGGCGGATCTGAAATCGATAATCAGCGATGTGGAGGTCTGTGGTAATACCTTGTGTCAAAAGTCGATGTGGAGGTTGACAGATCAGATGGAATAACCTAGCGATGTGGAGGTCTGCAGTAATGCCTTGTTATGCTAATCACTCCGTTGAGTGATGGCGGTGCAAAATGATTTAACATATCAGATGGAATAACCTAGCGATGTGGAGGTCTGCTGTAATGTCTTGTGTCAAAAGTCAATGTGGAGGTCACGGTAATGCCTTGTTGTGTCAAAAGTCTTTCCAACAAGAACAGATGGTCGAGTGGCGTGTCCCGCGAATTATTACGGCGGTACAAGATGGTGGCAGATCTAAAATCGATAATCGCTGAAGGGGAGGTTAGAGTTTGAGAGGAGGTCTATTGGTGGGTATGCAAACTCCTCCCACATCGGTGGAAGAGAGGAAAATTAACCTATTTAAATAGGTTCAACCCAACTCATTAGTATGAGGCCTTTTGGGAGGTACCCAAAAATAAATCCATGAAGGCTTGGCGCAAAGCGGATAATATCATACTAATGCGGGGTTGGAGTGTGGGTACTCATGGGTCCCTATATGTCATGCCTGTTTTATTAAAACAGGCAAGTGACTGTTGAGTTGCTTGGCTTGATGGTTCGAGTTTGACATCTTAAATTCAACATTGGGAGATCGAATCTCAACAACGCAATATTTTTACGTCAATTTATTAACTATTATTTAAATATTTTTTCATCAACTTCAACTATGAAATTACAATAACGTATCTACTTGATTTTGTAATGATGACGTGTCTGTTTAGTGTTATGGTGGCTATTAAAGTATCTGCTTAATTTTATTGTGTCATTTCTGTTGATTATTATTTAATTATTTATTCACTACTTCAACTATGAAATTTAGTAACTTGTCTATTTAATTTTGGACTATTAAAGTGTCTATCTACTTTTATTATATTATTTCTATTAACTAGTATTAATAATAAAGAAAAATAATATCTATTAGACTAGTGCAACGCTAGACATTCAAAAATTAGCCTAAATAGACAAATATATGTACTCGAGCCATGTTATGGCTATATAAGCTCACATGTTGCTCTGTCCTTGTAAAGAAAAGTAGCAAAAGATGAGGGCAAGAAACTTATGGGGCAGCCACTTTATTTCAACAGCTCCATTATTTGTAGTAGTCATCTTCTTTGTCTTCTCATTCTACCATGCAAATGCCTTAACTTCATCTGGCAAAAATGGCAGAGAGGCAATAGAAATCATAATTGGCGGAGATGTCCCTCCTGCTTATCCTCCTCAAGAACCACTATGCCCTCCTCCTCCCCCTCCCCCAGAGCCACTGTGTCCCTCTCCCATGCCTCCACCCCTACCCCCACCACCACCTAAACCCCCAAAGACTCCATCTCCTCCCAAACCATCCCCACCTAAACCTCCTAATGTTCCCAAAACCCCACCTGCCCCCAATGGTCTACTAGCATCAGCCATAAGTGTCATTCAAAGATTTAAGAAGACAATAACTTGTGACCCTTTTAACATTACAGGAACATGGGTAGGGAATGACCTTTGCAAAGACAAAACCAAGTATAAAGGTTTCATTTGCTACAAAAACAGAGTGGTTGGTGTCAATTTCAACACTTACAATTTAAAGGGAAATCCTCTGTCCCTGAAGAATTTTATTGATGAAATCCCAAGTTTGGTCGTCGTCCATCTCAACTCCAACAACTTTACTGGCGAGATACCCAATGATATATCATCCCAGAAGATACCTAATCTTTTCGAACTCGATTTGAGCAACAATAAATATGTGGGGTGTTTCCCAAAAGGTGTTCTTGGTGCCACCAATTTAACTTATCTGGATCTCAGATTCAACCAGATAGAAGGTCCAGTCGATCCAAAAGTATTCACGTTGGACCTTGATGTTCTTTTTCTCAACAACAATCACTTTTCCGGGAAAATCCCAGAAAATTTTGGCCAGACTGCTGCCCTTTTTATTACACTAGCCAACAACAAATTCACTGGTGAGATCCCCAAAAGCATTGGCCAAGCCAAGGGAAACATCCTTGAGGTTCTCTTCTTTAATAATCAACTTTCTGGTTGTTTGCCTTATGAGATAGGGATGTTGCAATACGCATCAGTATTTGATGCTAGCATTAACAAATTAACAGGTCCAATTCCACAATCTTTCGGATGCTTAAGGTCTATGGAATTCCTGAATGTGTCTCACAATCAATTGTATGGCGCAGTACCAGAAACATTGTGCAAGCTCTGCAACTTGGAGAAACTCACTTTGCAATACAACTATTTCACACAGGTTGGACCGGAATGTCGGAAACTGATAAAGGAGAATGTTCTTGATATTGACATGAATTGCATTATTGATCTTGATAACCAGAGAAATCCCGATGAATGTGAAGCTTTCTTTTTACAAAAGCAGAAATGCCGAGACATGAACTCACTAAGCTATGTACCTTGTAATATACATGAGTTCTCATCTAGAAAAATTTCCACAGGCCACGAAGCAAGGGCTCGTTCGACTACTTATGCTGCCGTCAATAAACCTCACCTCTGATTTATCTACTTAATTATGTTGTATATTTTTGGAGTTATGTATGTAGATTGGGACAGCAAGTAGCCCAGTTTACAACATTTACTTGTTTTATGTATTTAATTTGTACCTACTGAGTATAAGCTTTTGGTAAGCTGTTGCGTCGATTAGATTAAAAAGCATCCACTTTGGCTATTTGATCCCACGTCGAGAAAAGAACATGATATATGAAAAAATAAAAATATTCACAATTCAAGTGTTCAAAAATTCAATTACATGGAATAGAGGGAGTAATGACAAAAGAGATCGTCCGCATTACTCATCCCACCTAGACATATTCTCATAATTTGAAGGCAATAAAGTTAAATGTTTCAATTCAACAACCATACTGTGTGTTCGACTAATTCTTGTACGAATTTTCAGACCTTGCTGATACGTGTACCAAATGAGCAAAGCAGAGGAATGAAGCATCCATGGTAAATATGTTTATTGTTTATTCTTGATTAGTGTACTGTTCAAGTAGATACTACCATTATTAAATTAGATCATCGTATCCATAGCTACCAACTGACAGACGGTAAATTATCACTAATACTAAGCACAGAATTTAACCTTATACAAGTAACACGCAAATTCATTTCTTGATAAAATCGAATCCATTTAATAAAAGTTAGTTATGCATTCAATTTGCCACAGGAGCTGCGTTTTCATTTAAAGGAGAATTTATTAAGCAACGCCAAAAAGAGAGTTATTTAATTTTGGTCCCTGGACCCTCCCTCCTTTCCCTAGCATAATAAATCAAAATTTTCACCCATCTTTAAATTATAAAATTCACATTAATACTTTGATCTTGGGACGTTGCCCAAATTATATATGACTGCGACAGAAGTTGTAGCTGTTGGGATCCATTCTTCCTAGGACGAAATGTCCCAGCATGTCCTTGGCATACACCAAATTCTCTTTACATAAGAACTCTTCACTTGTAATTCTGTCTGATTCTTGATTAAAATCATGCACAAAAACATGTGTCTTCGGATTTCCACTCTTCTTGCTCCGTGCCAGTACTCCAGCCGTGAAAATAGCAGACATTCGACCGGGTGCCTCTGGCCAGTACCCTCTTGGTCCATCAACCAAAATAACATCCCAATTCACCTCATAGAATTGATTAGGAAGATCATTTATCCCCAGTTTACACTCCGAAAACAACAGATTCTGCACTGGCTTACACTCGTTCCGTCTTTGTTCCTTCACTGCTGCAATCAACTCCCTCATTTCGCTCAATTTGGTTGTGTACTGCACATCGTAAGCTTCAATTTCCGGGTATTTCTCCTCAATGTAAGCAGCGTAATATCTATTTTCGTCTATGAAAACTATTCTGCCATTGTGATTTAAGGCTTTCCAGAGAAGGGTCTCGTGTGTAAGGCCGAAAACAAGGAGATTACATGGTTGTTGACATTGTCGAAGGACATCAGCAATTTGTTTGATATCTGTATATGACATACGTTCAGTGTTGTTGGAATTTGAAGCATAATGTGTAAGGGCTCTTACGATTGCTTTTGACAATGGAGGATTAGTTGATCCAGCTATGGCAGAGACCTCAGCGACAGAGGAAGTGGTGAGGGAATCTCTGGTGTATATAAGAGTAAGGAGGCAAGCAAGAGTGAGGAATGATATAAAAGCGAGAACCCATAAACGATTCGAAGTCCCCTGTTTCTGGATATAAGGATGCAAGAGTATGAGTTTTGTGTTACTGCCAATGTTGTTCTTCATCTGTCTCCTAGTCTTTTTGCCTTTTGTCTCTGTGTTTGGTTCAGAAATTTATGCAAAGTAGAATGGGCTTTAAAGAAACATGGACATGAAGATTGGTGATGTTATTAGTGAAAATTTGGACAACACAACAAACATTTAAGGAGCTGCGGTGATACAGCGGATAAAATTCAATCATCATACGGGAAATATAATTGTTACATAAAATTTGAGAGCTTCTAACTTAAAATTGGACAGAGGAGACGTAAAGCAAGCTCTTCTTGGCACAAAATTTGACTCCTTTCATTTTCCTATTTGACTATAAAGGCTAGTATATATTTTTGGCATAATACATAAATATACTATAATTGGGGTCCTCAGAGATAAAATGTATCCTAATCTTACCGCAATCTCGTGGAGATAGAGAGGGTGTTTTCAAAAGATTCTCAAACTCAAGGGAAGGAGACAGTGAAAAAAATATAGTAACTAACCGGAAATAATGCAGTCTTTCTTACTAATATGCTATCCTAATACATGTCTTTCACACCTTCTTATCTAAGGTCATGTCTTCAGTAAATTGAAGTTACATCATATCTTTTTCAATACTTTTTCGGTCTACCTTTGCCTCCTTGTACCCTTTATAACCAACCTCTCGCACCTCCTCACTAATGCATCTATGCATCTTCTTTTCACATGTCCAAATTATCTCGTTGCACTTTCCTCATCTTATTCACCAAAAAGGCCACTCTCATCTTATCTTAAGTATTCTCATTTTTAAATCTTACTATTCCTAGTATGGCCACACATCTACATCAAAATCTTTATCTTTACAATATGCGTCTTTTGGATATGAAAGTTTTGATTGGCCAATATTCTGCTCCATACAAAAATGTCGTTCTAACCACCACTCTATAGAATTTAGCTTTGACTTTTGGTATTATATTGTTGTCACATAAGACTCCCAAATATCTACTTCATTCACGCCACATGATGTCCTCACTCTTAGGATTATAGACCCAAGATACTATATATACATAAAGTATAATTTTAATCATGTATAAACTAAGTAATTTTTTGTCGAAGGATATTTAGAAGAATCTTCTGGCCCTACCTAGATCCACTGCTACAAGCAGATACTTAATTCTTTGTAATGTTGAATAAGTAGACGCATGAGTTTACTTGGCATTCTATGTGTCAATTCATGTGAGATACACTCGAACTGATTTTTTCATACCACATAAATTGTATGTATTTACTTATTGAACTTTATATAAATTTATTTGTCTATTTATGTAAATTCAAAATTGAAGAACATAAATATCAGCTGAGGCCAAATCAAATATGATTTTTCTTGTCAAGTTTCCTGCTTCAACCACCTTGGTTTTTCTTATTTTTCCCTACTAAAATAAAAAGAAAGAAAAAGTATACTTTATCATATTTGGATAAAAAGAGTAGTTGAAAGATAGAGAAAGGTGGTGAGGACAGAAGAGAAAGGTATTGGGTAACTAATTTATGAGCAGCAAGTCGCTTTGGCTTGTGCTGTAATTCTCACGTTACCTCTATTTTAAAGAAAAACCTCATAAGTTGTACCTTTGAATAAGACGAATCAACTGCTTACTGATTCTATTTTAAGCCAAATAATTGTAAAAAATTACTCACAACTTACCTTGTATTTTAAAAAATAAAGGTGATGGTTTGACACGCTTACTCCATCTGATCAAATGTCGGTCCTTTTGATGAATTAAACTTGTCTAAAAATATTTCATGATATAAATATTTTGTGAAGTTAGTCGAGATATGTGTAAGTTGGCCTAAAACACCAGGATGAAGTACACTAGTAATTTAGAACATTGTTATGATTAATAAGGTTATCAAATAGTATCTTTATCGAAGAGTTTGCAAAGACATTAAGATACTCCTTACATCTTATTGTAATTAATCTCAAAAATTAGTCCGCAAAATTATTATCACTTAAAATATTTATGATGTATTGAAGTAGACAATGTTTTCGACTATATCTTTAAGCTTAAAGAAGTAATTCTTTTTAATATTGTTTCATTATAACGATCGTTTGATAATATATGTAAGGATAATTTAATAAATAATATTTTACTATTATATTTTTAATAAAGACTATAATATGCTGCAACTACACCTATAAGACATCAAAATTTGGACACACTTCGAGCAATTAACAATCTGAAGGAAAAAAAAATTCACCCCACTCGAATCGTTAACGCAATTTTGTTTTTCTTATGCATTGTATTTGAAAGGTTTTACTTCACTCTCTGTTACAAATTATGAGGGTAAAAATTTAAGTTCAACAGGAAAATACTGCTAAAAATCTACGGAAATTATTTTAAAGAAAATCATATGTCCGTCAATTATTTACACGCGAAATGCATATGAGAACTATAATATTTTAGGGTTTGTTTGTTACTAATGAAAATATTTTTAAATTTTTTCATATTTGATTGACTTAAATATTTTGGAAAAATATTTTTCAAATCAATTTATTTTTTTTAAATTTAAGGAAAAGGACTTCTTTCCAAAAACTAAGCAAAACATTCTCCTAAACTCTCCTTCAACTTCAAATTGTTCAAAAAGGAATAATGTAATTTGATTTGATATGAAGTTTAACAAAATAAAGAAGACTTTTTTTATTTTGTAATTATAAATTAAAGTTATATCAAATTGATCAAAATATTTTTAATCTTGTAACATTAAACATGTTACGTGAAAAGTAAAAAAAATATTATCCAAAAAATAAAAAAATAATTTATTTTTAAACAGACTAAAATAGAAAGTATGTTATTTTTTTTAAATAAAGAGAGTACAACTTTTTCTCTTACCTCAATCCTACCACTAACCCCCTCCCCCTCTCTTTCCTCCGCCGCTTCCCGATCCCTCCTTTCTCCAAAAAAAAAGTTAAAATTTTTAATTTTTTTTTTAAAAAATAAAAGTTTATTTGTGAAAGTATTTTAAAATATTTTGAGAATTTTATTTTTTTAATCCTGTCCGTACCCTGAACCACCTAACCCCACAAAATATTTTTTAAAAAAATTAAAATTTAAAAAATTAAAATATTTACCCCCTTAGCCCATCCCCCAACCCCACCAAACCCCACCCCCACCGGTTCCACCAAAAAATCTAAAAAATATTTTAAATTTTAAATTTTTTTTTTACTCCATACCTACCTCGACTCTCCTACCAGCCCCCTACTCCCACCCCACACACACAAAAAAATATTTTTAAAAATATTTCAAATTTTTTTTTAAAAATATTTCAAAAATTTTTTTTTACTCCACCCTTACTCCACGCCCCTTCCACCCAC
>JAOTQJ010000049.1:9739163-9750029 GCA_025642045.1 Solanum sejunctum
CTTTCCTCTCCTATCCATACTCAAAGGCATAAGAAAATAAATTAGGATTAGGGACTCACCTCAATGTTGCAAGCCTTTTTTTTCTTCCTCTCCTTTAAGCTTATTCTTCCCTTCTTCAAGCTCACAAGACAAAGAACAAAATGTTCTTCATTTCTGAATTAATTACGGGGTCTAACAAGAGAAGAACGTAAGATTGGAGAATTCAAGGGAGAATTCTTGAAGATTGATCGTTAAAGTTTCACACCAGGTATATAAGGCTAAACTAAAAGTATGTGATTATTCTCTCATGTGCTCATAGATAGTCACAAAAGAGTTTGAAAGTGCAGTGAGTCTACATAAATGATTCTTGATGGGTTTTCTTGAAAATTATATTAATTATATGTATTTTCATACATTGATGATCATCATAAATTTTTTTCCTAATTTGAATACTTTTCATGGGATATTATATAAACCCTATGCATTAACTTTTGTAAGCATGCATGAATTAACCTAGGGATTGAGTCTAGAGTCTTGATTTGAAAATGTCAATTGTGATTGTGATATGAGAATCATGATGAATCGGTAGAAATTAATGGTCCTATGAGTCTCCATAAATGAACTCTAACGATTTTTCTATTCAATTGTTTTCTAATTATTGTTCTAAGCATTGAGCTATTGATTGAGATATTGATTAATGAGATGATAAGAGTCTTTATGAGACTGATTGAATGATGAGGCTGATTGAGATAGATTGATTGGGATGGATTGTCTTATGAGCCTTTAGTCTTGGGAGGAGTATCTCGCATCAAAAGAGTAAGAGTTAATCTAACTCGCACTCATCAAACTACGTAGCCAAGTGTAGGTAAGAATTAGAACCATCACATTTTATTATGTTGAGGTTCCCTCCGATTAAAAGTCCCTGAAACAATAGAGAACTTGTAGATTATCATCTTTATTTTGGACTTGTCTATTATGGTTTCAATTCGTTCTGTACCTGAAAAGTATAGAACTGCTATGGCAACATCAGTAGGATTATTGTACAATCATTGGCTCATAAGTGATTGTTGTCGGATAAGAGAAACTCCAAGAAAGTTCCCACCTTGAGTACTCTGAGTTGAAATGAGATGAGATGAGTTGATTAAGTTCCTTTGAGATGAGTCTGATTTGATTGATGAGGTTGATTGGTTGATGGGTTACTTGTCTACTCTTTATTCTTGCTTTAAATAAACATTTGATATGTTGATTACTGATTATTTTGATTTGATGATTGTTCCATATTATTCTACCTGTTTCTATTTCATTCACTATTTTATATACCATACATTTCACATACTGATGTTACTCGGCGCTGCATCATTTTATGATACAAATACAAGGATTAGAGATAGGCGCATCGTTGAGCCTCCGCTACTTCGGAGGATTAATTACTTTTATTTCATCTTACTTTAGAGATAAACTTGATTAGCTTTATTTTGATTGAGGTAGCCATGAATCTATCATTAGCATCGTTTGATAGTGATAAAGGCTTCATAGACTAGAGTTGAATGTTGATTGTTAAGATTGTAAGGTAATTCTTTCTACTAGCCTTTTTACTTATTATATTCTTTCAGACAAGATGATAATATGCCCATTTACTTCCTTATATCTTCTGCTAATTAGTAGATATTATTGATTGAATGAATTTGACGAGGCCAAACAATTCTCTTGGAGACTAGCAGTAGTCTCTGAGTGCCGATTATATCTAGGGTACCGTCTTCGATGTGACAACTGTACTAGACTGTCAAACTTTTTTAAAAAATTTATTTAACTAATTCTACTCTCAGTGATATTATAAATATAGAATATGATAAGAGTGATGTCTTAAATAAAAAAAATGAGAAGAAGATCTCAAATTTCATTCTCTTCATCTTCACACTCTGATGGTTTAGTTACTAAAAACAGGAGAAACACAAGTTTAGAAGTCAGAATGACATAGATAAAAGTAGAATAAAGTCAAAATCTAAATACAGGGATGCTTCATATGACCATTGCCACACAAATGGGCATGCCAAAAAATATTACTATAAGTGTAAGAGAGATGTGAGATAATAAAATAAAAAAAGTCTAATAAAAATCGTATTTTTGTTATTGCTAATGATGATCTTTTTGTTACTTGTGATGAGAATGTTATTAATCTTGATAGTGATGAATCTAGCTGATTTGTAGATTCTGGTGCTACTTCTCAGGCTACGTCAAAGAAGGAATTATTTTCTTCTTATACTTTAGATAATTTTATAAAGTTGAAAATGAGTAATAATGATGAAGTTGAAGTATTTAGCTTTAGTACTATTTGTTTAAAAAGTAAAAATGGTTCGAGATTAGTTCTCAATAATGTCAACATGCTCCAAATGTTCGCTTGAATTTGATTTCTGTAGGAAGTCTTGAAGATGAGGTTATGTTAACACCCTTGGTGTTGGTCAGTAGAAGCCTACTAGAGGTTCGATGAATATAGCTCAAGGTGAAGAGTTGTCTAACTTGTATGCATTTTTGGCTTCATGTCTAGAGGGTCAATAAATTTAGTGACAAATGATACTTTATCAGAGTTGTGAGATAGAAACCTGAGTCATATGAGTAAGAAGGGAATTGCTAGTTTGTCTAAAAAAATTATTTTCTGGAGTGAAACAAGCAATGTTGAAGAAGTGTGTTCATTGATTAGCTGGTAAACAAAATAAGATTCTTTTTAGAGTCATCGACCTTCAAGGAAGCTTGATTTACTAGAGTTGGTACATTCAGATTTGTGTTATCCTTTTAAAGTAAAGACTCATAGTGATGCACTTCATTTTGTCATTTTTATTGATGATCATTCTCACAAACTCTAGGTCTTTCCTTTGAAGTCCAAAGATCAAGTACTTATGTGTTAAAAAAATTCCAAGCCTTGATTGAGAGGCAAATAGAAAAGAAATTAAAATGCATTAGCTCAAATAATGATGTTGAGTATTTATTTTATATATATAAATATTGCTAAAAGTAGGGTATTCAACATTAGAAAACTCCTCTAAACATTCCTCAATTAAATGATTTAGTAGAAAGGATGAATAAAACTCTAATTAAGAAGTTTAAATATATGCTTTCAGATAATAAACTGCGAAATTTTTCTTGAAAAGAAGCAATTAATACCACTGTTTATGTTATCAATTTGTCTTTTGCATTGCTTTTGAAAATAAGCAGTTAATAAGCTAAAAGAGACAAAATGATTCAAAAACACCAAGTGCTCACCCTAGTCTCAGGCGTGGGTTATTACAGGCTCAATCTATCCATACTGATGATTGATGCTCGAACCAACATCACGAAAATAGATACAGCGTGTAGTACGAGTACTAGATAAAAAGGTATCCAATAGGTATATTAAGCCAACTAAACAAGATAGGTAAAAACAATACGAAGAAAAGAAATCAAACTTAAATAGGAGTCCAATATCAATATCTAAATCAAGAAACTAGCAGTAATATAAATGGCAAATATGGCTAAGGGATTATACTAGCAAAACCCGACCGGGATACACGTGCAAAATTTAAGTGGACCTCACAAGCTCGTCGAGCACACAAAATTTCTACATTAAAATAAGTAAAAGTTAATGTTCTCCTAGAGTAAAATATTGTTGGGCCACAAATCCATGAGATGGGGGCCTCGAACTCATAGTACTATAGGGGCCACACATTTGTGAAATCGGGGCCTCAAACCCCTGATGATCTAAGTGATTGGAAGCTTTTACCAAGCGGGGCTTCTAATTTAACACCAATGTATTCATCAATCAATAAAATTGAAGGCTCGAACCCCCAATATAATGGTCATGTTAGTTCTGTAAAAGTGAGGCCTCGAACTCCATAATCTAGGCATTCATAATCCTTTATAAATGAAGCCTCAAAGCCATATGATTAGGTAATCAAAATTCTAAGAAAATGAGGCCTGAAACCTCAATACTCTCATACAAATAGCCAAACGAGGTGTCGAATTAAATATTTTCTTCACAGGGCCTTAGTATTCACCAAGACTTTCTTTCCATACTGAACCATGTCAACAATTACATATATATAAAGAATGATTCATTAGCTCCACTCGAGCTTCAAATGATTCATTATTCGGCTTCAACGAATATTGAGAAAAGCGAATCACGAGGTCGGGGGCATTATCGTACCGCAATAGTCGAGCAATCACGAGGAGATTATGGATAAAGCTCCTCACAAGTGCACAATTACTGCCTAGCTAAGGCCCAACTATAGATTCTAGTCTGCAATACCATTCTACAAGAATCTACGCTCGCTGGAACGACACCAGGATATCTAAAGAAAATTATCTATCCTAAACTAAGGTCAACATGTGACACTAACTAAGAGTAGGAAAGTAAATAATAAATTAGCAAGGCTATTATGTATCAACAATAGTCACATACTCACAATTACCCAAAATATTGAAAAGAAGCCCAACATGTTTTAATTACTAAGGCTTATAATAGCTACTCAATCACCATCGTCCTATCAACTACACATGCTTAGCAGGAATTAAGCATCTATGATAAAATAGCACTACTATCTATAGAGCAATCTAACAAAATTTACTACGAATTCAAAGCTATCCGAAAATATCAATTAGTCCAATAAGATGAATTCTAACACCTGAAACAAATAACTAACTACCCCAGCCCAAATTTCAATCAATTCAATATGAATTTACACTAGTCAGCCCAATCTAAAGAAAGGGTAATCGTAGCCTACCAAAAGGCCGATCATGCGCGCTCTACTTTACTTTGTCAAAGCCCTTTCGTTTTATATGACCTTCAAACGCTGCCACACTCTCAAAAATAAACTCATAACATCATAACGGTCATTAAGACACTAAAATTGCAACAAATCAAGACAGACAAATTTTGGGGCCTAAAATAAAAAACGTGAGACTCGTATCCAAAATTTCAAAATTGACCCCAAAAATTAGTCATAAACAACATTCTTATCTTACTCAATGATACGAAAATTGAATTTAGGTCCAAAATGGACACAATGAAAAATTATCTAAAATTTAAAAATTAAATTTAAATATCACGAAATGGCAGCAGCTATAGGTGAAACATTTACAAAAACTAAGCCTCAAATTTCAGAACAGACCATTCCACGACAATTCTCATAAAAAATCACTCAAAATAAAGCCAAGAATCACTAAAAATGAATAACCACAACCCAAGAATCAACACACAAAGTTACTCAAAATTCACCTCGAAAAAGCTTAGGAACAGTAGGTACATCACAAAAATTACCTGAAATGGAGCCTCAACTCCACTTTCCAACGTCATCAAAATGTGTTCCCCACGAAATTTTCTTGAAATTGGACCTTTTAATCACCAAATTTGAGTCCAAAATAAGGGGAAAATTTCTCTTTGAAGGTCATGCAAATAGTTGAATTCGACCAAGTCCAGAAATATAAAGGTCCCTCAGGCATTACTATAGCGACCCCTAGCGAGGCCCTGGCGCTATAGCAGAGCCACAATATTGAGCAAGTGTAGTTATTGCAACATTGATATCGCGAGTCTAGGATTGCTATAGTGACGACACCAGGTATTAGCTGAGATAGCTGATTTCCAAACATCTAAATTCTTGACGGTGTACTCAGAATTCATCTGGGACCCCACAAAATGCAAACGAACTATGCTACCCTACCAAAGTCGACATTCTAAATTCGATGGCACATTCAGTATTTTTGTAAGAGGTCATCTCAATCGAATATGGATCCCACTCCCATAGTCATTTTTAGCATATTTCAGTCGAATGGCTCGAAATGAGCCCGGAAGCATCGAGAACTGAACAAACGGTAGTTCTAGACCGATTCAACATTTTGAGACTAATTGCGTTGTTAGAATTTTTATTTGGACATGCTTTTCAAGAATATTGACCAAAGTCAAAAGTTGGCCAATTTAAAAAGTTAAAATGCAAAACTAGGGATAAACTCATAACAAAAATCTTGGTTCTCGAGCCGACCATACTTCTAGCCTAATTTGGACATTTTAGAACTAATGGAACTATCAAAATTCTATTATGAGATCGTTTACCTATGTTTTGCACAAAAATAAAATTTCTAAGGTCTATGGCCTTCTAAAACACAAAAAATTGCACAACTCCCTAAGGAACGACCAAACAACCATGCTACCAGTGCCAGCAGCTCATAAATAACGTGGGTCGCTATAGAAACTTTCTAATGGTGGAAAATAATGCAATAAGGACAAAATAACCCAGAGAGTCATGGCACGTTTCCATCTATACCCCTGTGTTTTTTTTTTCTTTGACACAAAATTTATAGGGAAAACTTATTTGCATTTCTTGTCACTAGTTAAATCAATTTACTGTAGTTACTATAGTTAAACGATAAAGGTGTACATCTAACATATCTTCTCATAAATCATTCATAAAAATCTATTACCGCCTCTGGTCCATTTTAAGTGATATTATAGATTTTGAAAAATTTAGAGATCCGCTAATATCGTTAATCTAAGGTTATTTAACTAGTTTGTTGTCCTTTAATTTATTGTGCTCAAAATAATTAGCCTTTATAAGAGTAGAGTAGATTTATGAAACAAAAATAAGTAATGTCTTATTGATATCCTAAAGAAACACTTATTTAGATGTACACATATTTCTTATCTATAATTTGCACAAAAGGTATATATAGGTGACACAGTGAGCACAAGAGGCTAACTTTATTTTTCCCTTTAATATATAAGTTCATCAAAGCTACGTGCAGAAGTAAAAAGGAACTGCTTTTATAGTTTGATGACTAATTTTGGAAGTGAAACACAAAAATGGGTCCATTTCTCCAGCTAATATATACCAAGAAAACTTGTGGTATGGAAATCCTTTTTTTTTCTTTTCTATTTCTAAGAATTCCTATCAAACAGAAAAAGAACTTGTTAACTTATTTTACACTTTCTTGTACTACATTTCCACAAAATGGGCATCACAATGTCATGACAATTTGGGTTAACCTTCAAGGTCACTTTTATCAATATCGGAATTTGGAAATCTAGACTAGGTTAATGTTATGGTTTTGTCCAACATATATATAGTACTCAATTCATTTCAAGTTCCTTAGTCCTATATCAGAAATAAATGTTTCATATTACTTATCCTTATTAGCAAATCAAGAAAGTTTTATCATTTTTTCATATTATCATTATCATTCAATTAAAAACATAAAGCAATTGTAGTAATCAAATTTAAAATCCAAAACATCATCCGGAAGATCAGTTTGGTAAAATACACCTTCAATTAAAACCTTTTCAAAGGATATAGTAGGTCAATATAAATCAAATAATATAAGTTCAAGCAACATAAAACGGAGGGAATAGTATTAATTTGATGCACATTTAAGCCAAATATAAGAGTTTCCTTTGCCAGATACATAATGGAAAATGAATGTACAAGGTGAAAAGAGAAAGAGAGGCCAATCATCATATAATGTGAGTAGGAGTAGCACTGTATCACCAAGCACGTATTTCCTTTTATTCAAGATATGCGTAATGCATCATTACTTCAATAAAAACTGCATAAAATAGATTTTTATAATTAGTTTTTTTCTCGCATTTTGCATATAATAAAAATTTTAGTGCACTAAATTTACGCTACCATCATTAATTGAATTGTCCATATCATACACAAAATGCTTATCACTTCTTCACTTTGCAAACTAAGTGGTGATACGCTTGCTTATGTTGTAAATAAAATAACCTACTTTTTCTCTCTTCCTATTTTATATAAAATTTAAAATAACCACATTCATTATTTTATTTATTAACCAAAACATGCAAAGAAAAAAAATTAGGATGGAGTCATAAGTAATCTTCCATCCGGCCTTAAATTGAATTTGAAGTACAGAATTATTCTTGATGGGAGTTGTTTTACCCCTTAGTGAGAATTTTCAGTGAAAATCTAATAAATCAATTTTAAAATTGGGATTCGTTTAAATATGCAATATGAAATTAGATTAATATAGAGTTGATGTTTTATTTGAACATGCAATGTGTAATGAGCTTGAAGGTCATTTTTTATATTTTTGATAAATTTTTGATTTTATCCTTTTCGACAGCGGTCCAAAGTCATGTTTGATTGGTTTTGAAAGTTGGTTTTTGAGAATCTTGTAAAAATTTGAATTTTTGCTAAAAACAATCACTACAAAAAAATGAACTTATAGCTGTAAAATGCATTGTAGCTAAACAAGAATTTTCCATGCTAAATGTTTTAGCTACAATATTTTGTTTCGTAGCTTTCATAGCAAGATGTAGCGTGACTAATAGTTAGCTACGGACTTTACATGATCCATGGCTAAGGATTTATACTTATAGCTACAAAATAAAAATTAATTGTAGCTTCAATGAAAATAACTTTTGCCGTGAAAAATATACTTGTAGCAAATTATTTTATCCTTATGCCACAATAAATAAAATTTATTACTATCTTTACTTTAGTTGCCACGAGATGTAGTATTGTGGCAAAAGATTCAATTTATTTGCCATGAAAATATATACTTGCTGGCTAGTTCTATAATTAATTTTTGTGGCAATAATACTCATATTTAGTTATTGTTATCATGGAAAATGACTTTTGCTTTTGAAAATAAAATTCGAAAATCGATTCAAACTCAATTAATTTGAGAAAAACCAATTCTCAAAATTCAAAAGGAAAACAGAGTCGCCACCTAATTTTGCGGATAATTAGGAAACCAATAAATATTTAAAAAAATATAACAGAAAAATCCTTTTAAATTCAAAGAACAGATTCGGGTTCACATTTCCACTTCGAGAAGGTTTTACGCACTCGAAATGGCCGCTAAATGCAGTTATCCAGCGATTAAGAGATTTGACTAACTTTTGACTTGGCAAAGGTTGACTGATTTTGAAATTAATTGATTTAAAAAAAAAAGCTTTGACTGAATTTGACTAGTTTGAAATCATTTGACTAAACCTTACTGGATTTGACTAATTTAAAATCAGTCGACCAAAACTTGAAAGAAAATCGATAATGTTTGAAAATCACTTTATTTTTTTATTTTTTTATTTTTTTATTTTTCAATGCAAATATTTTCCCAAAAAATAAAATGAGACTAGACGAAATAACATAAATGGTTTGACACACTAGGAATCTAATTAAATTGAAACCATTAATAAACAAAATGTTAGCATCCAAAACAAATAGCAAACATTTACAAATAATAAAAAAGGAGGAATTGAAAAAAAAGGATTGGCTTAGCAAACCCAAATGATGACTCATTTTAATTCCTCATGTTTGGGCCTGCCTGACGCCTGCTTCTCGAGTTATGCATAATAACTTCTTTCTCCTGGGAATTGGGCAAACTTGAAGAAGAGAAAGTTTGGGCCTCCATGGCCCAACGAAATGCAAATGAGATAGTCTGAAAATGGCTCGGAGCATCGTTCATGCAAAGAAATAAAATAAGGATTAGCAAGAGACTCAAAAAATAATATTAACAACATAATGATGCTGACTCTCATGAAAAAGCAATACAATTTGACTCCAAAACATTAGCTAAAGGTTCAGGTTAAGAAAAGTGATCGAAGGAAGCAGTTCATGTTGAAGCAATTAGCTAAAACATGAAAAATGAGACATCACAAGAATAGCATTCTCATAGGATGACAATAGGAGACAGACCACTAACATCACTTTAAAGGAAACAAAAGTTTTGGAGAATTCACAACTCAAAATTAGCAGCAACCTTAACACAACACTAAAGCCCGAAAATGATCAAACTAACTTGAAAAACATAATAACATTTCTGCAGCAACCATGTCATGATAAGCAAAGATAAAATCACTAGTAATGCTATGTTTTCCTTTACTGTAACCCCAAAACAAGTTCTTGATTAAACTTAATCATGCAGTACGCAAAGAGACTTTGAAACAAAAGAGGATGCATCGAAATAGAATCATTCATCTTGGTTACAAACACAAAGATACTCAAATAAGCAAACCAAATGTTCAACGTATGTACTTAAACACTAAATGAATGTCTACTCTTCATGAATGGACACTAAACAACCAAGCAAAACTCAAAAAACTGGCATAAAATTTCAGGGACATGTTTCAACAAAACCAGCATGAACAGGGATCGAAAGGCATGAAAACTCTTATCCAATGACCCAAATAGATTATGAACAAAGCGTAATAACAGATATTCTCAAAACTAAAATCATTTTTTGACATTTTAATGTGCTGGGAAGAACAAACATCAGAACAAGGCATTCTCAGTGCATATTGAGGCAAGACGAGCACAAATTGATATAACTTAAAGAGTGATATCAACCTAACATGTTGTATGACTGAAAATCAGAGGGATCGATATAAAAAATGTCAACTTTTGCAAGGCCATAGCTCAGAAAGTAAATCTGATAGATACACAACAAATACATTCAAGTTGAAGTACTTTATCCCGGAAGGAGTCGGTCACGTTGAAGCATGAGCTAAATCGCAGATTGTTTATCTTGAAAAACAGATAACCTAGCAGACTTAATATAGATGGGAAAATTTTTGAAACAATCATAAAAATGAAGATGAACTTTGACGATATACTTGTAAAAACAGAGATGACAAAGAGGGAGATTACGAGCTGTATTTCATCTTAAACTTAGCAAACTTAAATGAGTAATCGAATAGAACATTCAAACAAAACGTCGAACACAATTTGTGACTCCAGGAACTATCTTAACAACAAGTAACAACATCACCACAACATTAATTCTCACAACAGCGATTTTCAGTCGGTAAGCCAAACACGAACAGAATACTTTGATACGATTTCAACCGTCACATCCAATCACGATATATAAGACTCAAAAGTAAAGAGAGATTGGGAT
>JAOTQJ010000049.1:9750129-9769792 GCA_025642045.1 Solanum sejunctum
AAGCTCCAGGTATAAATATGGATGTCATCAAATAATTTTTTTAAATAAAATGAAAGATGAATATAATAATTTAAGAAAAACGAAAGGAATAAAAAGAAAAAGAAAAGACAAGATTCGTAAAATCATCATTTTACCAGCGACATATATAATACCTTTGAGAAAGAAAGAGTATAATTTGGATTCAAATTAAAAAAACAAAAAAATCTAAAAATTAGGAAGAAATTTGGATTATAGTATAATTAGGATTCAAATTACCTTTAATATTTTTTTAAATTATATTCTTTTCAAAAGATATAAATATTACTTGAAAACTTATGGTAATTATCTCTAAAGCTACGTAATGGTGTCGAAAATCATGTACAATGATGGTGCATATAATTTAAAATCTTAAAGCAATTACAAACATGACTAAGAAAACTCATTGAAAATAAACTTCAAATAATAACAACATATTCAATGAAATTCTATAAAGCAGAGTCTGAAGGTAGAATGTATACAACCCCTATCACTATCTAATGGAGATAAAGAGTTTGTTTTCAAGATACCCTCAACCCAAATATAGCCGCTTAAAGTAAAAAAAGAAATAGATATAGAAAAAAAGCTAAAATAAAGAGCAATGTAAATTCTACAGAAAAAACAAAAGTAGCAGAATAATCAAACGGTAGTAGGAAACAACTATAAGAGCACGACTAATCCTATGACAAATCTAGAAAATATCATAAGACAAGATAATATTCTACCCCTACTAACCTTCTACACTATTATACGACCTTCACTCCTTTTTATCTAGCGTTATTTTATCAATGATACAAAATTATATCATATCTTGTCTAATCACCTCTCCCCTATACTTTTTCTCTACTCCTACTCCTCCATGTAATTCCTACATCAACTTCTTGCACCTCTTAACTCGAGCATTGATACACCTTCTCTACACATGGCCAAACCATCTCAATCTCGCTTATATTGTCTATTACAAAAACCATTCTGACATAATCCTAAATAACTTCATTCCTAAACTTCTTGCTCTTGGTATGTCCACATATTGATCTCAACATCCTCACCTTCGCGACATACATTTTCTAAGCATGTGAGTTTTTGACTGGTTAGCACTTCACCATAATATAACAAAGATGGTCAAATCACTGTTCAGTAAAATTTACCTTTAAGTTTATGTGGTTCCTTCTAATTACACGATCGATACTCTAGAGGCAAGTCTTTATTTCATTCATGCTGCTCCAATGTGATGCTGGACATCATTTTTGATATCCCACTACTCTAGATAATGGACCTAAGGTATTTAAAATCTTCTCTTTTTGGAATAGGTTGAGTGGCAAGCCTCACTTCCACGTTCATATCATTCATCACAACATTGAATTTACACTCCAATAAATATTTAATTTTGGTGCTGCTCAGTTTCAACTCTTTAGACTCTAAGGTTTATCTCCAAATCTCCAACCTATTATTAACTTTGTCGCATATGTCATTAATCAGTACTATATCATCTACAACTAGCATACACCATGAAACTTCTTCCTGGATAAACCATGTTAGCTTATCCATCACCAAGATAAAAAGAGAACAATTTAATATAGTCACATTTCAACAGAAAAATATCCCGAGTCTTCTCCTATTGCTTTGACCCTAGTCTTGGCTCCATCATACATATCCTTTATCCCTCTTATTTACACCATGGGTAAACCCTTAGCCTCCAGATGTTTCCAGGGGACATCCCTCATCACTTTGTCTTAGGTCTTCTTTCTCTATATTTCTCCACTAGTCTCTGCACAAGATGGATTGCTTCAGTAGTCGATCATCCCAATCTAAATTTAAATTAATTCTCTAAAATGAATACTTTTCTGTTCACTCTCATCTCCACCACTCTCTCCTATAGTGCTTTCATAATGTGACTTACAATTGTTATTGCTTTGGATATGATTTTCGTTCTTGTACACGAGAACCATTGTATAGATAATATTATGATATAAAATTATTACGAGTTGTAAATTAACTATAATATCTTAAATTTAATCAAATAATTAAATTCGTACTTCTAAGAATATATTACTATCATACTAAGCAATTTACATTCTTAATGAATAAACTTTGTTAGTATTATAATAAAAATACCGTCCCATCATGAATAAAAATAAAGTTACTTTCAAATATAATAGATTGAAGTGTAGAAAATATATTTAATTTTTTTTAAGTTTTATATCTAAACAATTTGAAGTGTGAGTTTGATAGCTAAACTATCATTCATTAGTATTAGAAACACATCTTTCTTTTATTACACTCTCACAATGATGTGTGTTATACTTTCTATTTTATTTAAATAAAATTGCCACATACATAATATGTCACGTGGATAAACTATTCCACCTTGATAAAAATTAAAAAAATATTTAATTAAAAGTTAAAAATTAAAGTATTATTATAAAAAAACAAAAATAAAATTTAAAATATTTTTCTCATATATCCTACTCCACCACCTCCTCCCTTCATATTAAAAATATGAAAGCGGAAGGTTAGAATTATTTTTCCAAACATAAAAATAATAAGTTTTTTGGGAAGGAATGTGTGGTAATGGAGTTACAGTAAGAATTTTTTTAAGAAATAAAATTGGTGGGGAGAGGGGGATTTTACGGGGGGAGGTAAGTGGTTGGGGTAAGATAATTATTTAAAAGTTTATTTTTTTAAAAAAATAAATTTTTGGGGATAGTGAAACTTTAATTTTTAATTTTTATTTTTTAATTAATACTAATAATTTATTTAATTTTTATCAAAATAAAATATTTTATCAATGTTTAATGCCACGTGACAATTTTTTTAATTAAAAACAAATAAAAAATTTATCCATGTGTCAAGATTTCTTAATTTGTCCCATTTTATATAATATTTTTTTCTTTTTGGTTCGCTTTAAAAAGAATGTCATCTTACTTTAATAAAAAATAATTTAATTTTAAAATTTTTCTTTCACCTTTAAAGAAATGATTTTTGGCCATATAAATTTTTAAGAATTGTTTTAGACCACAAATTTCAAATGTCTTCCTTTTTTCTTAAACAACATGTCAAGTCAAAGAGTGTCACATAAAATGAGACAGAGGAAGCATTAAAAGAGAGTGTATTACATACATTACTAAAGTGTGTTTTTGAGATTATTAAGTGTTAGTTGGGTATAAAACTTATATTCCTAATTGTTTAGATATGAATTTTTTTTAAAAAAGAATAATTTAGATATATTTTTAAAATATGATAATTTTGAGAAATATGATAAAAACATGAAGGGCAATAATAATTGATGAAGATGCAAAGTTTGACAATGTATTTTTAAAATAAATGTTAAGTAATAATCACTCTCATGACTTATCAAGTGAATATGCGATATTATTACTTATTATTTGAGTTACTCTCAATTTTTTTGGTTTCTATATAAGTCTCATTCATTTATTAAAGAACTAATTACGAGGATCAACAATGTTAACTAAAAATGTTTAATACTCCTACATGATTGGTGTAAGATCTATTAAGTGAATCTCAAGAGTTGGATGTTGAACATTTTTAAGGAGTACAAAACTATAAACCCTAGATATGAGTTTCGAATATTTTGCTAGAGTTCTACCCCAACCGAGAAAAGCCCTAAGGCGTGCAAGTCCCAATACTACTTTTTATAACACTCATTTAGATGGTAAACATCATCCATCTCTACTATATAGAGGGGGTAGAGATAGACCGAAGAAGTAATGGAGGACGTGATCAAACAAGATATGACAAAATTCTATGTCACCGAGAACATGATCTTAGATAGAAAAAAATGGAGGTCACATTTTAGGGTAGAAGACTAATAGATTATTAAAGGTACATTGATGTATGGTCATATGATATAGTAGGATAGTAAGATTAGTCGTGCATTTATATCCTGTGTTGTTACTATCCGTCTTATATTTGTTACTTTTATCGTAATTACATATTATAATTTCTTTCCTTTATTAGTTGTTTTCCTTTTTTTTCCTTTTTCTTTTCATTTCTTTCATACTTAGTATTTTCTGTTTATGGAGCTTGATATTTGAGATAAGAATTTTTTAAAAATAATTTTTTTATTTTTATATGATAATACTAAGATCTGTTGTACATTTTATTATTCTCAAACCCTATTTATAAAATTTTACTAAATATATAATTATCATTTGCAATTACCCATGAAGGTCCCCTGTTCACCCACCCCTACTCCCAAAAAAAGAAGAAGTTAGGAGTGTATTAAAACTTGATTTATTACCTTGAACATCCCAAAAGGTGAACAACAAAAGCGGTGAATGAAAGCAGTAAAAGTAAATAATGTGTCTGACATTGTGGGGAGTGAATGAAAGGGAAATGATAGCTAGCTAAGCTAAGTACAGCTAATAAAAGAAGTTTTCCTTGTACTCTTTTTTTCCATTATTAGCTAAAATTTATACATTCATATTCAAAACTATATATGTACAAATTTCATACAAAGAAAATAAGGTTATGCTGGCTGTTCCAGTTGGTTAGCGTCCGATAAGTTGCGTAACAAGATATACTTCTTTCTTTTTTCTTCTCTTTTCTTTTTTGTACCAATATTTCTTCCTAGAGGGAGCCAATAACCAAATTAGTCGTTGAATTAAAAGAAAAAATGTATGTGAGAGGAATTAGATGTACATTTATATGAATAAAAAAAACATATTTGAATCTTTCGTATAATCATATAAAGATGGATGTGAGTTACCTTTGTAACATGGTTCTAAATCACAGAGTTGGAGAATATATCGTATTCCTTCCATTTCATATTAAGTGAATTACTAGATCATTTCACATATATTAAGAAAAAGAATTAAAGATAAAATTTAATCATGATTTTCCATTTTTATCCTTTTCAAACTCCTCACACTCATTTAATGCATCATTTATTTTTCATATAAAACTCAACCTTAGAAACTTAATTAATGAAGGGTAAAATTAATTTTTTTTTAATATATCTGTTGAAAAGTGAACAATTCACTTATTTTGAAACATAAAATTTTTTTCAAGAATTCACTTAATATGAAACAGAAAGAGTATCCTTTTTTTGTAATAATAAAATAATTTTTATATATACTAATACTCCTACTTATTTAACAAGTTTCCTTTATGATTTATTAAAAACGGCTAGTATTAATGTGATTATTCAAATTACCTCATTAGTACCCAAAAAAACAATATTTAGTATATGCAGAAATAGAAAAAGTAAGTTAAAAGTATTTATGAATGATTAACAAGAGGGGAAAAAGTGTTGCTCTTCACTAGATGGTTTGGCAAGTCGTATAGGCACTAGGTAGAGAGAAAAGGACCAAAAGATAGGCGGGGTTTGGGTAGCCATATAGGGGTGGGTGGAGTTTACCTTTTATAATGTGAAATCATTTAAAAACATAATTACAATTGACTATCCAAAAAATGAGATTAATTATCTACAAAAGATACATGTGAAAAATGATGGATTATTATTTCATACCATATTTTAATTTATGGTTACGGTTAGTTTGTGAAGAGAAATAAAATGAAATGAAAATAAAATTAGATCTCATGTAAATGCTAAAAGCTAACTCAAGAAAAAGAAATTTGTCCACTAAAATAGAATTTTTATCATTTTTGAACATCTTATTTCACATCCTAAGTAATATCTGATGTATAAATAATTTTAATTTTTGATAAAAAGTACACTCATCTAATTAATGTAATACTTTATCATTCTTGAACATCCCATTTCACGTCCAATGAATAGTAACATTTGGTGCACAGTCAATTTTAATTTTTGTCAGCCCAACAGATAACATGAATTATGCTTACCACCACCAATATAAAATTTTTATCTTTCTTCGAACAAAAATACACGCACTCTCTCTCTCTAACCTTTTCTTGCAACTACTTATCTCTACAAGTCATAGGTTTTCTTATGTTATATTCTTTCAAGACTGGGCAAAGAGCTCCATTTTACCATTAGTTCATATTCCACTCCACATATCTATTTAGTCGAAAGAGAGAGAAAGAGAAAAGAATATTTGCAGGTCCAATTTTTGGTGGGATGAGATAGAGCACCCCAAATTCTTTTTCTTTTGGTTTCTACATCTGGATTGTTTGACCTGTGGAGAACGAAATGTGGAATCTAAACGACTCTCCGGATCATAACGAATCAGAAGAAGGTAAAGGCGTTGGATCCATTTCAAATTCAAGCTCATCAGCTCTCGAGGAATTGTGCGGTTCAGAGGAAGAAGATGAATTTCAACAACAAAAAGGCAAGAAAAAGATAAGTAAACTATTTGGCTTCTCCATGATACCTAACGACCACGAGAGTACTGGACCGCCGGTTACTCGGCAGTTTTTTCCGGTTGATGAGCCGGAAATTGGAAGTGGGAATTTTGATGATAGATCTTGTAGATTTCCTCGGGCCCATTGGGCTGGAGTAACATTTTACCAACCGGAGCCATCGGCAGCACTTGTGGGAAAGGGAACCGAGTTGTCGTCCCAACAGGTGCAGGTGCAGCCAATGAAAAAAAGCCGGCGTGGTCCAAGGTCTAGGAGTTCACAGTACCGCGGCGTTACTTTTTATCGGAGAACTGGCCGATGGGAATCACATATATGGTCAGCTCTCCACTAATCTGATGAATGATTATATTTTCTTAATTCGAATTTTTTATTCATATATTTGTTATATATTATCTCTCAGGGATTGTGGAAAGCAAGTTTATCTAGGTACGTTTTTGTGTCATTTATTTCTGGCAAGTTGTAACTTTAGTTAGTTGAAAATTAATCTCAATTGTGATTTTATCTTCCGATTTTTCTTTCTTTTTTTGTTTGTAGGTGGATTTGATACAGCACATGCTGCAGCTCGGTGAGGTTTTTGATTGGCTTAAATTACTTTCTTTTAAGTTTAGTGTTGTTGTTTTCTTTGAAATCGGTGATGAAAAAGAAAATTATTAAAGATTGAAAAATGTGTGGTTGCAGTGCGTATGATAGGGCAGCAATAAAGTTTCGGGGAGTGGAGGCAGACATAAACTTTAACCTGGAAGATTATGAGGAAGACTTAAAACAGGTAGGAAAGAATTATGTGCTTTCTAGGTTTGGAGTATGACTTTAGTATTTTTCACCCTCTCCCTTATGCATTTGGAATGATTTTTCACATATAAACGATTCTATGTCCCATCTGCCTTTACCAAAGAAGACTATATGCATTAATTTGACACGAAATATAGACAGTTTGAAATTGAATGCGTTTATTTTTTCTTTATTGTATGTTGTAATATCAGGTTTGATTAGTCGTGTATATGATGCAGATGAAGAATCTAACGAAGGAAGAATTTGTGCATGTACTACGGAGGCAAAGTACTGGTTTTCCGAGGGGAAGTTCTAAGTATAGAGGAGTGACCTTACACAAATGTGGTAGATGGGAAGCTAGAATGGGACAATTATTGGGCAAAAAGTATAATAATAATCTTTATTTTGTTGCCAATGCAATGACATTATTTCTTTGCTTGAATTAATTTCTCATTTTTTTTTTGAATAGGTACGTTTATTTGGGACTCTTTGATACTGAAAATGAAGCTGCCAGGTTTGTGTGGTGATGAATTTATTTAACAACAAAAATCCTCTTTTTATATTTCTTGTATATTCTTTTTATAGGGCCTATGATAAAGCTGCCATCAAGTGTAATGGGAAGGATGCAGTCACCAACTTCGATCCTTGCATTTATGAAAATGAACTTAATTCAAGTGGTACATATGTGTTTTTGTTTTCTTGCTTCCTATTATATTTTAAGTCACAACCAAAAAAACAAAAAACTGACAAACATTTATAATTGTGTTTTTCCAGAATTTACTAATAAGGCACTAGATCACAGCCTCGACTTAAGCTTAGGTAGCTCCAGCTCAAAGCAAAGCAGCCGAGAAATGGAGCATACTAATAAGGATCAAAATTCTTCTTCTTTGCAATTTGATGTTGATTGGCGACACCAAGGATCGAGGTACAAGGTAGAGATATATATTTGTTATGTCGTATTTTTATCAAAGCTCCAACTACTTCGAGTTTGCACATTAAAGGCAAAATACAACCCTTACAAGTCCAAGTTTATGAAATGTTAAAAGTAAAATTTACATTTTGTAGCCTAATTTCTTCAAAACTCTAGGGTATTTTCTTACGAATAGTACATGCATCTTTCGATTATTAGCAGCAACATAGTCCAGTTGATATGGATGGGCGAGGAAGAAATGTGTACGATGAGACGGAAACCTTGCAACTATTGAGCCAAACACACCTACATTCTCCAGGCTCCTATAAACCAAATAGCAACGAAATGCAAAGGTTTGGCCAATATATGAGAGCTGGGGACTCCCAAATGATTCCACCTCACTTCACCTCCTCAAATTATCAAGTGAGTAATCAATTTTACATGATTTTTAACTTGCTAATTTTTGTTCACACAATCAAATCATTTTACCCAAAATAAAAGAAATTGACATAATGTGTCTTGTCATTGATTAATGTGGGTATTAGCTAAAATTAGATTAAAATTTATACCTAAATAACGCGATTGTCTATCTCATATAGAAGCTAAGATAACGTTATTTTGAGCCCAATAGCCCCCAAATCTAGTGTAAATAATATAATTTGGTCTAGCTAGAAATATCTTTTCATGTTGTCATCAAAAGTAAGTTCAAATTATTAAGAATTATGATGATACAAATACAGGTTCAGTTTCCAAGCAGCAGCAACAGAAGAGATACTCAACAATGGCAAAGCAATAATGTACCTCCTCAGCTATTTGCAACTGCTGCAGCATCATCAGGATTCCCTCAGCAGATATCAAGACATCCAAATTGGCCTCAAAAAAATGGCTTCCATTATTCTCTCACAAGACCCTCTAATTAATTCTCTACATATATATATATGTATACTAGAATATTAAAAGGGCATGTAGTCAGGTATATAAAGTATCCCGCGTTAGGAAAGAGCTAGCCGTATCCGAAAGGATGTGATGTAGTCTATATGTAATGTAACATATTATTCACAGCGGTTAATCTTGATGGGAAACAAGCTAGCAAGAGTTATTTTTGGGAGATTCCAATCTATGGATATAACTGGTACAAAGCTAACTGAATAAGAGATATTGAACTAGATTTCTTTTGGATACTTTCTGACTATAAGTTGCCAATTTATACCATCCACAAGTACAGCTACTAAATAAATCCTTTAATTAATTGCTGGTCTCTCTTGTGACTTGTGTTGTTATTTACCAATACAGATTCTTATTTTATTCCATTAATTTTTGTCCTAATTCTTTTTGACATGTAGCAAAAGTATATTAGCATTCACTGGAAGCTTGTTTCCCAAATGAGTAAAAATGTCTGATTATTATATTGCCCATTTCTTTTGGATGAAAATGATTTCAGTTTGTCAGAAAGACGGTACAACGTACCCCACATTTTTTAGGCATATAAGCTTGACACGACGTATGACAAATAAACTCATTAACTAATTACAAAGAAAAGTCCAACATTTATGAAATAATAAAGTCATATTACAGTTTCTTTTTTTTTCAATACCATAATATGTCCTTGCCCTGTACTCCCTTTTAAAACTTGATTAATCTGAATTAATGTTATAAAATTTTAATTTATGAGGTAAAGCATTTCTATCACAAAGTTTTGAGAACTAACACATAACAAATTTGTATACAATAAATAGGTGGATACAATGTGGCGTACATTCAATTAATTAAGCTATTTATAATATACAACAATAATATACCTAGTAAAATTTCATAAGTGAGATATGGAGAGGGTAGAATATATATAAATTTTACTACTACCTCATAGAAGTAGAAAAACTGTATCCTGAGAATCCTCATCTCAAAGACCCATAAAAAGAATAAACTACATATGCCAAAAACAAAAGAAAAAGAAAAAAATGAAAAGAGAAACTAATAATGAAAAATACATGATAATATATAAATATAATAAAATTAACATATATAAGACATATAATGACAACACATGATATAAAGACACGATAAAACCTACTACCCTATTATACCCCACGATCAAACATCAACCTAACCCTACTAACCTATATGATTGCTATTCATATGTTTCTTTGTAAAGAGATCTTAATTATCAAGCAAAGTTATCTCAAAGTCTGCTACTCAAATTTGTGACATTCATTCTTTTTTATCTAAGATCATAAGAACATAATTAAATATACACCGAAGTTATACAGATTTTTCACCATTAATGCAATATTGTTTTACTGAATTATTCTGAGAAATATCTCCCAATGTCAACGAATTGACACCATCGTCATCACTTCTCAAAGACAAAGAAAGGAAGAAAGGGTTATTATGATGAGAGAGACATAACCTAAAGCTTCAAAGTACGCATATCATAAGGGGCCAAAGTGGTCGTACTAAATTTAATTAAAATGGTTCAGATATCAAACTTTTTTAAAAAATAATAATCTGAAAAAAACTTTGCCTTATCCCTAAGTAGTAGTACAAAATTAATTTAATCATTCCAGATACGATGTGTAGATTATCAACCTTCCAAAAATTGATATTCTAGTACTCAAGTTACTAAATTAAATTTAAAAAATGGGTGTGATTTCATCATCTGGTTCGTCATCATTGATTATAATAAACATATCTAATAACCTTCCATCTTTGTTTATAATATTTATATAATTAAGGTATTAGTTTAATAATGTTGTCAGGTTGAACGTCTTACATATGACAATTGATAAAGCGCATAAATACTAGTTTTGTTGCTGTGTGATTTTGACCCTACACACAGCTAAGAGATAGCTGTACAAAAAGCAACTTATAATTTTTGGTTGATAAATTAAGTTTGATTATCTTTTGTTGATTCAACTATTTATTCTATTCACAATTAAGTTCTCTTTCTTTAATATCTCTCTGCGGCGGGTGATTGTCTGTCAATTTAGGATCGATGGTATTGGCTGATAATTATGATGGTGTATAACAATCTCATGGTATAGTGGTTGATAATAATAATTAATCATAGTTATTGTTGGTAATGATCGATATTTAATTGAGGAATGATATTAATAACTAATGATGATGAAGAACGAAAATGACGGTTAGCAGTTTGTAGTGTTGACTAATAGTGATGATTAACTATAGTGATTAGTGAGTGTAATAAAAATTGGTGGTGATGATTATAAATGCGACAATTAATTTGGCGATTGAGAGTAATGATTTGTGGTTGGGCTAAGGATAGTTGTTGTGAGTGATAGGTGGTGGTGATTGACTGTGATGATAATTGTGAGTAATAAATGAAAGTAGATACAATAGCAATGAACTGTCTTCTTTGTAGAAGCGTTTAAATAGGTACATTGATGATTTTAAGATTTTATTATAGGCTCATAAAATAATTGTAAACTAATACTAAAAAAGAGACATCAAATAAAATTCGAATCATAAAAATAAATAGACTTTAGTGCAAACAAATGACAACTTAATCACTACTTACCCATGTGACGTTAATGGATTGAATTACAAAGATAAATCAAGGATTTAACTCAACTAAATGTTGTAAAAATTCATGGATTATCTAGACCTTCACACACAAAGCAAATAAGGAAAAATAAATAGCATGAAAAATTGATAAGGTTGGAACAACTAGTTTTGATTTTATGTTTTGGGAGAAATTTGGACCTAGACAAAAGTAAATGAGAAAAGGAAAAGCAATTTAGGCTCTTGTATAGCTTAGTATCTGTTTATTAGGAAAATTGGATGAATTTGTTAATTTAAAAGAAGTTTATAACAATAAACTCCTAACTTAGATACTACTAGAATTCGGGTTCAAAATCAAACTCAACCTACTCAATCAGTTTAAATTTGAGTAGGTTAATAACTCATCTATTTATTAGCTCTTCTCATCTCAACTCATTAAAAATTGGATTGATATGTAACCCAAATTGACTCAAGGAAAATCTTGTCAAAATATTTTTTAATTTGATATATTATATAAGTTTATTTGGTACTAAAATTGTCATAACCCAAGCCTAGAGCCTAGATGTGACACGACGAATGGAGAACACGAAAGAGTTCTTAGTATATCATTCACACATCCTTGCTCGCGAAAGCAAAGAAAATAACAATAATGATATTAATAATAAGGAAAGCGGGACTAAGGAAAGTCTTTCATAATGATAATAGCATAAGAAGAGTCAAGCTCATATACATAGAATACTATATTATCCAATAACACCTCTACATAGAATGGAGAGGGGGCCAAGATACTTCCCGGGCTCACCCTCAAGTGATAAGTATCCAAAAAGTAGTACAAGTCTCAACATAGCATAAAAGGATAATAGATAATGTCTTTGGAGTTGAGGACTCACCAAAAACTTTCTTCAAATGGGCCGAACTAGCCACGTGGAGGATGATGATTAATAGAAGCTCCTATCCTTACAGGTGATATCATGTACGAATAGAGTATGCGTTAGTACTTGAAATGTACTAAGTATGCGGGGTGCAACAAAGACATAAGCCATAGTAATCAAGATATATAATCATAATCAATGGATATAAACTCAATATGACATGAATGATCAAAGCTTGTATTAAAACATACATGTAAATAGCCAACTTGCATAATGTAACATACATATATGAGAGGAGACCTTAACTGACATATAAGACCAAGCGAGCTACTACTTGAAATCCCGATGCATGACACCCCATCAGAGAAGGTGTGATCTACTTGCTAAGGGAAACCATACTTGATCCCCCTATGTGGGTAACTTGACCTAGGTGGATCCACTAGTAAGTCCTTTTAGAGAAATAACATAATCCTATGGTGGTACATAGTTTAGAAATTAAGACTTTATATAAGGATCCCTTAAGTCGAGTCCCCACCTTAAGCCTCAATCGGTGCTAAGTCTAATCTCACGGAACACTTGAAATAATCATAGATTTAATTATAACATGAATAACTTGTAAAGATTTGATAACATGGCATGAGTAGCTCATTCACATACTTGACCCCTATATGGGCATATACCTTATACTAGAGAATAGAAAATAAATGCATGAACTTGACCCCTTTTAGTAGGTATTGTATTTCACATGAGGATAGAAACTTGTAACATGCTTGATCCCTACTAGTGAGCTTAGCTTGAACATGAGGGTAAAATAGTCATCATACTTGACCCCTCAAATAGATATAATTGCTCACACAAGGATAGAATTATAGAATAAGGCTCAACTTGTTACTTGTAAATCATAGAAACCTTTTATGAGTTTAATACATGTTTGGGAGCCTATACTTATCATGAAAACACTTGACTTGCAAATCATTCAAAAAAATTCAACTTACGAATCTTTGTTATGTAGATTTAGTCAAATATGTGGGTATATGTACATATGCTCAAGATCTGCCATTCAAGAATGTAAAACAAGAATGAGTAAAATTATTTCATTTTGAAGTCACTTGAATCAACCCACCAAATTTGTAGTAAAATTCCTAATTGGATATTATGAAATCCATCTCAAAAGTTCACAGTAGTTCATAGTTTTCATAGCTTATATCCTATCTCAATAGATATAAATCAACTCATGGAATAAACTTAAAATGGACATTCATGCATAATCACTCAATACTTGATAAATTCCATCATAATTCACATTTATAATTCATAATAAGAGATATTCATGAAGAATGCAATTTGAAATCATGATATTTTCATCAAAAAAGAGGGTCGGGCTCTATGAGTGAAAGAACCCATGGATGAAGACCCACATACCTAAAGCTTGGAATTTGTGAAGCAAAAGTTAAGAAAGGCTTGAGACTTGACTTGGGTTCTTAGAATCCTAAACTTGTTCGGATTTTGAGAATGTTTCTTGAGAGTTTGAAGGTGAGAAATGACTAAGTATAGAAGTATTCACGTTTAAATGGGCATTGAGTTATTATCCAAATGCCCTTGGGTGAAATAAGAAAATTGAAGAAAATTTTTTCCTAATTCACGCCCCAGGCGCGCATGCCATGATACACTATGGCGCATCGTAGCCTGGGTGCGCAGGACCTCTGAAAATTTTACTACGAGTCTTCTAAAATTTGAGGGCTTCTCATTTCCCACTCAATTTTGCCCTCTGAACAAGAATATGAAGTCGAATTTTCGAAATCATACACGAATTTTGAGATATGCAAGACATACACTTATGGGGTATTCTGAAGCACATGAGAGCTGTTACAATATCTCACTCTTGGAAACATTCGTGCCTGAATGTCAAAGAAACATGCGTAAGAGAAGTAATCACGAAACTTTTCACCTGACATGAATGTAATAAATACACTTAAACATCATACTCAAAAGGTTTCACATATATGCATCAGAAATCATTAAAACTTGTCAATATAAACTTGTCACCATGAACATGTATACATACAAAAATAACATGAGGGCCGGAAGTTAAAACTTGAATGCATATATAGGACTTAATTTATTACCTTCGGTTTAAATAGAGTGAAAGAGGTATGAATATTGTTTCTTTATGTCTGCTTCGGTTTTCCATGTGGCACTTTCAACTTGTTGATTCCTCCAAAAAATTTTAATGGATGTTATATCTTTGTTTATTAATCTTTTCACTTGCCTATCTAATATTTCTACTAGGACCTCCTCATAGGTGAAATTATCTTTCACAACACCCACAACTTCTAAGGGTACTATAGAACTTGGGCCACCAACATATCTCCTCAACATAAACACATGGAAGACCGGATGAACCATACTTATATCTGTACGTAACTCCAATTCATAGGCAAACTTACTAATTCTCCTCAAAATTCTATAGGGTCCTACAAATCTTGGGCTCAATTTCTCTTTCTTACAAAATCGGACCACACCTTTCATGGGTGAGACCTTCAAGTAAACTCAATCATCAATATTAAACTCAAAGTCTCTTCTTCTCTCATTAGAATAAGTTTTTTGTCTACTTTGATCTGTCTTCAATCTTTCCCTTATCAACCTCACCTTTTTCAAAGCCTCCATAACCCAATTCGGGCCTAACAGAGCCATTTTCCCTACATCAAACTATCCAACTAGGGATCTACAATGCCTACCATATAAAGCTTCAAAGGGAGCCATGATAATACTAAAGTGATAGCTATTATTGTAAGTAAACTCAATAAGTAAAAGATGTTCATCCTAACTACCCTTGAACTCCAAAACACAAGCCCTAAGCATATCCTCAAGAGTTTAAATTGTTCTTTCGGCTTGACCTTGGTACCAAGACCCCTTTGGAAGGTACCACGATCCAAAATGGTGGACAATTGCACCCCATGCAACCTAACTAACTCATGAATATACAACTTGGCATAATCTTCAGCACTATAAATTGTTTTAACTGGTACAAAGTGAGTCAATTTTGTCTTCCAATCAACAACAACCCAAAAGAATAAAAATGTTTCCTAGTCTTTGGTAACCCTATCACAAAATCGATGTTGATCTCTTCCCACTTCTAAGTAGGTATTTCTATGTATTGAGCTAGGCCACTCAGCCTTTAATGTTCGATTTTCACTTGTTAGCAATGGTGACAACTGACTACAAACTTGGCAATATTCCTCTTCATACTACCCTACTAATACACCCCCATCAAGTATCTATATATTTTTGTGGAATCGGGGTGAATAGAGTGGGATGAGTTATGTGCCTCCTTTGAAATCAAATCCCTCAACCCATTAACATTAGACACACATAGCCTACCTTGGTACCTAAGAACACCATCTCGCCCTTGGCATAAAACCTCCACTTTATCATCCTTCATCAAACTTTTATTTCTGGAAAGGTAGGATCAAGGTCTTGTTTGGACTTGACCTCTTCAATCAAAGAAGATTTGGAGCCATCAAAAATCGCTACATAATCATTTTCAACTTCAGTCAACCTAACCCCCAACCTAACTAACCGGTGAACTTTTTTAACCACCTACTTATTGCAATCATCAATATGAGCTAGACTAGCTATGGACACTCTACTTAGAGTATCGGCGACAATATTAGCCTTGTCAGGATGATGGTGCAGACTCATGTCATAATTCTTAATGAGTTCTAATCACCTTCTTAGGGTGATTACCCAAGAAATTCCTAATATCCATTGGAGTCAAGGGCCTAAGAGAATTCCTTATCACATTTATCTTCTTAGGGTCCACTTTAATTCCATCATCCTAGATCACATGCCCTAGGAATGCAATCTCTTTCAACCAAAATTTACACTTATCATATTTAGCAAACTACCTCCTATTCCTTAAAATTTCTAACACCACCCTCAAGTGATGTACCTGTTATTCCTCACTCCGAGAATAGATCAATATATCATCAATGAAGACCACCATAAACATATCAAGGTAAGGGTTAAAGACCCTATTTACCAGATTCATAAATATTGCTAGAGTGATAATCAAGCCAAAAGAAATTATCACAAATTCAAAGTGCCCATACTTAGTCCGAAAAGCCGTCTTAGAAATATCATACTCCCTTACCCTCACTTGGTGGTACTCGAACCGAAGATCAATCTTAAAAAAGTGACTAGCCCCTTGTAGTTGATAAAATAGTTTATCCATCCTTGGTAGAGGATACTTATTCTTATGGTGACTCCATTAAGTTATTAGTAGTCAATACACATTGTAAGTGAACTATCTTTCTTTCTCACAAACAACACTTGTGCACTTCAAAGTGACTTGATAGGCCTTATGAAATCCTTCTCCAATAAATTTCTTAATTTATCAGTCGAGGCTGTATAGTAAGCGAAAAAAGAAATGAGTTATTTATCGGGGAAGAGGTATACAGTAAGGGGAAAATGAAATGGGTTGTGTATCGGGGAAGAGGTATATACCAAAGTCTATTTTCCTTTCGGGAGGAACACGGAGAAGCTCATTGAAAAAGACATCAAGAAACTCATTGACCATCGTAACCGACTCAATAGGAAGACTTTAAACTAAACATCCCTAACCCTTACAAGATGGTAAATGCAACACTTAGAAATCAATTTTTAGGTTTTAAGATAAGAAATTAATCTACACTTAACCACTACATTACGACTTTCCCACTCAAGGACGGGCTCATTGGAGAATTAGAACCTAACCTTGTGAGTTCTACAATCAATGGAAGCATGATATACATATAACCAATCAATCCCAAGAATTATGTCAAAATTCATCATGTCAAGTTCAGCAAAATCACAAGGCAGGACTTTATACAATATAGACATGGGATAACCCCTATAAACTTTTTTTAACAATAGTGGACTCACTAATGGGGTAGACACATCATAGGGTTCACACAATAATTCGGGACACACATGAAGCTTATTGGCAACAAAAGGAGTAATGAAAGAAAGAGTGGCACCCAAATGTATCAAAGCATACACATCATAATAAAAAAACCTTTAACATACCGATAACAACATCAGACATCTCATCCACTCCTTGTCTTCCTTGGAAAGCTTAGAACCTATTTTATCTTTGAGCACCCCCTTGTTGGACTTCTTTTACCTTTTGACCTATATTAGCACCTTGGCTATGAGTACGACCATCCCTACAATTGTTTTGAGCATAGGGGCAATTAACAATCTTCTAACCCACTTACCGCAATCACAACAAGCATTGGAGTCCCTCAAGCATGGATCACCATGATTTCTCCCACACTTTTGGCACTTAGGATTAGTCATCCTACCATTGCCACCTTGAACCCTTGGGTTAGACTCCCCATATTAGCAAATCTCTTGTTTGGAGCATTAGAGGACCCTTGGCCTTGGAATTTGTGACCTTGTTGGAAATGGCCACCCTTGGCACCTTGGAAACCACCATCAAATCGAGCCTTCTTGGACTCCCAATTTCTCTTTTTCTTAAGTTTCTCCCCCTCAAGTTGTTAAGCATATGTCATAACTTGAGACAAGTCCATATCACCCACAACCATAGTGGTGCGACATTCTTTACTCACCAAATTGAACACCCCGACACAAATTTGTTCATTATTGCCCTAGGATTGGCAACTAAGTGAGGAGCATACTTTGAGATCTTGTTGAATTTGAGGGCACACTCCTTCATACTCATGGATCCTTACTTGAGATTCATGAACTCCATCATTTTTGCCTCTCTTAACTTAATAGGAAAGAACTGGTTGAGGACTGTGGTCTTGAACTCCTCCCAAGGAATGGTATCATTGTTCCTCCTCTCCACTTTCCATTAAGCAAACCAAATTTGGGTCATACCCTTGAGTTGATAAGCCATTCGCTCTGTCTTCTCTTTCAAATTCACCCCCATGATAGCAAGCACCTTATACACCTCATCAATAAACTCTTGGGGATCTTCCACCATTTTGGACCCATGAAACTCCATAGAGTTTATCCTTGTAAAGTTTCTCACTCTTGAGGTCAGAGTAGGAACATGAGGATCTTGGGCCCCTTGATTCAATTGGTTGGTCATAGCATGGGCCAACATAGTGATGGAATTCTGGAACTCAACTTAGGTAACTCCTCCATCTTGAAGAGCTTAAGAAGAGGGATGATCCTGTTGTTCCTCAGGTATACTAGCCCTCCTTGGTCTTCTTCTTGGTAGGGGTTTGATCTAATATAGACAAAGCGCGTTAGTTAGGGAATGAAGCCTTATCTTTGCATCTATAGCATGACATAGATCATAAATAAGTTAAATATTTCCTAAAACGCCTCATGGCCTCCTATTTATAGTTGTGGCGTGCTTTATAATCGTGAATAAGACTCTAATCGATATAGTGTGTTAAATTTTCGAGGACCATTAACAACCTAGTGTTCTAATACTAAGCCTGTTATGACCCAAGCCTAGGTCCTAGACGTGACACGATGAATAGGGGAACCCGAAGAAATCCTAAACAAGTCTCTTAGCATATCATTCGCACATCCTAGGTCGCGGAAACAAAATAAATAACAACAATGACATTAATAAAAAGGGAAGCATGACATAGAGAAGTCTTTCATAATGATAATAATATAAAAAGAGTCAAGCCCATATACATAGAATACCATATTATTTAGCAACACCTCTACATAGATTCGAGCGAGGCCAAGACACTTCCCAATCTCGCCCTCAATTAATAATTATCTAAAAAGTAGTACAAGTCTCAACAAGCATGAAAGGAAAATACATAATGTCCTCAGAGTTGAGGACTCACCAAAAGCTTTCTTCAAATGGGCCGAACTAGCCACGTGGAGGAGGAGGATTAATAAGATCTCCAGTCCCTACATGGTGATATCATATAGGCATAGAGTATGCGTTAGTACTTGAAATGTACTAAGTATGCAACATAGGCATAAGCCATAGTAATCAAGATGCATAATCATATTCAATGGTTATAAACTCAATATGACATGTATGATCAATATTTGTATTAAAAAATGCATATAAATATTCAACTTGCATAATATAACATACATATGTGGGAGGAGACCTTAACCGACATATAGGACCAACCAAGCTACTACTTGGATTCCCAAGGTATGGCCCCCCACTGAAAAAGGTATGGTTTACTTGCCAAGGGAAACCATACTTGACCCCACTTTTATGGATAACTTGACCTAGATGGATCCACTAGTAAGCCCTTTTAGGGAAATAACATAATTTTGTGGTAGC
>JAOTQJ010000049.1:9811964-9823331 GCA_025642045.1 Solanum sejunctum
TTCTAAAAATATATAAATTAGTAAATATATATTCTTAACTAATATTATTAAAAAAATTAATTTATATTTTAATTAAATTAATTATAAAAATAAAAATATAAGTTTTTATGCGAACACTATGAAATGTGTGTTTGACAAAAATATTAAGTATTATAAATATAATGTTATAGTAAAATTATTAAAATATTTGATAAAAAATAATCTATCTAATATAACTAAAAAAAATGGCTTGTAATCTGAAATATCAAAATGAAACTAAAAAAAATAACATAAGTTTTAAATTCAAAATAAAAAATTAATAAAATATTCTTATGCCAAATTTCAATATAACATACATAAATGTGATTTAAAAGAAAAATAATATGTATATTCATAACTTTATCCAACAATGAATTCAACTTTAATTTAAAAATTAGAATGCTAATAAAATCATGCTAGTGAAAAATAAAATAAAACATAGAATAAAAAAAAGATAATGTAAAAAAATTGTATGAAATCACATGAAAAAAATTGAGAATAAGAAAGAAATGAATAATATATATTATAAAATATAATATAATTTTAGACAAAAATAGAATAATAAATTAAAAAAAATAAAATAAAAATATAAAACTAAAAATAAAAGAAAGAAATTAAACAAATAATCGTTTCTCCCCCTGTGAATTGAAAAATATAATTACACTCAATCAATTACACTCAATTATCTGATATAATTACACTCACGTTCACCAAATTCAATTATCACAATATCCTTCTAAACATATTCTAATTAAAAATCTCACACGTCGTTTGTTTCTCTTGGACATAAAATCAGCGACTGCTCTGCCTCTCTTTCTTCGATTTATTATCACCTCCGACTTTTCATTTCTCTTTCTCCACGTATCAGTGTCTACTCAAAGTCTTCTTAAATCGTTAAGCTTTCATAACCTTTTGCATGTTATAGCGCACTACACTCGCCCTACTTTATCTTTGATTAAATAAACTTCAATGACTACCTTCACTATCATCACAACACCAACAACCCAAACAAAGTTTGCACCCACCGCCATTGGCGGAGTCATATATGGTAAAATTAATTTTTTTATGTGTATATAATAGATGTCAAATTCTCTTCATTAGTTCATGTGTCTATTTTTTAAAATTTTGAATTCGTTAAAAAAAATTTTAAATCCGCCACTGTCTGCCGCAAGCCTATACCTCCTGCATACTGCGTAAGGAATAACCTGCAACAACAAGCATAAATTTATGCCGAATTTAAACTTTAGGATTACATTTCATTGTAACAATGTTTTTTATGGATATACTCTCCTAGTTCATATTAAAGTAAATTATTGGAGGGATATGACACACCTTTTAAGAAAATCATACTATCTCAATTTAAAAAATATTGATTTAGTTTGATTTGAAATGAAGTTTAAGAAGATAAAAGAGACTTATTTGATTTTGTGGTTATAAAACAAAATTATGTTAATGTATAAAAATGATTTTTAATCTTATATCTTAAATATGCTACGTAAAAAATTAAAATTAAAATATTATATAAAAAAAAGATCATTATTATTTTTTAAACACACCAAAATAGAAAGTAACAATAACAATATTAAAAGGAAAATCATTAAACCACACTAATAGCACACATAATTTGATTTGACTATACACACAATTTTCTAATTCATACTTATATGCTTTATTTTTTTATCGCCTTTATAACATTTGAATCAAATTACTAAATTGGATCCCTGACCTTCTTTGAACAAGGCAAAACATGATTAGTTTTTGCTACAAATTTTTCTAATGTTCAGTTCGTACCACACAAATTAAAACTACACAATAATAAAAAGTACAATACATAAATTAAATTTTATATTTGGCTTCAAATTTTAATTTTAAAAAATTTGACTTTTATAGTACACAAGTAAATTAAAATTTGATATCAAATTTTGAATTCAATTTGTGTATTAGGCCTAAAAAGGACCATAAAAGCTAAAAATTACTAGCCTTGTACAATAATTGGCTAAACAAAATAAAATTCGCCTAATTGGTTGAGTCTTAACCTTAAAAAAAGGGTCCAAACATAGAAGTTGTACATTGTTTGTTGTAATTAAGTGCTACACACAGTCACAGTGGAAACTGAGCACACCATTGTCTTTGTTCCATCAATTTGGGCAAGCAGCGCATGTCCATGCGCATTACAGAAAGCACAGAGAAGTCTCTTAAAATTAACAAGAGCATATTTTAATGGGAATATACTTAGAGCAAGATCACAAAAGGCCTAGGCATGCCCTGTAAAATTAATTAATGTAGTACAAATTATTCCCCTTGAAATTTTGTGACAAGCCAAGATTATTAAATGCATCATAAAAGCAAGGTAAGAATCGTACATGTTGAATCATCTTATTTATCTCATTATTCAACAAAAACTACAAGAATAACAAATATCAACCATCTAAGTAGAAAAAGAAAAAGAGAAATCAAAAAAGATAGTTTGATGCGCTAAAGTTGTTTCTATGCACAAAAAAAGATTCGACCACAAGAGTCTATTTACGCAGCCTTATCTATATTTCTGTTCATTGATCTTCTGATCATATGACAACAACTTTATCAGTTACTTCAAAACCCTCACTTACCAAAAAAATTTAAAAAGCAGAAATATAGGAACCGTTAAAATTTTTAGGACCTCTTTGGTTGAAAATCATGGAAAAAATCTTGTCTACCTCCCCTTTTACTAATTTTAGTATAATGATAATGACTTGAGGTACCAACATTTATCAATCGTGCTGGTGCACCACAGCCTATCAAAACTGACCTAATTCTCTTAGTTTGAGTAATATAGTTCTGTCCTTTTATTACTTTGCAATTTCAGTGGGGTAAAGCTAATATAAAGCCATAAAGGAGTGACTTTTCCAGGACTTTAGGAGCCAACTATATATGCAATGTCAATGAAGATTCATGTATCACTTTGAATCTATCATATGAGTGGAATCCATCAACGGCCACCCAAAATTGGCATACCTTTTATATATGCATCTAAACAAGAGTTCGTTCATTTTAAATATCTCATATAGGATCTTTTTGTATCGTATTAGCATTTTTTTAATAATTTTATTTTTTTTCTTTCTATTTTCTCCTATTTTGATGAATGACATATGAAATAAATTAGATTTAATGATTAAGATGTCACCAAACTATGTTAGTGATGTATTTGGTCAATTAAATCTAATTTATGTGTCGACCATCAAGATATATAAAAACTTGAAAAAAAATGGAGAGAAACCTTCTCCAATATGTAAGATGTGTGTAGCAAATTTGCCAATGACATGTTAAAGTGGCAAATTAAATAAAGATATGTGTTATTTATATCCAAAATAATTCTTGAAATATGAATTTTGAGTAGATAAGAAGTGACTTAACTCGGTGACTTGTAAACAAATAGTTCAAGAAAAAAATTTATTTTGATGCAACTCTTTTTGAAAAAGAAAATTGTATTATTTTTTTTCAACCTACTTTGAGAGGAAAGAAGGGTAACATAATAAGAAAAGGTTTTTAACCTTAAAGAAAACTCTTGGCGTTGAAATTTGCATTTATGTGGCATCATCAAATCTATTTCAATGGTGGCCAAAATTGAAGAAACAAATTAGGCTCTTGTCCACGATTAATGAATGTATCATATTTACTATGTCATCTAAATAAAATATATCAAAATTCAAGTTGGTATCAATTTTAGGTGGCCACCCACCATATGATTCCCATTTGCAAGGTAAAGGGAGCCACCAAAAATTTAACATGTGTTTTGCCCCGTTAAGAATTTTTCTAATAATTTGTCCTGCCCCATTAAGCCCAACTTGCCCGATTCCTATCCCGTTTAACATTTTTGCACTACTTTTCCCTGTCTTGCCCCAATCCGCGATCCTCAGAGACTTTCCTACTCATGATATTAGAAAAATAACGTCATGAGTTGGTTGGCTTCTCGTATTTGTGTAGAATGAATTCAATTTTACATGTGCTTTATTTAAAGGGAATTATATAATTGATTTTAATTTATTAAAAAATAAGTCATATTATTTTATTTCCTGTAAGAAAGAGAAAGAAGTAAGAGCGTGAGAATTAGTACTACATTTCAATCCTGTATTACATAAACATTCAACTCTTTAAAAGTGAATTTTATCAAATATATCAGCCAATAGAGTTGAGCCACCTAAGCCTTATAGTACTTTGTCCAAATGAAAAAGCTCCATTTGTAGATACCACTACACACTAGCTGTAAATCTGCCGCAATTCGCGGGATTCTGTACAAAAATTATTGACGTGTCTATATCTCGATTTACGTAAAATTAATAAATTATATATATAATATTTAAGTTATTAATTGTTGTGACTTGTATCACATTTTATGTTATTTTTAAATAATATATATTAATTATTTTATTTTAATTTATGTTATATATATAAAATTTTGAGAGTTAATCAAAATTTTTATTTATATTTTTAATATTTTAAATTTTTAGTAGCTGAAGTAGATTAAAAAAATTTTTATTAGAGATAATATTGTAAAATAAAACAGTTAAAGCAGGCTCATTAATCAGCAACTGTCTTTAAGAAAAAAATAATTTATTAGAAGTAATATTATAAATTTATAATTGAAGCAATTGAAGAAATAATAAATAAGAATGACATAGTAAAATTAAACAGTTGAAACAAACATATTAATCAATAACTTTCTTTTTAAAAAATAATTTATTAGAGTAATATTATAAATTCATAACTAAAATAATTAAAAAAATATTAATAAAAATAATATAATAAAATCAAGTAAATGAAACAGACAATAGTCTCTTGTGCAAATCTCTCTTATATAATAAGAGAATCTTCGGTCCATGAGTTCCTTCTTCCCTTTAACATGACAAGAAAAGGTTATGACAAAACTTGACAAATACAATTACGAAGGAAAGGCATTTCTTCTGGTGGATTATCACGGTGCCTCAGTCAACTCGTTTGGAGCATTCTAACCCATCCATAAGTAAATTAACAATCTTTTAATTTTTTATTTTTCATTGTTGATTTAAGAGTGTCATAATATAGGTAAATCTGTCAATTCGTTGAATATTTTAAGAGTTGGACTCAAGATAATTTTGATTGATTTCAATCTCAACCCATTTATATTTTAAAACATATTAAAAAAATTCTCAATTGAGTCACTCTTAACTTGCATTGATGTAATGTATATTTTCTATATATTTTAGACTTTCTATCATTTATCTATCAATTTATAACTTTTTATTTTATTTTTTGAGTTAAAATTTAAATTGTGATTATAAAAAATAAATAATAATATATTAGAACTATTGAGATTAGACGGATCATGACCCAACCCGAATTTTAGTCCATTGAACCCAACTCATTTGAGTCCAAGTAAATTTGAACGGGTCATAACTCAATCCAATTTTTATTTCAACTCATTTTAATATTTTCAGTTTTAATCTAACTCGCCTATTTAACATTTCTAGTTGACTTTTTATTTTAATGATCAACAAAGTATGATGCGAATCTAACGACAAAATAATCAAATACGATACGCCAAAGTTCTCATGTCATTTTTAATTATCTTTAAAATGGAGGATTATTTTGCATGCTCTTTACTCTTTTTCTTTTCGACTACTTAATACTAATGTTAACCACTAAACCTCTACATCATCTCATATTTTCGTACTAGAGGAGAAAGGCCCGTGCCACGGCCCAACATTTTACATTTTGAAATAGTGGATGCATCAAAATAAATATACGCAAACTTTATTACTATCTCATAAAAATAAAGAGATTATTTCTGTTTTGAAAGCAAAAAGTGCTAGATATCGACCAATGATTAAAATGAAAAGCAATTGATAATACTATAAATACACTAAAAGTACCAAAATAAATAATGGAGAATAATAACAAATATATGAAGATGCAACTAATATATTTAACTTACTATATCATCAGGCGAGACAATTACTTATCCCTACTAATCTGTTAACCTTTTATTCTAATAATTGACCTTTATTTCTTCCTATCTAAGATCATGTTATCGGTGATATAAAGTTGTATCATGTCCTGTCTAATCATCTCCCTCTAATATACTTTTTCGGTCTACCTCTACCCCTTCAGGTAATCCCTAAATCCAACTTTTTGCACCTCCTAATTGGAGCGTCAACACTCATCCTCTACACATGCCCAAACCATATCTGTCTCGCTTCTCTCATCTTGTTTGCCACAAAGGTCACCCTTAACCTCTCCCGAATCATTTCATTCTTAGTCCTATCACACTTGGTATATCCACATATCCATCTCAAGATCCTTATCTCCGCAACCTACATCTTCTAAACATGCGAATTTTTGACTGGCTATCACTCCACCCCATATAGCAAAGACGGTCGAACCACCATTCTATAAAACTTACCTTTAAATTTATGTGGTATTTTCGCATCATACAATACTTCAAAGGCAAGCCTCTATTTTATCTATGTTATCCCAATACGATGTGCGACATCGTTATCGATATCACCACTACTTTGGATGATAGATCCAAGATATTTAAAGTTTTCTCTTTTGATAATAGATTGAGTGACAAGTCTCACTTCGATGTTCGTTTCATCCCTCGCAATATCAAATTTGCGCTCCAAGTATTCTATTTTAGTCCTACTCAATTTGAACTCTTTGGACTCTAGAGTATGTCTCTGAACCTCTAACCTATCATTAACTTTGCCACAGATCTCATCAATCAGTACTATATAATCCATAAATAATTTACACAACTTCCTCATGAATAAACTGTGTCAACTCAAATCTTATTTTAATAAATAGTAAAAAGTGTATTTATGACTTATAATATAGGATCTTAATTACATATATTATGCAATTTTTTTAAATTTTAATCAATTGATTAGATAGCTAGTAGATAACTAAGAATTTAAGCGGATAAGAGTTTGTGCTTTGTTTTTCAGAAATTGGGCCATTGAACTAATTTCAGAAGCCCAAATTACACAATACCCTGTCCAAGGCCTGAGCACCTGAATAATTGGTAATGTGTCGTTCACAAAAGTAACTCTATTTTGGGAACAGAAAATTATATAGAATGTCCATCAAATATATTAATTTTTATCTTTTATCCTTTATACTAATAATCTTATAAAAATATTTTTTTTTATTTTAAGTTGAATCGAAATACACTTTATAGGAAATATTTTTGTAAAACATTTCTTATAAGAACAAAATAACAAGACCACGACTTATGAGGAACATAATTCCACTAAAATAATGTATAAGATTTTACAGGGAATAAATTTATACCTTTAAGTTATATCACGAATGATAAATTCATTTCTAACGAACTTAAGATTAAAAATCAATTTGAGAACCAACAAAACAGAGGTTGACCAATGAAAACCAAACCAAAGTTGTGTAAACGGCTTTGACAGCTGCGTGTAATGACAATTGACGAGACTTTCGTGTAAACGCCGTTCCATATGGCGGCAGCGCCAACTGGCATTTTGAAGTCAAACCTTCCAACAACTCCAAAAATTTGTCTCTTTCGTTTATTTCCTATCTTCTTTTTGGGTTTGCAGTCTAAACAGGGTTGGTTTATTATGCACTTTCTTCACATTAAATAAAAAATTTGTCAATTGAAAGTTTACTCATTAAATAATTATAGAATGATATGACCGGGAAAAAAAAATCATTTCAATGACCCATATCAGGCCAGCTGCTTCACGAGAAGCCAATCTAAAGTCAGTAAAATAGTACTAGTACTGTAAACGTAATGGTGCCCACAAATTGAGAACAGAAAAAATCTTTTCAAACACAAACTAAAAAACAAAAGTCCCATGTCCACTCAGTAGTCCTGCCATGCTTGCCAATTTAACTAATACTAGTAAAACATATAAACAAATATTAAAAATTATAAGCCTAGTCCTAATTTTTGACTTGCTAATTCGCAACTAACTTCAGCTAATCCAACTCTAGAGTTTGCAAGATCAAATTCCATCCAAAAATTTTGCTGGTGATGATGTCCAATAACGTACGCCTCAATCCCTAACAAGTCTGAATTTCCCATTGTAAAACAGTACACTTGATCCTTCCCTCTCGTTACCCCTGCTATTTTGTATAATAATTTTTCGCCAGTAACGCTCATTTCCACACCTGGAAACATCAATGTTACTGGTGGCAACCGCGGCAGCGTTGTTCGAGTCGATTCGACTAAGTAACACAAGTCCATTGCTCCTTGGAATACGAAATTTGGGTCGTTCAAGATCCTTAACACGCCTTTGGTTTGCTTCATGAACTCGTTTTTTAATGCGGTGTAAGCCGGGCCAAGTAGATAAGTGAATTGAGTACCCGAATCAATCATGGTTTGACCCGCCCCAGTATGATCCGGTACGAATATGGATTTAGGCAAGGGTAAAATCGTACTCCCAGCTTTAATTCCTTCCAACTGGACCGTATACGCAACCCTGTCAAAATAAGGTAACGGAGTTGACATTTGAACTAACGGCGTGTACTTCCTCGGTCTAAGCCAAGGCAAATTCGCTTCTCCAAATAAGAGAACACCATTACTGTCACGACTCGAAATACAGTAAGAGAATTTCGGATAACCCATTTGAGTAACGAAAGATAAAGCTCCACGGTTCATTCCTATTAACCCGGTAGTCCTTGTGTCTTCCGGGTTAGAACTTGAACTGACATCCATGCACCCGAACACCATCCCGGGTAAGTTCAAATTATCGATACGGAAAGTATCGGTAGCGAGATTACCTTCGACGGAAGAACTGTCAGCGTACGATAACGTAGCGTGGCAGAGCTTTTCCGGGTCACATGAAACGGGTATAGAGAAATCCGGGGTTTTTGTCCTGCATGTTGGTGAAGAACAGGGGATAGCAGAGTATGAAGAAGAAACAAGCGGGTTGAACGTTAAAGGTGTTTTGGGGGTCTTCTTGCAATGAAGCCAAGAAAGTTCACTCCCTGTATCGAGTACCATGATAACTTGCTGTGGAGGCGACCCAATAGAAAGAGAGACAGTAAGTGAAACATTATGGTGGAAAGCAACTCTGTTTGGGGGTTTTGGGCTAGATACAGATGATGTTTTCTTGACTATGAGGGGAAGAATCAATGACTGTTTAGTAGAAATTGATTGGCTGAAAAAAGTAGAGAACATAAGTAGAAGAAGCAAAACATTTACAGACTCATCCATAGCACAAGGAAGATAAATAAACACAGAGTTTGAATGCAATGAAATTTGGAGGGAATTTTCAATATTTGAGCCTTTTTTCTTTAACCAACGAAAAGACTACTCAGAAATCATATCTGAATTTGCACAAGTGTGTTTTGTTCTAGTGCAGTAGTTAAGCGTGTCCCCTTCGTACAATAGTAACCGATAAACTGTCTATATATAATGTACGCTATGATGAAATTTTCTATTATGAAAAAAAATATTTAGAAATATTATTACCAATATATGGTAGTATTAACCTATTATAAAATATTAGCAAAATACTCAATTATTTCCTCTAGTCCTTTTTATATGTTATCTTGATGCACTTGTATTAAGAAAAAAAATAATTTTATTATTTTATCCTTATTTAATATATATTAATTATTTTTGTAGTTTTTCTAGTTAGTTATATATATCGTTTGAAAATTTATTAACTATCAATGGTAAAATAGGGAGAACAATATCATTTATGCATTGATTTTGTGAAATGAATCATCTATTTATAGTAAGGACGATATATAAAAGAAAATAAGGGGATGAAATTTTATATGGTACTTTTCATTCTTTTAGTCCATCTCAAAAAGAATATTTTTTAGTATAATTAGAAATAATTTTAACATTAAATTTTTTTTTTACTTTTAATCAAATGATTCTCATACACATAAATATATATATAAAAAAATCATTTTAGACTATAAATTTTAAAAGTAATTTTTTTCTAAAAAAACATGCCAATGCTAATACCAATATCAAGTGAAAGAGTGTCACATTACACGACGTAATTGATTTTAATATAAATGAGAATCAATCATTAATATATATACCATAAATAAATATTCCACGCATGCCTTAAATACAAAAAGTTTATACCTTAGTATAATATTATTTAATAAACGTTCTGTTCTTAAAAAAATAGTACTTTCAGTATAATAAATTTATCTCATGAATATTTATCCTACAAATAATATTATTCAATTTTCTAGAAATTATATTTATCCAATTAAATATAGGGTATATTTTAGATTTAAAAAGAAATTATATACCATGTATATAATAGAAATATATTTTCATATTTAATAAATAATCTTTTGATTTTGAAAAGTACTTCTAGCATAATAATTTATACCATTAATAGTTATGCCATAAATTTACACAAAAATATAACAATAATATAATTTTCCTACAAATTATATTTATATCACAAAATACATGGTACGCTTTAGATATACTTTTATCCTGCGTATATTACAAAGCAATTATATGTAATAATTTTTAAGATACTTCAGCAATAATAAAATTATATGATAAATATTTATTTTATATTTATATAAAAGATAATCTAACTTTGCCATAAATTATATTTGTACAATGGCCTATTTTAGATATAGACGTTTTTATCATACATATATAACAAATAAAAATGTACATAAAATAATACTATCAATACTGATTTATATGAAAATAGCGGTCATATTAAAATAAGTAAAACATATACTGATTGTAATAGAGACAAAATATTGATTAAAATTTTTGAATACATATATAGAGAAAAGCAGATTTGGTATTCTTTTTATGATATTTTTATTTAAGGATTAAAGAAAATTTCCTATATTAAGCTAAATAAATAATTATTATTGCATTAAATTAGAGATTATAATTACCTTTTTTGGATCTTTAAAATTGGTAAAAAAATACTTCCTCTGTCTCATATTAATTAAATTTGTGAGTTAATGCACACATATTAAGAAAAACATTCAAAGATAAAATTTACATCATACATTTTACTATTGCCCTTTGTGAAATTATAAATCTGTAGTGTAATTTATCTCCTAGAAAATATAAAACTTCAATAAATGAAAGGGCAAATATGAAAAAAATTTCAAACAATCTTTTTTAACTTTGAACAATTTAACTATTTTGAACATTGAAAAAAATCTGATATATGAAAATTTTTATAAATATCTTATAATATTTAAAAAATATCGTTACTCATGTACGTAACTTTTATGAATAAAACGTGGCCCTAAAAGAAAAGAGATGACAAATGATAGTACATGTTTCTCTACACCATATGTGGGTGTGAGTTTTCCTTTTTTTTTTTTTTCTTTTTTACAACCGCCCCC
>JAOTQJ010000049.1:9900556-9926855 GCA_025642045.1 Solanum sejunctum
TTTGACTTGTGAATTAATGATGGAGGTTTATTATATGTGAAATAGTAATTATTTGTTATTGATATCGAAGTAATACTTATTTTTAGATGTGAATATTGTTAAGATTGTGATGGTATTGAGATTGAGGATATGACAACAGTTATAGTATTGAGCTACCCATTCTTGATTTTCAGATATATGAATTTGTATGGGCATCTTGCATATTTTATTTTCACGAATATGATTATTGTGCCTTTACTATGTGATTGCTGGATGTTCCAAAAAAAGAAATATAAAGTCGATGGGAAATAGTTTCGGCTATTGAAAAAAATAAAAATATAAAGCCGATAGAAAATGGTTCCGGCTAGTGAAAAAGGAATGAGAATTAAAGAGGATACTATGATTCGATGAGTCGGGTCGTGCGCCGCAATGGTTACTATGATTCGATGGGTCGGGTCGCGCGCCACCGCGACGATTACTATGATTCGATGGGTCGGGTCACACACCGCGATAGATGCATGGACTAGGAGTCCCCCATGGGTTCCGGACTGTGTTACAGTGGGTGTGTATCACTAGGACAGACATGCATCATTCTGTGTGACTTTGCATTGCATTACACTATATCTCATCATAATTTATAAACGTGTGAGTGCTTTGTGAAACTTGTGATAGATGCACTTGATTCCTGGTGTTGTTGATATATAATAGTTGGTGTGATTATTAAGCTATCTGTTATGTGCATTGTGAACTGTTATGCTGGATTGATTTTATGCAGATTGTAGTTATGGGGGTTTAGTTGGAATATTTGGGGTACCGGTATTCTATATTACTTAATTTTGTGTTTAGTAGTTCACTTGCAGAGTACCGTATGTTTGATACTCACCCCCCTTACTACAACAATTTTTGTAGGTTGTGAATCCGGATTGTAGTGATACTCTCCACTCTTTCTTGTTCGAGGCTTCCTAAGGAGATTGTGAGAGATAGTTGTTTGTCATCCCAGCTGACTTCTTACTCCTATTTATGATTTTGTTCTGTTCTAGAGACAATATCATTTGATACTTATATTTTCTTTTGAATCTATTGTAATACATTAGAAGCTTGTGCACGTGACAATCAAGTTTTGGGAAATTTTTATTAAGTTGACTTATTATTCGTAATTGAACTTTTGTTTTTATTATAGTTTCACACTTTTAAGGTTATAGTTGGGTTATAGTCTAACTTGTCTTGGTAGAATACGACGAGTGCCATCACGCTCATTTTTAGGTTGTGACAGATAAGTTTGGCTGCAGCAAATCATTGGTCAATCTCATAAATAGATGTAAGTAATGCCTTTTTGCAAGCAGATTTATATGAGGATGAGTATATGCATATGCCACAAGGATTCTATAAAAAAAAATGGAAAAGAATATTTGTCAAGTCCTTATATGGGTTGAAGCAGGCTTCAAGGCAATAGAACATAAAGCTTACTGATGCATTAGTTAGTACAGATTATACACAAAGCAGTTATGATCATTCCTTGTTCACAAGGAAGGAAGGGATAAACATTGTTATCATACTAGTATATGTGGATGATTTGATTATTACAGGGAGCACACCTATACTAATAGAAGAGGTAAAAAGAACTCTCCATAGCCACTTCAAGTTAAAAGACTTAGGAGATTTGAGATACTCTCTTCTCATTAAAATTATAAGGTCAAAGAAGGGGATATTATTGAACCAAAAGAAATATAACATAGACTTGATTTTAGAAATAAGACTCAGTGGTGTTAGACCAGCCCCTACACCTTTGGAGGCAAATCATAAACTCACATCAGTGGACTTTGATGAACATACATGAAACACAACGGATCCTATACTAGAAGATGTGATTGGATATCTAAAACTTATTGAAAAATTGATCTATTTGACAATTACCAAATCATATATTTGTTTTGTTGTTCAAGTATTCAGTCAATTTATGCAAAAACCTAAAAAGTCTCACTAGGAAGCAGACATGAGAGTGGTGAGATACTTGAAAGGATCACCAGGCCTTGGATTATTTTTTCCATCAAATACAACTCAAGAGTTGTCTGTATATTGTGATTCTAACTGGGAAGCTTGCCCCAACACCAGAAGATCAGTCATTGGATATGTGGTAAAGCTATGGGGTGCTATTTTGTTATGGAAGTTTAAAAAGCAACATACGGTGAGTAGGTCCTCAGCATAATCTGAATACAGGAGTATGGCAATGCAGTAGCTGAGTTAACTTGGGTGTGTGGCCTCCTAAATAAACTTAACTGTCATGTGCTCAATTCAGTTAGCTTATATTGTGATATTGAAGTAGCTATACAGATAGCATCTAATCCTATTTTTTTATGAAAGAACAAAGTACATAGAGATTGATTGTCATTTCGTTAGAGAGAAAATAAAAGATGGTCTGGTCCAGCCAAGGTTCATTCCTACATCTTCACAACTACAGATATGTTGGCCAAGGGCTTGTGCACAACTCAGCATAATGTACTAATTTTCAAGCTTGGTATGTTGAATGTTTTCAGCATATCAGCTTGAGAGAATGTGTTAAATAATGCTGAGTCATTAATTGATGAATTGGAAAGTTAGTTGGAGATTGTAACAGAATTAGTTACTTAGTTTTCTAGTGAAACAAGTTGAGTTTCTCTATATAAAGAGCTCATGGATGAATGTAACATATGGAGAAAGGAAATAAGTTCATATTTTATTCTCTCATTCTAAATTCTCTCTTCTTTTAAATTGAGTTGTTAATTTTGATAGACCATTTAAAAGGTTGACCAAATATGTCACTTAATAGTTTGAAATTTGGGATTTAAAACAATAATTTTTTTGAAATTTGTGAAAATATATTATTACAAATTGCCATGACAACTTTTCATTAACGATAAAATAATAAATTTAATTGCTAAATTATTTTCAACTGCATAAATGCTTCATTATGTTTAAAAGGGATTGAAAATTTGCAAATGTTTGCATGGATGAGATTTAATTGAATAATACTTTCATTCCAAAACCAACAATATAGATTATAAAAGTAGCTTTATATTTTAAGACCATTAAGGAAATGTGCATATCTATTGTAGAAGAATAAATTGTATTGAAAGATTTGACCAGATCTTAATTGGCCAAATTAAAAGGAAAACAGTATTATACTGGACTTATTATGCAAACTTACAGATCATAATATATAGGGAGATTATATGGAAAGAAATCGGGTAACATGAAGATTTCACATTGAGTCAAACATTAATTTAATTTTGTACCGAACATACCCTTCGTCTGCTAATTATTTGTTTTTAAATTTAATCACCGACAGTTGAAAGTGATTAGAGTTGAAGATAATTTATTAGACTCTTTAAAGAACATCAAAATAGTCCATAGCTAGTATTTTCTCCGTTTGAATTTTCTTGTTAAATATTAATTTCTATTTTTATTTATCATTTTTGATAAATTAAAATAAGACAATTATTTTTTCTCTATTATACACTTAATTTATTAATTTAATGTCTTTAAAAATTATAGTGAATAAATATATTCGAGATCATGTTATCAATCAATAAAAATAAAATGATAAATTCACTATATTAATAATTACTATTTTGTAATAGATATATCAATTTAAAATTTGACAAATAAATTCAAACTTAGAAAATAATTAATAACATCCTTGAGCCTTTAGCTCTTGAAGGAATTTTGCAGTGTTAAAAATAAGTTGCTATTGTCTATTGCAAACACTTTCAAAATTAATAAATATGAACTTATCAATTAAGTAATACTTTTATAAAATAATAATATTTCATGACCCTAACAATATTAATTTAGAAAGATTTTATTGTAATTGCTGACTTACTACATATATTACACAATAATAAATATACAATTACACTAAAACTAGTGATTAGATAACTTATAGATTTCATTTAAATTTTAATCAAACAGACTATTATATTTATTGAGTGAGACATATAATTAAATTATTTAAAAAATCAATGATTCACACTCACGAATTAGGATTAGAAGTGGTTTTTGGGGTAGGTGGGAAATTCATTGAACGGTTTATTTATTTATTTTGGGGAGAATAGGAAATTTGCAGTTATAGTAGAAATTACTACAATAATTAAGATATTATACACCAATAATGAAAACTTTAATACAATTAATATAGTTTAACTTGTAGATAATAATGAGTTATATATTTTTTTAAGAAAATAAAAACTAAATTATTCACTAATTTTGATAATAAAGATTATCTATAGTGATAAATGACTTGTTGATGTAAATATTGGAGTATTATATATTTAGATTCCAATCTTAGTGATTACTCCCTTCGATTCTGTTTCAAGATTATTAAAAATAATTATTACATTTTACTTGTTTTTTATAAAATTAAGATAAAAGTAATTATTTTTATTTTATTTTATTTTATTTGAAAGAAATAAATGATCTTGGAATAGCAAAAACTAGTTTTCAAAAACAAAAGAAAAAATAGAAAAGTATTTTTGGAAAAACACTTTCAAGAAAATATTTTAAATTCTTTTTTGAAAAATTTGCCAGTTAACACTATTTAATGCTCAAAAATATCTTTTAAATTAATTAGCAGAACAAAAATCATTTGATTCTCACAAAAAGTATTTTTCAAAATAGTCTTATGTTATAATTTTTGGCTAAAATAAACTATTATTATTGTTATAAGAATAAAATAGTAAAACATTGTTACTTATATAAATAAGTAGTTTGTGGTGTAGAAAACTATTGAAAAGCCATTTGATAATTTTAAAACAAAGTTAATAAATATTGTATATAATATTTAAATTAAAGGATATAATGTATTTGAGTGTAAAAATATGTAAGATTTTTATAACGCATTTGAGTGTAAAAATATGTAAGATTTTTAAAAAGTTTAAAAAGATTTTTATTAGTTTAAAAGTAGAAACTCATTGGTTGAATAGTTATCATAATCAAATATTTTAAAATAAATTTAAATATATTTGATTTATATAATAAAAAATAGAAATATTATTTTAGTAGTAGTAAGAAAATATATATATAATAAAAGAAAGTAGTTTACATTATGGATAAGCCAAATGGTAAACTATTAGAAAGCCACTTATTAATTTTAAAATAAAGTTAATAAATATTGTATACAATATTTGATTTAAAAAGGATAGAATGTATTTGAATGTAAAAATATGTAAGATTTTAAAAAATATTTAAAAAGATTTTATATCAACTTAAAAGTAGAAATGCATTGATTGAAGAGTTTTAAATAAATCTTACTATTTCATGAACTTATCATATTTAGATATTTTAAAATAAATTTAAATATTAAACTAAATAATAAAAATATTATTTTAGTAATAGTAAGAAAAAATATAAGAAAAAACAACATACAAAAGAAAAAAAGAAAAAAGTTAAAAAGACAAATGAGAAGAGAAATGCAAGGGGGGGGGGGATATTTTATTAATTTCAAGTATTTCTCTCAATTCTAATATATAGCTTATAAGAAAAATATTATCGTATTTTTAAAAAAATAAAGGATAAGAAAATATAACAAAAAGATCCACTTTTTAAAAAATTGAAATTTGAAGTTAAATTTAAATAAATTTAAATTTTATTAGAATTGTACCTTCTTAGCCTGTATACATTATAGATAATTATAAAGTAATTTATAAGTGATATGTGCACTCTATCACTTTAGTAGTATGCAAATGATATTTTTGCATTCTTTTTTGAATAGCTCTTTAGTATAAAAAAAAGTTCAATAGATAAAGTATTTTAAATTATAACAAGCAAAGCTTTAGATTGCGTACAAGCAAAGCTTTAGATCTCAACAAATAATAATACATTAAAAATGTAAAAACTAAGTAACACAATTATAAATTTCAATATGTTATATATCAAAATAAAAAAAATTAAGTTTAAATCAGACTAGCGAAAAGTAATCAAAATAAAGTATAGAAAAAAGAACAAAGAGGAGCGGTGGGGATATTTTGAACAAATTTTGAGAATATAATGTAGTAGTTAGATGATATAATGTACATGATTGTTCATAAAAATTAATTGAAGAGACAAAAATAATAAAATAAAATTTTTTATTTAATAACTAAGGAGTAAATGAAATAAAAATATTTATTTTATATTAGTTAGAATAATATTTGATAACTAATTACACTAAAAAAATATAAAAAATTATTTGATAATCATCCTTTAAGGACCTACAATTCAGAAATCTTAAATTCGCCTTCACACACTATCACTATTTTTCTCTTAGAAACTAAGAGAATCAATTCTTAACATTTCCATACTTGATGTACACAAAAGGCATTGCAACAAATCTCTACAAGACTTCATATTCATTTCTTTTATTTTGAATCATGATGTACAAACTTAAGAACTTTCACAGTTGAGACTACATATGTTTGATAATACCACAAAAGATAAGAAAAAGATTACTGACTTTGATGACGAAAACGTGAGCTTCCATTAGCGACAGAATGATAATAGGCAAGAAGCAATCTTTTACGAAAACTTCCAAGATTCAACCTAACATTTTGACGATCAAGGTAGATCTTTTTCGTGAATTTCCATTCTCTATCGTTTACGCTGTTTATCTCTATTAACATATAGAGTTGGTTATACGGAAGACGGAAAGAAGATTGGGTTGGGGGGGGGGGGGGGGGGTGCAAGGGGGAAGGGAAGTACATTTCAATGACAAATAATACAATAATTCAAATAATATAATTTAATATGTTTAAATAATATAATACAATTTAAAATAATTTAAAAATAATAATTAATATTACTCGTGCAAATATGTACATTAGTGATTTTTTTAAAAAGAACTTACAGAAGAAAAGTGTGACAACTAATATATTTATGATAGAGATTTTAGCACAACAGAAGTTAATCTAGATTAGGTTTGTAGTATAAAATTTTTTTAAAGTGTCCTACACATCACATATGACTTTTACGAGTCTAATTGAAAAGTTATGTGGTAAATTGAAATTGACATAATTAGTAGGGAGAAGTTAATTTAGATTAGGTTTGTAGTATTAAATTTTTAAAGTGTCCTACACATCACATAGGTAACTATTAGTCTAATAATTATTCTGTTCTGTTTATCTGTCCTAATATAATTACAGTGAAATTATAAATATGATATTTGATAGCATGAACATAATTACAAGGTTAAATTAAATTTTAAAAATAAAAGCTAATTATTTAAAATTAAAATTTATATTAGACAAATTAGGGTATTTATAAATAATATTAGATTAAATATTTAAGATATATATTCTCTTTTCAAAAAATATTAATTAGTAAATATATATAAAAAATAATTTATATTTTTTGAATTGGTGTATTTTAATTAAATTAATTATAAAAACTAAAATACAATTTTTATGTGAACATCATGAAATGCATGTTTGACAAAAATATTAAATGTAACGTCATATTAAAATTGTTAAAATATTCGATAAAAAAAGAGTCTATATAATCTAACTAAAAATAAATAGTCTGTAATGTTAAATATCAAGTCAATACTACAATAACAACTTAATCATAAGTTTTCAATTCAAATTAGAAAAATAAAAATAATAATCTTATGCCAAGTTTTAATAATAACGCAATTAAATATGATTTAAAAGAAAAAATCTGTATAGTTATAACTTTATCCAACAATGAATTCAACTTTAATTTAAAAATTAGATTGCTAATGAAAAAAATAAATATAAAATGAATAAATAAAAAGGATAATATGAAAAATTACATGGCATCACATGGTATATAAAGGTTAAAAATAAGAAGGAAATGAAAATAAATATTATAAAGTATAATTTTGGAATAAAATTAGAATAATAAAAATAAAATAATTAAAATAATTAAAATTAAATACAAAAGAACGAAATTAAAAAGTAACCAACATGTAATTACATTATGTAATTATCAGCAATTCTCAGCGATCCCTATGAATTGGAGAGTGTAAATTACACCCAATTATCTGCTACTCAAGTAATTACTTATCTAACCAAATAGGTCATATAGTGTAATTACACTCAATTACATCAAATCTAATTATAAGAATCTCCTTTCAAACAAGCTCTTAACAAGGGTACATTTGGAATAAAAATTGTGCAGGGATAAAGAGGCTAGTCAATTCACATTAAACCTGGTTGGATTAATTTTTGACTTATGAGTGAAAATTCATAAGTTAAAAATTTCAATTATATAATTTTTAATTTATTTTTATTATTTTAACTAAAAATTATATGCTAATAAATATTTTTTTAAATTTACTCAGATACTCTAAAAATACTTAAAATTTATTTTTGCTTAAACACATCTAAAATAGGTAAATTCAAACATGCCCTTAAAAAGTCAGAATGGAGGTTTCTTCCTCTTTACGCGGTCACTGCAACTCCCTTTCACATTAGACCCCAGAAATTGAATATATTTACACCATTACCCTATAAATGATAAAAATAAGACTTCAACTAATTATACTTGTCCATTTAGTAATGATCTCTCTTCCATTTTAATCTCTTCTATCTTTTCTTCCCCTCACTCTAAAACTGTGTCTCATATATTCATTAAATAATTATAAAAACCTACGAGAATAATAAACGTGTTATCTTTTTGTTGCATTCTTGAACGATCGGATCAACAAGAATCAATCTTCACTTTCTCAATTCTATTTGAGGTAAATAAGTCAGATTCGATTTTCATTTTCTACTTGTGTGCAAACATTGAAAAATCTCATTTATATCATCAGTCATCACAACCTTGTGATTTTTGTGTCCGTTTTCACTTACTATAATGTAAATAAGTGTTAGTTTCTGGATTTTTTTTAACATTTTCTACTCACTCCATTTTTAGTCAGATGTTCATATGAATTTTTAAGTACGGGAGACGAAGGATTAAAGTTTGATCAATAGCGGTTTTGAAACACAAGGTAAGATTTTTGTTTTATATTTACCTTTTCTTCCCCTAGTTTTGAGTTTTTGGATCTTTACTTCTGTGTTTTATTAATTTATTCTAAAATTTAATTTATGAATTGGAGAAGTATTATGTTGATCTAAAGAGATCTTGATTCACTTACTAACTCTAGATCTTAAACTAAAAAACTTCATGTTTCCCCTCCAGCACTGACTCTTTCCGTAACCGTCCCTTTTTTTTATATAAAAAAATATATCGTTTTGCTAGATTTATTTTGGAAATTTTAGAAAAAAATTACCTCCCCGATTTTCTTTATTAAAATCAATTAAAATTTATTCTATTGATATAAATAAGTACCATAATATATTTACTTGCCGTATTTGCTTCGTTATGACTTTAATGTCTTTCTACTCCAAAATAACAGCTTCTTTATATACCATGCAACTTTTTAACTTACATAATTTTATAATCTAATAATATTGTATTTGTTAAAGACTTCATAATTGTGGTTGTTGTAGAAAAAATAAGTTGACGGTGATTTGCCTAGAGCAATAGGTAGGCCAAAGATGTCATCGTCAAATTCTCCATGTGCAGCATGCAAATTCTTGCGTCGAAAATGCACGCAAGAATGTGTTTTCGCGCCATACTTCCCACCGGATCAACCTAAAAAATTCGAGAATGTCCACAAGGTGTTTGGTGCTAGTAACGTGACTAAATTACTGAACGAATTAAATGCGAGTCAACGCGAAGATGCTGTAAATTCCCTAGCCTATGAGGCTGAATATCGGCTCCGGGATCCTGTTTATGGTTGTGTTGGGCTAATTTCTATACTTCAACATAGGCTTAAGCAAGTCCAAGAAGATCTATTGAATGCGAAGAAAGAGTTAGCAACGTACATTGGTCCGCAAGCAATGTTGCCAATGCTTCAACCGTCGGGGTATATTCAGCCGCATCCGAATAATCCGTCTTCTTCTACTATGATGACTTATAATATGCAGCCAATGGGATTGCCTACCGGGATGCAACAATTAATGATTCGCGATCCTCAACAACAGAATCAGCAGCAAGTGGTTGAAGCTCATCAATTAGCCGCGGTAATGGCAGCCAGGGAGCAACAGGAGATGATGAGAACTTATGAGCAACAACAACACCAATTTAACAGTGGATTTGATTCTGCAGGTAGGTTAATGGAGAACTTTTAGAATTTGACTAAATATGTTGCTGCAGTTGAAATGTCTTGCTGAAAATTTTGAATACTAATGATTAATTATTGTGACTTGCATGCGAGTGTCATTGGATCATGTAATATAAAGTAAAAAATTAAGATAGTTTAAATGACTTATAACGTCACCTTAAGGTAAAATTTATTAGTTGTAAATCTTGAATCCATCTCTGTGTACAGGGCCGGTAACTGCAACTGGATTTCATCAAATGAGTTCCTCAGTATCACCTTCATTGGCATTAGCCTCGTTTGAGAGTGTTCCTTATCAGATTCAGCAAACCCAGCAGGAACAGAATCGCGGCCATGTTCAAATTCAGGTTCAGCCTCATCAATTGCTCCAGCAACCACAACAACAGCTACCGCAACAACCACAGACACCACAACAGCAACAGAGTGCCAAAAGTGAAGAGGAAAGGAGTATTGGTCCTTCATGTTAATGTCACATGCCTTTTTCTTTCAACATTTCTTTTAATCTTGGTAAATCTCTTCACCTTCAATTTTCTTCATTATTAAATTTTTGGGGTTGGTTCGTACATTTGATATTCCATGTATTTTTAAATAATACAATGTAGTAACTGATTTTTAATACAAACAAACCCATGATTCAAAATCTATTAATCCTTGCATAATTAATGATAGTTTAGTTTTACACTGCAGTACTAGATCTTTAAGTGATATGATAGTATAAAATTTTAAAACTCAGCCACTATGATGCAATTTATGCATTTCTTAATGGATTGCTAAACACTAAAATACAACAACATAAAAACCTAAATAACTGATGTGGCAAAATCAACATAGGAATATTGTAGGTTTAAGTTTTATTTTTAGGTTCCTTTTACCTCTAGTGACTCTTCTCAATGATAAGAAATTTGGCACTAGCTCTCATTCTTTTTATTTGGGAAAGTAAAGAGATTTTGTGACTTGCACTCTTTTCGTTCTTGGAGTAGTTTCTTTGTAAAGCAAGACATCTAGTTTTTCTTACACAAGTAATTGTACTAAGACCACCAAATAAAAAAAGGGCGTGGTGCAGCAGATGGGGTTATTCCTCCCTTAATCAGAGAATCTCGGGTTCGAGTCCTAGGAATGAAAAAATCCTGGGTAGGGAGTGTTTCCCCCTAAATGGGGCCTACACAGCATGAATCCGGATATAGTTGGTCTCCAATGTGGATATCCGACAATGGGAAACAAAAAGAAGTAACTGTATTAAGGATTTAAGTACTTACATCCACATATAAATGACTATTACATTGCCATTATATTGCAATTTAAATAACATGTAATCTCACAAGTAAAATCTGAAATAAATAGAATGTACCCTTATTTAACCAGTTATACTGTCAAATTACTATCGTATTAAGTTTACATATCATAGTAGGTAATGGATACACAAACGTTTTCATCTAATATTTTTTTCATTGTGTTTGATGCCTAAACCAGTTTACAAAGAAGAGAGATGGAGATGGAGAGGAGAATATTCAACTCTGATAGTGAAAGGTGGCAAGTATCTAGCCTTCTTTTTTAGAATTTTGTTTCTTGTTACCTCCCTTTGGAGTTGTTGAAAGACATTATTTAATTATTGTGGAGGTGGAGTTTTGAAACATACAAAATTACTACTATTGTCTTTCATTTACCTATAGCTGTTGACTTTGTGCAGTAGTCGCACAGATTTCTTTATTTTCCTTCTCTTTTTCAACTTTGACTATCTTATTACGGTCAATTATTTGGTTGCATTCAAAGGTGTGGCCTAACTAGCACTTGAACTAGTGGCGGAATATAGCAATTATAAAAGATCAATGTTTGAAGTTCAACACAAACTATAAATTAGGTGATTTTTCTCATCCGTTTTATAAGTTACCACAGTTGTACTGATGATAAAATAATATATATTTAGTGAAATAATAGAAGATTGTGATATAATTTGATAGTTAAATTATACTCTTTGATGTCATCGTGAAGATAAGTGGATGAAAATAAAATAAGAATTGACGTACGTTGGCCAAACAATGCAAGCAACAGCCTGCATGCACCATGCATATATTATGAGTATTAAATTATGATAGACAAATACAGCTGCATCTAGAGCTAAGAATATCACCTGACATTATTGACCTGAACCTCTTTTTTCTGAAAAAAAACAAACTTGTTACCACTGTCTCCTAAAAGCTCGATTTTGTTATAGATTTTAGAGCTTCAATAAATGATGATGGTATACGCAGGAATATTTTTAATCCACTTACAGTTGGGCTCATAGATTTCATGAAATTGCATTGATGGGCATGTGCTATTTGACTTTAAAGTGTGGAGAAACAGTAAATTACGTTTTTTAGTTATGTTAGTGTGAAAAGTTTTTTTTTTTTTGTTTCAAAATAAGTATTATGTTGATTAAAAAAATTCAAAAACAAGTGTCTTTGAGGATATCAGGACAAAAATAGTAGTGTAGGTGTTTTCTACAATACTCTTATACTTTCTGCATTCACTTTCACTTGTCACTAGTTTATTTATCAAAATAAAACTCTATGAATTTTGATCAATATTTTAACATATATTTTTATCATATTAATATGATAAGGATTACAACTTATAATATTTTTCGTATAATTTTCGACCATCTAAATTTTAGATTTTAAATATTAAATTTAGCTACTTTAATTTAATCATGTTGACCTCGAAAGCAAAAAAATTACAAATAAAAGTGAAAAGAGGGAGTAACTTTTTTGTAAATAGAAAAAGAGAGAGAGAATGGAGAAGGAAAAATTGGAGAGGCGATAACAGGGTGAAAAATTCAATATTTATTAAAAAGGTGAAAGTTTAGATTGTCAAAATCAACTAGTAAGATATTTGTGATATTAAATAACTACTTTGTAATAGTGATTAATTTTTTTTGAAAAAAGCATATGATAAATAGGAATAACTTGCTCCCTCTTTCCTATTTTTATTGTCATAGTTTTCATTTTTAAAAATAAAATATACAAATTTTAATTAATATTTTAAGATATATCTTTCATCATATTTATATAAAAAAAAATTACAATCAATAATACTTATCTTATAAGTTTTAAAATTTAAGTTTTTATTTTAAAATGAGGAAAACGAGACTACGATGGAGGAACTGATGGTAGACTTCTTAGACCTCCTGCACATGGGTCCTTTCATTTTTGGAAGACCAAGTGAAACGTACCTACCAATTTAGAAGTGTTAAATAGATGGATTAATTTAAATTAAGATTGATTAAAATATGTTCATGCGTTAATGAACGAGTAATATCTTCTCGTGTCTAAGATTACTAGATGATTAAAATTACACAACAAAGTAGAATTTATAACTTAAATCCAAAAAGAAAAAAATCATTTATATTTCTATAAAGCTATTTCTAGAGTTAATAATAAAACCTAAATTTACCTAATTACCTTTTTGTTCCGTGTACCCAAATTCCAACGAATTGGATTGTACATTTTTAGGTTAGAATTGACATTCGTGCTTATCATGCAAATTGCATATTATTACAGAGATACTTAGATAGATATATTATATTAAAAATATATATTATTTATAGCAATTAAAAAAATTCTGTTGAACACTTTATATTTATAATACAGTTTTAATATATATTACAGAGAACAAAATATATAATATAAATTTTATTAATAAATAATATATTTATCATATACATTGTGTCAATTTCTTATCGAAAAATAATTCTCCTATTGGACGCATAGTGTCGTAATTGAGGAAGCTTGGTACCTACTTGTAGTTTGCTTCTCCTAATGAAAAGTGAAGATAGCGATGGATGTTCCTCTATTTTTAGTTTTCTTATTGATAAATTATTTAAGAGGGCAAGAAAGACTTATCAATTTTCATATATATATCATAACTATTTTTAGAATTTAAATTTATGATTTTAAATGTGTCATTACATTTCTATAATTTTAATCTAATTAACCGGTTCTAATGAGTTATATGTCGTGTTTATAATATCTCTATATATTTGTTATAAACACTTTGTTAAGAATACAACGATACTAATTAAATAGTGCTGAATGGTTTGAAATTCACATATATTATTATAATACACTCATCATGTGCATTGAGACATACATATAACATGTATTATACAATTCATTAAAAATATATTACAATTGTTATTTAGTTTTTCCTATTATCAATATTAATTTATGTGTTAAAATTGTACTAAAAATATATTGTATATGTATTTGGTTATTTTTGGTAAGAAAAGTAAAGTATGTGCTACATTTATAAATAAAACTAAATAAGTAATACATCATGTCCGTAAATTGGCCAATTCATTTCTTATCTAATTAGTCGAGGTAGTACTTCTTAGATTTGGTATCTGTATTCACGCGTTGCTATCAAATAAAAAATAACTATTTTTCCAGAATGTGAACTTGCGTTTATCGATAAAATAATTAAAATATTTGCGTACCAAGTCGAATAAAGCAGCTAAAGTGCCTTATTCTGACAATTCAATATTTTCAGTGCAACAACAAAATGCAGCTATAGTAGTTCTCACAGAATAAAGACTCCCAGCAAAATTGGCAGCTAAAGTGAGCGTACCCACTAAACCTCAGTTCCTAACGATTCAGAAACAATTGTTAAGATATTAACTAAAAAAAATTAATTAATAATTAAAAAATAATTATTAAAATATCAATTAAAAAATAGTTAATTAATGAAAAATTTAAAAAAAATATGAATTTTAATTTATTATATTAAATTCAATTGAAAAAATAAAAGAACTTAGAAATTTAAGTGGAACGAAATGAGTTAAAAATGAAAAAAGTAACCATGCGAGACAAGCTGTTCAAAAAAATTACTGATTGAACTCACCCGACCCACACCCGACCCATTGCCATCCCTAACCTTGTTCCTAACTAATGAAGCACGTAATCATAAGAAACTGTATTGGAGACGATTAAACACTGATTCCAACTAGAAGTATATATGCAAGTGCGGATAATCCCATCTGCTCTCCAATAAGTCCTTGTATATTTTCCGAACAGATGCAGAAAAGACATGAATATTCACAATTTTCATCAAAGTACCACTTCCTAAGTTCATCAGTTTGAGCAGACGTGTGAATCAACTGCCCCCTTCTCCTATAGTTCACCGTCACAGTAGTGTCCAAAAACATATACAACAGAAAAGATAACAAAGATGTTAGTATCAAGCTTCAAACTTCAAGCAAAATTCTGAAGCCATCGAGATTTCTGCCAAATGAAGACCATAATATCACCGTTCTGCCTTAACAAAATGTGGAGCAAGTAGTTTCGTTACTCCAAATCCCCTGAAGGTATCAACATTAAACAGTTCTTTCAACTTCTCATCACATATTATTTGCCTCTTGTCGGACGGATCCTTCAAGATAAAGAAAGAAAATTTTAGCGAGTGTGAACTTTTGTCCAGTCAGACCATTACATAAATCATAAAACTGAATCTGGGAATGCAACTTTTTGCCCCTCAACCAAACATTAACTTTCTCAATAATACTCAACAAGGAAATGATAAAAGCTCATTGGCACACACATAATGAATTCCTAGTGTTCTTTCATCGTATATAAGAAATTTGCATCATGTTTTACATGCTCATCTAAAGTTCTTTCTAGATGCAAAGTTAAGTTTCCTTTTGTTTGATAAGTGATGCAACGCTAAGTTTCCCAAGTGATTGATGACTCTTGCTTCTCATATTACATACAAGGACTTAAAGAAACTACAAATAGTGTCAACAAATTAGCTAACAGGATAAAATACTCCCACTGTCTAATAAAGGAGCTTTTCTACATGAAGAGAGTCTTCTCATCTACTCTTCAGATATATAGTTGGGTGATAGAAGAACCAAAAGGAAATTCAAGCCAAACATAAAGAATGTACCTAGGCAATTATGACATATTTTACAATCAATTCTCAAGCAGAACTCTGAAATTAATTAGTTGACAGTGTTTTCTAATTAAAAAGTAGACCACTGGCAAGATAGAAGGTACTGGGGGGAGAGGGCAAGTGAGCATGAGTTACTAAGTGTATCTAAAAGCATCAAAGAGTCTTTTAAAGGGGTCCAAGATACTAGGAGCTCTTCCAAAGATTCTTCTTTGGAGATATTTTTGTTAGACTCAACGACATGTTTTCTCTTGTCTGGAATCAGAATCATCTTCATCTGATTCATTTTCTCAAGAGTTGTCACTTGTCTTCTTCCAAACTCAGGTAATCACTTGACTTTCCTTTGTTCTTGGCAGTAGATTAAATCTTCATCAGAATCATTGCGTAGATTTTCATTTTTCTCATCTTCAAAGAATTTACGATTTTCCCCTAGACCTTCCAGACAAGTGGCTATGAGACAAAATGTTAGAAAATTCGGGAAGTAGGAGTACTCTCAAATTCTCTTGAAGATGAGCGAGAAAATAATTCTTCTTTACTTCATTCAACTTGATTACATGAAATGGTTACACTATGTAGGTATGTATATGTTCTCTTCTAACATGCATCCACAGTCTAGTACATTTATCATACTACAAAACCACACATGCATCCTTAAATAATTTTCTAACATATAAACTAAGAAATTATAAATATCATACAAACCAAAAAGTATTTTCTTAGGAACACATGGTTCAATTTTCTTGCATAATCCCCAAAAGCTAGTTGGTGGGGTCGAGCTGGCATAAGGTCCATTTCTAGGAGTGTCAAAATCAACCATAAAATCAAAACCCGAACCAGTTTTTGTTTGGACGGTTAATAACCAGCTTATTTAATTAACTTCGCTCATTTTGACCTACGTAATTAAGCCCAGATTGTACCCCTGAGAAATTGTCTAAATATTTTTAAAAAGACCATCTTTTAAAATATGTTTCCATAATCATAATATAGGGAAAAAAGTTTCATACATAAAACAAGCATTGAATTTAATATTTGGGAAATATTGGGCTTTTTGGGTTATGACCCAATTTTTAGCTCATTTCAACCCAATCCAGTTTAGCCAAAATAATATTTCAGCGGATCATGTATTAACTTAACCCATTTTGACATTCTCAAATAAAGTCCAACCCGTAGATATTGGGTTACCTACTGTTGGGCCCTATGTTATGTTAACGTGTTCCAAATGTTCAGTCATGGACCCTAAGGGAGGAGGAATGATGGTATGGGTAATGGTCATTGGTCACTAGTCTGTTTATATGATTTTGGATCGTCTATTTTCTTAAGATATCTTTTATGGAAAATAGAATTCATTACGAAATGCAAGGTAAAGCTAACATACAATGGACCCTTGTGGTCCGGCCCCTCCCTGGACTCGCAAAGAGGAGCTTTAGAGCACCAGGCTGATTTCATTAACATAGTTTGCTTCCATAACTACTTGGAACCGACTTATAGTCCTTCCTAAATCAGACTTTTGAGGTAATAACAGTAGACACCTATACTGGCTTCATGTGTTTAGGAGATACCAGTAAGCATTACAAGAAAACTATTTTGTGTAGCAAATGAAAGCATTCAACAGCTGTCTAAATCAAACAACATTCAAGTATATATCTTTTACCAGCAACATTTGATGTGACAAGGAAAAAAAAAAGATGAGCACCTACCTCAGATCATAGTGAGAATGACCTATCTAAAGAAATCTTTCTGAAGCGACAAGTAAAGGATTGTAATATCAAAGACACACAACGCTGACCTATAGGCTCATTTCTAATATTCTCTAAAGGGAAAAAGCATAAGCTGAGTTTAATCCAGTGCAGAGCTAAATTAGAACAGATGCCACAAATTAATGTCTACCTGCAAGCCATTTTCCTTAATGTAGTCCCAAATTCTTTTAACAACATGCGATCGAGGCAATTCACTCTCTCCAGTACCAAGGAACTTTATCAAGGCATCAGAAAGCTGGAGTGGAGCAAGAATTCCAGAGTTCTTCCGCTTTTCCTTTCTCTTTGCCTCATCTGAATCTAATCAAATAAAGGTGGGGATCAAATACAATGTTAACAAATTGTGCACAGCATATGGACAAGAATAGAAGTATAGAACTAAGTTCGAATCTAAATTTGTTGGCAATAAATACAATGAAGGGATAACAACCCTTTTCTATTTTTAAAGGTACATCATGGAGCAGAATCAAATCGTAGCAGCAGGGATGAATACTAGAATGGACATCTAAGAGACTAAAGCAAGTTTTTGGCATAAGGACAGTAAGCAACAGCGACTTCCATGGCTTGGGGACCAGAAGTTTTTGGCATAAGGACAGTAAAAATATTGTCTGAAAACAGTTGAAGCTACATTATTACCTTCATCGTAGAAGTATAGAACTAAGTTCGAATCTAAATTTGTTGGCAATAAATACAATGAAGGGATAACAACCCTTTTCTATTTTTAAAGGTACATCATGGAGCAGAATCAAATCGTAGCAGCAGGGATGAATACTAGAATGGACATCTAAGAGACTAAAGCAAGTTTTTGGCATAAGGACAGTAAGCAACAGCGACTTCCATGGCTTGGACCAGAAGTTTTTGGCATAAGGACAGTAAAAATATTGTCTGAAAACAGTTGAAGCTACATTATTACCTTCATCCTCCTCTTCCATTCGCCGCTTTTTCTTTGCTGTAGAACTTTTTTCCTTTGCAGGAGAGTTTTCTGAAGCAGAAGTTGTTACTGTGGGAACTGAATCACAAGTCACAGAGAGATGAAAAGTACAAATTAGAATGCAAGACTTCAAGCATGCAAAGAATTAATCATTCAACAGGTTTTTAGTGTTAAACACTAAACTAACAAGCTGCAACACCAGCTAATATTACATATATAAGATTAATATTTCCTCAAATAGTATTATTGAGCTACATGCTGGTCACAAATTGGATTTAAAAAAAAAAACAGCTACATAAGGAAAGACCTATCATTCTTCATCCCAGATTGCACTCTTAAAATCACTGTTTTCCCGTATGTTTTTATCGACTACAAGCTAGACTTGGACTGCAACACAGAAAGTTTATTAATTGCACAAAATGATAAAGAAGACAAAACAGTTACAAAGAAATAAAATGGCCACAATATGACATGAAAAGTAGTAGAGGTTTAGACACTAGTATAAGATCATTTTGGTTTATACAATTAAGGAATAAAGTTACACGTCAGCAACATATAAACACAATTTTTAAGATCGCAGCGTCTCCAGAAACTATGTAATTAATTTGACAAGAGTTGCAGCAAGATTTTATGAGAATTGAACATAAGTCCGTAACAGCTTATTTATAAAGCAGCTCTGTGAAAGCAATTAATGTACAAAATTTTCAAAGTGGGAAGAATCAAGTGTCGTAGTAGAGTTTATCAGAAAGTATAGAGCAAATCAAGAAAAAAGAGAAGGAAAAAGAAAGAACAAAGAGAAGCATCCAATACCCCCATCCGAATCCAAAGGCCAGATATGCTTTGAGAGTGCCTTGTTCATTTGGAACATGTCTATGGTATCCACATCAAAAAGCTCACGCAATGTGTCATCACAATTTATATTCCGCTTATTTGATGGATCTTGCAAATTATTTTCACGAATATAGCTCCACATCCTCTTCACCACCTTCATAGAACATTTGTGAGGGTTTAGTTCATGCATGTTAATATCCATGGCTTTAAACAATACAAAGAGAGATGGAGAGAGAGAGACAGAGACAGAGACAGACAGACACAGACACACACACACAGAGAGAGAGAGAGAGAGACAGAAGCATGCAGAATTGTGATACCTCAGTCCTTGCCAGTTCTGCTTCCCCAGTAATTTTCTGAAGCTGCGGAGAAAGGCTACATATTTTGGTAAATCCACCAGCTTTCCTTTTAGTATTTTCGTTCTTCTTCCCAGGCCTAATAGGATTTAATGTACCATTAGCTCAATTGGTACAGACTAGACTAAAATACAGAGTTCCTCTTAAGAGGCAAACAAGCAAAATAAATTTTTTTCATACACAATCATGCAGATTTCATATTTTCTCTCCCACTCGGCATGCTCAGATAAATAACTAATCAAATATAATGATACTTATTGATTTGCTGCAAATGGGTCAACCGGTTTGATAGAATTAGCCCGCTATCAGTAATCTGTACTGATGGATCTGCACGTAACCGAAAGAGAGATAAACCAGCTTAGCATCACTAATCAGCAAATACCACCTCAACTTTTTTTTTTTAACTATGGTAGGGTCTTTTATGAGAAACTGTGTATTATTAGTTTAAATATGATCTAGACTTAAATGAACCTAGTAATACAGATCCAGACATGAGCAAAAATGTCACACAACCACCAGAATTAAACTACAGACATGATTAATTCCCCAGCAGTGTAGCAGTGACTTCTCCTAGAGAGAAAAAGAGAGCACACTCTCAGCAAAACCAACTGAAGTTCCAGCAAGATAAATTCTCAGGTTATGAAAGGGAGATATAATCTCAGGTCACAAAGGAAGATTCTGACCCTATAATATACCTAAGCTTTCTGATAGTGACTACTCAAAAGAATTGAAAGTAAGATTTTCATCACTATTTTGTTCGGTGTCTACTTTTGCTTTTCCTAGTTGTTCTGTAAAATGTCAACTTTAGCTCTTTTTAATACTGATGCTCCTCTTCTTTTGCACTTTGCCTGAAGAGTTAATAGGGTACATAAAAGGAAACAAAACGGTAACAATGAAGCACTATCAACTTAACATTGCACTAGCTTTTTTATGCAGTCCTTTTTCCCTTCCTATTTCTTCAATCCAATCAACCACTCAGAGATTTTTCCTTCTGTTTTCTTTAAGTTTTTGGTTGCATCTGCTTTCACTCTTCATACGAGCAATTGATCACCTTTTTTTTACTCTAGTACAACGACTTCTCTAGTTCAAACACATTACAGAGAGGTTCTTTGTTTTAACAAATGCAGAGGTCAGCTATAGTTCGCATAACTTCTGGAGGAGATTTTTATGCTGATTTCTGGAAATATATCTGTTGCAATAATGAGAAAGAATGAGAACAAGAGCAGCTAATGCCTTCCAGAAAGAACAGGAGGGAGGAACAAGCAATGGTCTCCCACCCTAATGCATCCAGAAATACTACATTTACTTTTTATCATTTTCTTTTAAAGAATAAATAGTGCTAACAATATATCATGGCCCAACACCAATCATTAATATCTGACACAGCTGCAAAGGCGACATACATTTAAACAACTCTAATAGTAAATGAGGGTCAAAGTTCAGGCTTCCAATTGAGCAGTGAATAAAATGAATGAGTTGAAAGATATTACCAATATATCTATCAACAATAAGAGGTCAAATGTTTACAACTCTTCAAGCAAATCAAAACACAATCCAAATATTGTAAATATAATTGGTAAAATGAAAGGAAGTGACAGAAACATAAGGATGACAAATTGACAGAGATTGTAACCTTGACAACAATAAAAGCTCTTTTCAACAAAAGCAGGCAGTAGCAGAAAGCCACAAGATTTCTACTTTCTAATCCCTCTCCCTCTCCCCTCCCCTACTACCCATCTTCCGACTAACCTGAGTCTTTTCATCCTTTCTACAACTCATAGCAAGCTGACACTACTTTGTGCAAAATATACCAAAAGACCATGGTAATGTTTCAACTGCCCAACATAAGAACAACATACGGGAATCAATAGACTGATATTAATTAAGACCTATATGTAGACAACAATCAATCAACAATGCCTCAATCCCAAGTTAAAAGGGTCAAGTTTATGAATCCTCTATATCCATTCAACTCCACTGGACAAGCATCATATTCAATGTTTAGAGGATTCATTAATTTGTAAGAATTTATGTACTACAAATATTTACCCACATGCTGAAAAATTATTGCAATCTTTCTCCTTTATCTTGTTTTAAAAAAATACAAATAGAACAAAAACTCCTTTATCTAGGCATGAAACCAGCCATACGAACTCACATCAACAGAGCTGAGGAAAAGACAACCCCAACAACCAAAAAAGAAGCCAAGGTACCTGATCTTTTTTCCACGCAGAAACGTAATATAGTGATAGATAAAAGATATCCCCTCATCTATGTAGGCAATGTACAAAGTCTAACATCTGTTCAAAACTATTACTACTAACTCCATTTGTTTGTCTAGGTTTCCTTTTTAGTCAATTTCAAAAAGAATATCTCATTCCTTTTTGCCAACTCTTCAATTTCAACTTCAAGGTGGCATGTTTACAAAATTAAAGAACATTTTGATACATTCTATATATCTTTAGTTAAAGACTACAAGATTCGAAAATCATTTTAATTTCTAAGCTAAGTGCCAAAATAAAAACAGACAAACAAACTGAAACGTAATTTTTTAAAAAACCAGAATGAAATGAAAACAAAAAACTGAAACCGGAGGTATAATCCAGGACAGAGTAGAACTGTAAAACCACTATATTCTTTCATGATTGTAACAATATCGTCTTAAAATAGAAGCAACAAAATCAACGAACAAATATTTAGATTTCACGAACAAATATTCTTTCATGATTGTAGTAATATTTGAATAAGGCATTAAACATCGCTCAGAATTTTGAATAAATATCAACGAACAAATATTTAGATTTCACATGCATTAAATAATACATACTTTTTCTTAGAACTTTTTCCTTTTACTTTAGCACTAGCCTCAGATTCCTCTTCTTCTTGTTCTTCTTCATCTTCCTCCTCCTCCGGGTCTTCTTCTTCCTCCTCCTTCGGGTCTTCTTCTTCCTCCTCCGGGTCTTCTTCTTCTTCACTCACTTCCATTTTAACTTCAGTTGACGGTCCTTCATCATTTTCTTCTTCTTCTTCTACTTCCATTTCTCCCTCATTTTTCTCATTTTCTTGGTTAACTTGAAAATGGCTTTCAAGGTAAAGATCAACTTGATTTCGAACAAACTCTTTTCTATCCGATAAGTCGATTCCAAAGTCCTGTTCGAGCTGTCTCCGGACGGTGGTAGTGGAGGTAGTGTTGAGGTCCGCCGTACTTAGAAACTCACGCAGCCGGCGGACGAGCTCGGAGTCCGATACCATTTCCTCTGGTTTGGGTAAAGTTAGGTTTGAATGTTAGAAAGAGGGGAGAGAGAGCGCAAAAGGGCAACAACGGAATGGCAAATTTAGGGATGAGGTGGACTAAAAGGGCAAAATGCCGTGGATTCGGTGGGGTAACCGTCTACACGTGGGTCTTGAGTAGCGACAAAGAAGGGCAGTTATGGAAATATAATGTAAAGTTTGTGCACCTGAATATTTTTTCCATTATCATGATTGTTTATACTTTGCGGTAAATCATTTTCGCTGATGTAAATTGACAAATTAGCCATCGTCTTTCTGTTATGTGGGGCCGTTGGACTTGGTGATTCACGTGCTCGAAAAGCGACTGGGCGTTGTCTCTTTTAACTTTACCAAATCTACGAGGGATTAGGCGATTAGACAAACTTGGGTGTAAATTTTCTCTATATTTTCATTTTTTAACTGTTTTATTTCATTTCAAGTCAAACATCAAATTATATTTTGCACCAATTATTCAATCATGTTTTTGTTATTGTGTTATTTCTCTAGCTCGATGGAGGTCTCTTTCAGGAGCAAAACTTTTTTACATGATTTGAGATATTTCATCAATTAATTTACATTGTATGATTTTATTATGAGCGATTTATAAAAATATATTGAAGAACATATAATTTATCGCCCGCACTCTAAAGAAGTCCACATATGTCAATTTTGGGACAATAATTTAAGTTATAATCAAAACTTATAAATATTGTAAATTTAACTATTTAGAAAATAATTTTATATATATGGGATTGAAGTTATAAAAATTTATCTCTCAAATTTGGCATATCTATTATGACATACATGTCTAAAGTTTGATTTGGCTAAATATTTTTAATAATTGTGCCTAAAATCTCACTTATTAAAACCTCTTTCTCAACAGCATCAACTTGATACACTCATATAGTCATTTTTCACCTCCCGTGCATGGTGGCAAAGAATTTTCTTACCTTATTTATTAATTAAAGAAAGTAAAAGAAAAAAAAAGGACATGAACTTTACCTTCAATACAACAATAATAAAACAAATCTAGAAGAATATGGGTTATCATGATACTCGTTCTAACTGTGTAAGGATTCTACAATTGAATCATAATTTGTTATTAATTTTATTCTATTTCTTTTTTATGAATTCTTATTATAAAACTAGCTAATTCAATCTTGTTCATATGATATTGTCCTTCTCACAATTGAAGAGAGATCATTGATGTTAGGGAAAAGTTATGGTATATTAAAAATTGCTCCCATTTTAGATAGCCAGTACATCAATCATAATATTAGTCTCTCTAAAATAAATTTAAATTTAAAAATTATTAATTATACATCAAAAAAATCAAATGATATTTAAATTGATATGACCAAAATCCTTATAAATAAAGATCTCAAGGTTAAAAATAACGTAAATAATAATTTTCCAAAAGAAAATCTTGGTGCGACTATATTTAGTAGCACATCTACTTCTCTATATCTTCCAAATAATGAACAAATAAAGTGTACGAGATTGTTTTATCCTTAATTTTTAGTCTTAACTATGCATTGCCCGTAGAAAAAGTTCTTTACACAAGTAGCTCACCCAAAAACTAATTATGATTAAATAAAAATTTACTTGTATTCAATGTTTATATTAAAATACACTCTATTAATTTTTGTGGTTAAGTTACAATTTAAAATGAAATTGTATTAATGAACTATATTTTACTCTTAAAAATGTTTTATACTAAAATAGGTTAGTGTGTTGTGTGGGGAAGTTGATATTGCATACCAAAACTAGGGAGTAGTCTTAAAAACTTATTATCTTAACATAGTTTAAGAATATGCCCCTTAACTAATTTATTTAGATCTTAAAAATTACATTCAAGTGTTACTCAGTTAAATTCATCTAAATGTTTACTGAAAAATATTTTTAAATTTTCATGTTCGATTGATTTAAAAAAATAATAAAAAAATTAAAATTGAGTAAAAATAATTTTTCTATCGTGAAAGTAGAAAAAACAAGTTCTCCAAATGCCATTTCATATTGATTGTGTCTTCATCATTCTCCAACATACCTCATCTTCTTGACCTACAACTTCGCCCCTACACCTCTGCACTCTGTTCTCACTTCTTATAGTATTTATCTAGATAATACTAAATAATTTAAAAGTAATAATTGAGCTATAATATATCAAAAACAAAAATTTAATTTTTTAAAATATTTTTTATGCAAACATTTTCCTTCTTTCATTAGTTTTCACCTCTCCTGTCCGTCGAATTTTTCAATAATGAGTATCACTACATAGATTAATTTGTTGATTGCTCGAGAGCTAAACCAAGACCTTATAATGACGAGTTAGTTCCTAGAACACGGTTCATATCTCTCGTCATTTTTCAAAGGAGGTTTTTATTATACATAAAGTAAGGAAATTAGAGAGGAAATAAATTTAACCCATTTTGTAACTATCCTTAGATTGGGAATCATAAAGTAAGGAAATTAGAGAGGAACAAGTTATGTTGAAATGACTGTTATACCGAAAAAATGACTTTGCTTAAAATAAAATAATTCAAAAATCAAAGATCAATTTGAGCTCAATTAATTTGAGAAAAATCGATTCTTGAAATTCGAATATAAAAATAGAGCCGCCACCTAATTTTACGGATAATTAGGAAACCAAAATATTTTAAAAGACCTAACAGACAAATCTTTTAAAATCCAGAAAAAAACAGGTTCGGGTTCGTATTTCCATTTCGAGAAGGTTTTACGCACTCGAAATGGCCGCTAAATGCGGTTACCGACGATTACGCGATTTGACTAATTTTGACTTGATAAGATAATTAATTATAAATTGATAAAAAAAAAAGACTTGACTGGGCTTTGATATAAACCAGGAAATTGACCAAATGTGTAAAATTATTATTATTATTATCTTCTTTTTTTAAAATAAAATAAAATAAAAATAAAAATGGACAAAATGGCAAAATCATATATTTAAATAATTCTAATCCCTTGTTAAAAGACATTCATTTGTTTATTTATTCACTTTAACGGGTGAGACACATAATTGAAAATAAAAATAAATATAACATAAATGGCTTTAACTTGTTGGGGATTTCAATTAGATTGAACCAATTAGCATTCAAAT
>JAOTQJ010000049.1:9938433-9966619 GCA_025642045.1 Solanum sejunctum
TTTAATTTTTTTGATTTACTTTTTTTAGTCCGTTTAGAAAATAATTGTGCTTTTTTTTCAGCAAGTTTGTAATGTTTAACTTTTCACATAATATGTTTAAGTCCACAAGATTTAAATAAAAATTTCGGTGTATTTGACATATCTTTAGTTTGAGATCAAAAGATTAAAATCTTTTTTTTTAATTTTCTTCAGTTTGATACAAAACCAAAATACGTCAAAATTCAAACAAACTGAAATGAATGAAATAACAAAGTGGTTCATTCTTGGCTTGAACCTAAAGTTTAGAATGCCAAGCTTCTCCACATTCAATGGGGTTTTAATAGTATCAATAAATCATCCATGGTTCTATCAAAGACAGTTTCACCAATGTTGGTCAAGAAATTTACAAGTTTATTGCCCTTTCTCTAATCGTGACAAAAACAAATTTGCTTTTGCTAAAGAATTGAATAATCTGATCAAATGGTATGGTAAATTTTTCAAAGTAACATATATTCATACTTCAAATTTATCAGTTTTATGAAACAACGTCATTGCCAATAAACCTAAATATTTATCCAAGATGAGGGCCTGTTAAGAAAAGATAATCGTGAAATATTTTTAATCTTTTTTGGTTACTACTTAGTTAAATAATGAGGAAAAAACCTCCCTATACATTTTAAAAGATTTTATTATATGAAAATATCATCAAAAATATTTATCACCAAATGTCAACTTTTTATTATAAAGATGTACATATATGAAGAAAAAATTTAAAAAAAAAAAGAGAAAAAAGAAGAAAAAAAGAAACCCAACATCTGTCAATAGAAAAGTACCAATAAAAGTTTTTTTTTTTTTAAAAAAAGCAAAACATGTGACAATGAAAAAAGGTGCAAATGCATCTAGTATTAACGGTGAGTTTGTGCATTGAAAAATGTCAAAAAAATTGCATACAGAAAGAGAAATGCCAATTGCATAGTACATCCAAATAAAGTCTTCTTATATTTTGTCTTTCTTTATTTAATGATAACAATAATTATGAATAATAAATTAAAAATATTATATATTTCTACACAATGTAATAACTAATAAACTAAACTAAATTATATCATAGTTAATTTATGTTTGAAAATATGCACAAAAAACAGGTAAAGTTATAATTGACTTTGTTTAGGTTAAAATTATGTTAAAAAATAAAATAAATTTATTAAATATATAACCAACAATAAACAATATCTCTGTAAAGTATTAGAGAAATATGTAAAGTTATACTTGGAGTTAAAATATGCATAAACATTAGGAAGGATTTTGTTTGGCTTTGATTTAGTTGAAAGTGTGTTAAAAAGTTTGTCTGAGTACAATATGTGAAGGTCTTTCCCCCTAAATTATGGTGTTACTTTAAAATTAATAATTTAACTAAAAAAATAATATACATTAAGCAAATTCTGGATGAATTTTCAAATATATAGAGAGTCAAATTTACAAGTCAAAGTTAGTTTTATTTTGAAAAAAGAAAAATAACATCCAAAAACATTGTGTTACTCATAAAAAAGCAATAAATTAACCAAACATACAACCAATAATAAACTAAACCCCTATAAGTATGGAGAACTTTTGTAATGAATTAGACTTAATTTAAAATCTGCACAACCATTAGATACAATTTTATTTGGCTTTATTTTAGTTGAAAGTATATTAAAAAGTGTGTATGACTACAAGATGTGAAAGGTCCTTCCACCTAATCCATGTGTCACCTTAAAAAATAATAATTTTACCAAAATTTAACCAAACTTCAGTACATGTTTCCAAATATATATAGTGTCAAATTTAGATGTGAAGGTTGGTTTTACTTTGAGAAAAAAAAACACCAAAAACATTGTGTTGTCCATAACCAAACAATAAATTAACCAAACATACAATCAATAATAAACATAATCTCTATAGAATGTAGGGGAAATATGTAAAGTTACAGTACAAGATAACAAACGTCCTTCCATCTAGACCATTGTGTTAATTTAAAACTCAATAATTTTACGAAAAACAAACATTAAACTAAAATTCTGGGCAGGTTACAGAAAATATGTAAATTCAAATTTAGAAGCCAAGGTTGATTTCATATTAAAAAAAATATCAAAAATAACAAACAAAAACAAAAGAACCAACAATAAATAAAATCTCTGTAACCTGTACATAATAATGTTGGTTTAAAAAAAATAATACACTCACATAATCCATTGTGTTACCGTAAAAAATAATAACATACCAAAAAATACAACCAACAATAACCCAAATGACTGTAAATTGTATAAGTGTTAATAGTAAAAAACTAAACGTAGACAACAACCACGTTGGGATTTCATCTATCTTTAGACTTGTCCCGTACTACAGACGGAGTTTTCTCGGCTGAATCAATTTTTTTTCCCCTACAATGATATCACCGCACCTTCTTCGATTTTTTTTGCAACGACTTAAAAACAATAACGCTGGGGTTGCCTCCATCTTGAACATGTACTGGAGACGGAGTAAACAAATCAATATTGAATGTTGATCTTGAGCATACCATGGGTGTACAACTCAAATCAATAGTGTCTATATTTAAATGAGGACTTTTCCTAATATGAATTTTTTCTCCACATATTGTTATGACGGAGAAGACAGACGGACTGACCAGAAGAGAAAAAAATAGAAAAATATAAAAGATGAACAGACAAAGAGTTCTAAAAATAAAAGTGTAGTTCAACCATAAAAACTACAAAACAAAGGATGAAGAGTAAAAAAAAATGGAGAAGAAAGATGGAAGGACTATGAGAAAACTCAAAATTTCATCAACAAAAAAAATTAAAAGATTACTCAGCCGACTTTAGGAACATAAAAAGTTAATAAATATCTTCTCAATCTCAGATAATTATTTATCTTTTTTTGATTTAATAGTACACGCCACCGATCAATAACCCAAATTTATATATATATATATATAATATAAGTGTAGTACATGCAAAATGTATGAAAATAAACCCTCCTCCTCCTTTTCCCCCTCCAAAAAAAAAAACCCTCTGACATAAGTCATTGAAGCATTTATTGCTCTTCTTTTCACGAAAAATGATCAACGAAAATAATTACTAATATATAACTTTTTGACTCAATATATATCATAAGTACATACAAAAATAAAAAAGTTCAACCATAAAAAAGTAAGTAGTCTGACATATGTTATTTTATCATTAATTACATGTATTTTACACGAAAAAAATAAACAAAAAATATATGACTTTCCACACCAATTATGACATCTTCAAAATTAAATATTTAATTTTTAATTAAATATATATAAAAAGAACATAAAACTGAATATGACATAATTGTAAATAAAACCACAAAATGGTAAATATTTTGGATGTTAACATATTTTGTAATTTAGTATCTTAAAATGTTTACTCAAGCAATTTTTCCTTAAATAATTATAATTTTACGTGTGTGTTTTGCACAAAAAAAAGCATAGTAATTAGCCGTCAAGGTCCATTTGCCATTTATCCATTTCCCCCATTCGTTTTACGCTTTCTGGGACAATATGGCTATGATGTAGGATTTAATCTTATTAATTAATCATCTTCTTTCTACATTATCTAGAAAAATATTTATGTATCTATTAAATGTTAGTTTACTCGACAAACACTAGAGAATTGTATGTTGCTAAAAATACTTGATTTCCTAGATACAACTAATGTAAATTTTATTTACAAAATCTAAAAATACTTATTTTTAAAAGCGAACATGAAAATGAGGCTAGACCAATAAACTATTCTCAAAATTTTTTTTTACATATTTTGGGTCGATTATACGTAATGGCTAGGATCATCGATGATGATGTTACTCATTTCATTGGGGCATTATGGATAAAATAGAGGCATGTCTTTGGAGTCTTGTGTGATAAGAAGATATCAACTAAACTAATTAGAAGATAAGTTCTGCAAAATGGTGGTTAGACCATTCTTATTATATGGTATAATGTGTTGGCAATTCAATAACTCACATGTTCAGAAGATGCATGTACGTTGTGGAGATAAAGATGTTGATATGGATGTGTGGTATTAGGAGTATTGACAAGATTATGAATGAGGTTATCCAAGAGAAAATGGGATCGAAGTAGTCTGAGTGACAAATAAAATGATGGAAGCAAGACTAATATAATTTGAACATATGCAGAGAAGGCGCACCACCGATTCAGTGAGGTGGCTTGGGAAGTTGGATATAGGGGTATATGAAGGGGTAGGAGTAGATTGAAAAAATATTGATGAAGAAAGGTGATTATAATGATATTCCACAATTTCATGTTATCTAGGACATGATTTTAAATAGAAAGAATTAGAGGTTGCAAAGGTAAATGTTGTCTCTGTATGGAGGTTTAGTAACTCTCATAGGACTGATCGTGCCCTTATATATGTTTTTTACCATATGTTGTTTATTGTATTTCAATTATCACATTATTTTGTTGAACAAAATCAAATTAAAAATCGCATCAGACTACAAATAGAGTCAAATAAAAAAAAAATTCAATTAGTGATTTGGTATTGAAAAGAAATCTAACTATACTTGCATTGAGTTGGTTTTAACTCTTAAAAGTCAAACCAACCAAACCCAACTTGACATTGTATATATAACTTTTAAAAATTATTTTACGAAAGTGCAAGAGAAAGGGGGGAGGGGGGTGAATTGAATTTTCGTCCTTCTTCTTGAACCTGCACTCAATTAGTCAGCTAGAGTATCAAACATTCGACTATTATTTATCATATAAGAGTGCAGATAAAGTAAAGAGCATAAAAGAAAATTTGACATCAGATGTTTTTATACTAGTTTAGAATGTGAATCTTAGGTCTAGTCCCCTTAGGTTGTAATGAATATCTCTTCAAGCCTTTTTACAAAGTGGGGGTTACAAGAATTGAAACATATTCTACTCTCAATAATTTTCTACTCTTTTTTCATTTTGATACAGTCCCCTCTATTAAATTTTTCTTCTTTTTCTCTCTTCTTTTTTTTTTCTCACAGTAAAGCTAAAAGATTATAATGATTCTAAAGATAAAGAGCTTTGAAGAAAGTTTTGGTTGCAATAGACTTGTATAATTTGTGAGTTATTTAAATGTCTCCTTTTATATGAAGATATGACATCCCAAGAAAATTGATCTATGGAATCAGGCAATGTGAATTCCATCTTCCAAGGATAAGAACAAGATTTCTTAAGGAAAGATAAATCAGATTTGTCATCTAATTGATCATCTTCAAGGCATCTAATTGATCTTCTAGATTTTTTTGTTGTGTGATTTATCTTCTTGATCTGCGTTGCTTTATTTATTTTTTTGGCTTTGCTTTTATGCTTAATTGATTGATCCTTGATTGATTTTTCAGATTTAGTCAATCTTCTACTGTTATTCCATATTGGACGCTTTCCTTTCCTGCGTGTTATTAGATCTTCAATCAATATCTCATCTCCTTTCCTGTTTGTCATCAGATCTTCAATCAACATCTCATCTGGATCTTGATATATTTTTTTTATGTTTGCCATCAGATTCTCTTTTAACATCATGCCAGATTTTGCTTTGAAGATTTTCATTGCTTCCTTTTTGATGTGTTCTTACAGTTTGTCATTAATCAAAATATTTTAGCACTAACAATCTCCCCCTTTTTATGATGACAATATTTTGTATGTAGTTAACTTCCTTGATAGTGTTAGTCAACTGCCAGAGCTCCCCTGTCTAATAGATTCAAGGAGATGATACTTTATGCATTCATTAATCGACTTTATTCTATTGCATCTTCGCCTTTGACATTAGCAAAAAAGAAATAACAAAAAAAAATAGAAGAAGCAACAATACTAATAATAAAAAGTGCTTTGCATATCAGAATAAGTAGTTCATATGCATAATAAAGCATGCAGTCCACAAAAAAATATATAGCAGTTTGAGATTAAAAATAAACTTCATCACACAAACAAGAGACAATGCCATGAGATCGGAGAAAGTAAGAGATGGTATTAACGGTGGCAGTCTTTAGATTCTCAAACATATTGGTCAGATTGGTTGCCATAACATTAGAGTTATTTTGAATCCTTTGAGCAACCTTAATGGCTTTCTTGATGATTTGAATGAGATCCAAACGAATCTTCCCCACATTAGTTTCAGTTTCTTTGGTGATATCCTTGAGCTTGTTCAAAGTTTTTGTAATGACCTCGAGATTGAAGTAATAGGACATGATTAAGTCTTGCATATTCTCAAACTTTGTATTCACGTCTGAGATCTTAATTACCTTTAGATCGAGAGGAGTAGGAGGAACTGATTTATGAGGAGAGTTGTCACCAGCCAGTTCATCACCATGACCAGATGAGGGTTCAGACTTGAGGGACCAAGATTTATTAGAGAGTGAATAGCCCATGCTACTGAAGGCCCTGGAATTATAACATTGCTTGGCAACAAGAGGAGGGATGTCAAAGAGGTATACATTGTTTGTCTCGAGAATCTTAGAGATAAGCATCCCCATAAGGAAGACTTTGAGAATCCTGAGTTGAGTCAGCCATATGAAGGAGTATGTAGAAGGAGAGTTTGATTCTTTTCTTAGATAGAAGATAGTAGGTGAAAAAAGTGTCTCGAGCAGAGAGAGATCCAGCACGGGGAATAAGGGTTATTGCCACAATGTGAGTGAGAACTCTGGCTTCAAAGGAGACATCCTTTGGGCCTCAATTTTGAGGGACAGGGACTAGAAGGTGAGGATAAGAGGGCCTTCTTGGCTTTTTCAAAAAAGACATTAAAATCAGAAGGCCAAGAGGTTTTGACTGGGAAAGAGAACCCAGAGCAATGCATCTCAAAAAATTCATCAAAGATATCAAGGTCAAGGAAGATCTTTTTCCTTAGAACTAGGGTTTCAATTTTACTAGGGACAGAAGAGCGAAGATTTAAATAAAAAAGCCTTACTAGAGGTTCATAAATGATCTTTGGAGGAGATGAGAAAATCTTTTTCCATCCTTGAAACATGAAAATTCCTTGATAGGACAGTGAATCGTCATGAGATAATCTAAATCCACAATACGCCCATGTACAATAGTCTTCGATTTGAGAGTCTGAAATAGAGATTCATTCGAGGAACTCCAGAAATCTGTCTTCACATCAAACGAGCTTTCAATATCGAATATGTGTTTCTTCTTAGGGTTAGTTGTAGGTTGAGAAGGAACAACGCGTTTAAGGAATGAAAGAGGGGAGTCGAAAGAGGCAGGGAAGGAGGAGGAAAAGGAATTTTCAGAGTCTACTGGAACTGAAGATTAGGCTACGCCCTTTTCCTTATTTCTGGAACTTTTTTGAGGAGGCATTCTGAGAGGCGTAGGGGATGAACAGAGAAGATGAAGGATTGAAGAAGAAAAGAAATAAGTTTAAGGGATTTAAAAAGGGGAATGAAAAATAAAGAGAAAAAGGTAATGGGAACAAAGTGACAAGACGGAAAGAAGAAAAGGTTCAAACTAACATAAAAGAAAAGATACGTAATCAGTTGTTGAAAGTAATTACTGAACATAATAAATGCAGGGTAATCATTTAAGGTAAAAGAATCAATTAATGCAGAAACTGAATAATAACTAAATTTAAAAAGATTTTGACACAATATTTAAGAAATTTCTTAGATTGCAAAATTTTTCTTCAGAGAAAGGTTTTGTAAAAATATCAGTAAGCTTATTTTCTGTATTAACAAAATTAATTTCAAGATTACCATTTAAAATATGATCTCTAATAAAATAATGCATAATGTCAATGTGCTTAGTCCTAGAATGATGAAGAGAATTTTTTGAGAGACAAATTGCACTAGAATTATCACAGAAAATTTTAGCAGGATTAACAACAATATCGTAATCAGCCAATTGATGAATAATCCAAAGAATTTGAGTGCAACACAAATCAATTGCCATATATTCTGCCTAAGTGGTAGAAATAGAAACACAATTCTGTTTCTTGATATTCTAGGAGATGAGAGATTGGCAGGATCCACTAGTGCTTTTTCAATCAACTTTATCACCTGCGTAATCCGCATTTGAAAACCCATAAAGATCAAATGCAGATAATTTTTTTATACCATTGTCTAAAGAAAGTAGTTCCCACTAGATGTCGAATAATTATTTTGACTGCAATCAAATGGGACTCTTTAGGAGCAGTTTGAAACCTAGCGCATTTGCAGATACTAAACATAATATCGGGTCTACTAGCGGTAAGATAAAGTAATGAACTAATGATACCTCTGTAGTTAGATTCATCAATGCTCTTACCATTTTCATCCAGGTCTAAGCTGCATGAGAGGCTCACAGGGGTACTAATGAACTTTGCATTCTCCATTTCAAATTTTTAAATCAACTCCTCAGTATACTTACGTTGTCAGATGAAGATTCCATGATTAGATTGAAGAATTTGTAATCCAAAAATGAAGGTTAACTCATCCATAAGGCTCATTTCGAGCTCACTTTACGTGAGATCAGCAAATTTCTTGCACAAGTTGTCATTAGTACTTCCAAAAATAATATCAGCATATATTTGAATAATAATATTATCAGAAGAGAATTTTTTTAATGAAAAGAGTTGTGTCAATACTTCCTCTAGAAAAACCAAAGTTCAGCAAAAATTTACTTAGTCGATCATACCAAGCTCGTGGTGCTTGCTTGAGACCATACAGAGCTTTAGACAACTTAAAAACACGGTGAGAAAAATTAGGATGTTCAAAGCCCAGAGGTTATTTAACAAAAACTTCTTCTTCTATAAAACTATTTAAAAAAGCACTTTTGACATCCATTTGACATAATTTGAAACCTTTGAAAGCAGCATAAGCTAAGAGTTACGAATAAATTCTAACCTGGCAACAGGAGCGAAAGTCTCGTCATAGTCGACTTCTTTCTGTTGAGAGTAGCCTTGTGCTACCAATCATGTTTTGTTTCTGATAACTTCGCCATCTTAGTTCAGCTTGTTTCTAAACACCCATTTGGTTCCAATGATGAAAGTGTTTTCAGGTTTGTTAACCAGAGTCCGAAATTGATTTTTCTCAAATTGTTCAAGTTCTTCCTTCATAGACTTGACCCATTCACTATCTTCTAGAGCGTCTTCAACTTTCTTGGATTCTAGCTGATAGATAAGAGCTATATTGGCACTTTTTTTGCTTGAGGCTCGTGTTCTCATTCCATCACTTGCATTTTCAATGATGAACTTCTTCGACTAGTCAGGTTCACTCATCTATTCATTTGGGACTAACTCAATCACCGGTTGACTTTCATTTGATGAAGTCAATTGATCTTTCTCTATAGCTTCTTTTGAAGAAATAATTGCACTTTATGAGTTGATAATTTCTTCATCGTCTGAGCTGCATCTTTTCTCAGAGGGTTGATTAGATTCATCAAATATAATATGAACAGATTTTCTACAAAAGATATATATTTATTGAATACTCTGTAAGATCTACTAGGATTAGAGTACCCAAGAAAAATACCTTCATAGTTGCAGGGATCAAACTTACTCAAATTATCCTTATCATTGTTGTGAATGAAGCATTTACAGCCAAATGGATGAAAATAGCCAATGTTTGGCCTCTTATCGTTCCATAATTATAAGGGGTTTTCTTTAAAATGGGTCTGATGAGGCACCTATTGAGGATGTGACATGTCATGCTTACGACTTCAGCCTAAAAATGATGAGGGAGATCATGCTCACAGATCATGGTTCTGACTATGTCTTGAAGAGTCCTGTTCTTTTTTTCAACCACTCCATTTTGCTGAGAAGTTCGTAGTGCTGAAAAGTTATGTTTATAGCCTTCTTCATTGCAAAAATTTTCAAATACTTTGCTTTGGAAATCTCTACCATGATCACTTCTAATAGATGTAATGTAGTAGCCTTGTTTTTATATGAACTTTCTCAGAAAAGAACTCAAAATTCTTTAAGGTATCATCTTTGTTAGCCAAAAATTACCAAGTAAAATGAGAATAATCATTAACTGTGACAAAAACATACTTTTTTCCTTCGAAACTAGTTGTTCAAGTAGGACCAAAGACATCCATATGAAGAAGCTACAAAGGTTTAATAGTAGAGATAATATCTTTATTTGTGAAGGAGTTTCGTGTTTGCTTACCTAGTTGACATGCGTCGCAGATGTGATCCTTGGCATAGTCAATTTTTAGAATACCTATAACAAGATCAAGTTTAGCCAGCTTTTTGATAAGTCTCATGCTGGCATGTCCCAACTTCCTGTGCCAGATCCATGGATCCTCTATCATGGAGGCTAGACAGATGTGCTCAGTAGCTCCTTTGATGGAATTCAGGATATATACATTTTAATCTTAGCTTCCAGGAAGAATCTCCTTTCCAGAGCTGTCTTTAGTGATGCATTCTGTTTTTCGGAATCTTACTTTCAAATCTGAGTCACATAGTTTACTGATGCTTAACAAATTAAATTTTAGCCCTTTCACTAGATAAACATTGATAATATCACAAGATTTGCTGAATGAGATTGTGCCAATGTCAATTACAGTTTCAGTTGAGTTGTCTCTAAAGTGAATTTTTCCTCCCTTATAATCAGTTACAGATTTAAACAAAGATTTATTGCCCGTCATATGGTTTGAACATGCACTATCAATATACCATTTCTCTTTGAATTTAGTACAATATTCCTGCAAGACAAGATTAATTTTTAACTTTTAGGTACCCAAATTTTTTTGGGTCTCTTTTGGTTAGCTGTAGCCTTGACCCACCAAACCATATTAAAAGGGTTTGAGTGACAAATATGACACCTGAAGTAGGTGTATTTAGATTTACCACAATAATGACATGATAGTTAACTAGGTTGATCAGCACCAGAATGACTGGACAAATCATTTTGAGAATGAGTTGACTTGAAAGATCTATTGGGGCTACAATATTTTTGAACATTTTTCAAACAATTTTTAAGCTCGAAGTTTTCTTCATCTAGTAAATCTCGCTCAATAGTGCAAACTTCAAGTTTAATTTCTAAAGCATTTTTTTCATCTTGTATGGATCAACGATTTTCAAAATATTTCTTCAAGTCTATAATGGCTCGAGCTAGGAGATCTTTCAAATAAAGATAATTATTGCATAAATCATTGCTTACTAGGCTGCTTTCGCCCATAGCCATGAAGCAGACATTTATATTGTCTTCATTGTCATATTCTGATATATCCTCATCACTCGAGCTCCTAAAGGCTTTATTTTGAATTGCCCTTGAGGATATTTTCTTTTGGCTTCAGAACATTCACTTGCAATGTATCCAAATTTACTACATTCATATCACCTGCCATCATTTCGATTGTAATTAGTAATCTGTTGTTTTTAGAATAATTTTGCTTACCTATTCTTTGGTTTATGTTGCGTCTGAAGGTTTTCATCATTATTTTTGTAATTAATACAATCTCATCTTCATTTACATTTTCTTCATCATCTTAGATCTCACCGGTCTCTTTGAATGTAACAGATTTTTTCTTGTCAATCTCCTCTCTTCTTATTTAGATGTGTTTTCTTGAAAGTGATTAGATTACCTCTGACTTCATCATAACTGAGATTTTTAAGATTCATGCTGTCAAGAGCCACAACTTTTGCATGTCATTTAGGTGGTAGACTTTTGAGAATCCTTCTAATATGCTCAATAGGAGGATATTTTTTGCCCACGGCCTTGAGTTCAACGATTTTGCTGAGGCGAGCAAACATGCTTTCCACTAATTCACCTTTCTTCATTTGGAATAGTTCATACTCATAGACTAGAAGATTGACAATAGTTTCCTTAACTTTGTCAGTTCCCTCATAGCTGACTTCCAGTTTTGTCCCACATTTCCTTGATAGTTTTACAACTAGATATCTTTTCATATTCTTCTCTATTGATGACATTGTAGAGAACATTCTTTGCCGTGGAGGTGATTTGAATTACTTATATCTGCTCATTTGTGTAGTTCTCTAGACTAGGTATAATAGCTGTTTGACTGCCTTCCGTACTTATTTGACCTTCAATTGTTGGTTTGGTCATAGGTATGAGGATGTCCCCTAGTTTGATAACTCTTTAGACCTTCACATCATAGGATTTAATGAATGTTTCCATTCTTATCTTTTAGTGTGAAAAATGTTTTCCATTGAAGTAAGGGGGTCTAGTTTGAGAAGTTCCCTCTTGAAATAGGACTTCAATTGTTTGCTATTGATTAGCCATGATCTTTTCTCACCGGTGGTTAGATAGAAAAATATACTGAGACCAGACTCTGATATCAATTGAAAGTGCAGGAAGGGGGGAGGGGAGAGAGATGAATTGAATTTCCTTCCTTCTTCTTGAACCTGCACTTAGTTAGTCAGCTAGAGTATCAAACAATCGACTATTATTTATCAGATAATAGTGCAGAGTAAAGTAAAGAACATAAAAGAAAATTTGACACTGGATATTTTTATACTGGTTCGGATTCAATGTGAATCCTAAGTGCAGTCCTCTTAGGTTGCAAGAGATATCTCTTCAAGCCTTTCTGTAAAGTGGGGGTTACAAGAATTGAAACTTATTCTACACCCAATAATTTTTTTGACACTTTTTTCTTTTTGATACAGTTCTCTCTAGCAAAATTTTCTTCTTTTTCTCTCTTTTTTTCCCTCACAAGAAAGCTAAAAAATTACAATGATTTTAAAGATAAAGAACTTTGAAGAATGTCTTGATTGCAATAGGCTTGTATAGTTTGTGAGATATCCGGATGCCTTCTTTCATATGAATAGATAACATCCCAAGGGAATTGATCCTTGGAATCAGGCAATGTGGATTCCATTTTCCAAGGATAAGGGCAAGGCTTCTTAAGGAAAGATAAATCAAATTTGTCATCTGATTGATCATTTCCAAGGCATCTGATTGATCTTCTAGATTTGTCCATTGTGTGATTAATCTTCTTGATCTGAATTGCTTTATTTATTTTCTTGATTTTGCTTTTGTCCTTGGTTGATTGATCCTTGATTGATTTCCCAAATTTGCTCAAACTTCTACTTTTATTCCATATTGGACGCTTTTCTTTTTTGCTTGTCATCAGATCTTCAATTACCATCTCATCTATATCTTGATATATTTATTTTCCTTTGATGCTTGCCATCAGATTCTCGTTTAGCATTGTGTCAGATTTTGCTTTGCAGATTTCCATTATTTCCTTTTTGATGTGTTCCCGCAATTTGTCATTAATCAAAATATTTTAGCACTAACATTTTATACATAAAAATATTTATTTTATTATAATTTATAAACATTTCTTATACTTTTTTATAGTATTTTTTTCTATCTTTATAATCATATTATTCAAAGTTTGGCTTAGAATTTTGTATGACCTAATAAAGGTGATAGTCCATAAATATTAATAATTTAAATAAAATTCAAATTCAAATTAAATCAATACCAATGCTAACAAAAAAAATAAAATAATAAAAATTCAACACTAAGAATGACAATGATATTGAATATTGTTCTTTAGTTTTACCTTGGTATAGACAATTCAAATACACAATTTAATGTAGTTTTTCTTTTTTATTTAGTCATGTAGTAATTCTTATTAGACTTATTTTAGCATAATTTAGTACTTTAAAATTATGACCGAGGCATTGGAGGTCCTTAACCCTTTCTTATTATTAGTAAGATAGGTTGCCTTGGTTCCATAATATGATTCAAATCTGACTTTTCATGAATATGAAACTCCATTCACTAGATTTTAGTGCGATGAATATATATCCTTCCTCCTACGCATTTGAGTACTCAAGGCCCCCTTTCTTTTGGCAGATATCGCCACGTGGCTTAATCCCAGATCATTCTTTTTTATTATGATTTATTTATTGGTAATATTTATTTTATGCGATTTCATTATTACTTTTTGTTAAATATTTTAGTGATATAACTCATATCATATTTTGTATTATTTTTTTTAAAAAACACCTAAAATAATTGTAGTTTGATAGAACGAAAAAAATATTTGAAGAATAAGTGAATTATATATTTGTAAAAATATTTTATCAAAAAAGTAGTAAAAATTCAAAATAATTCAAAAATTTAAGAAACTCAAAAAATTTGAAAAAACTCAATTTTTTTAGTTTAGTTTGATTTATAGATTTAAAAACTCGACACATAATTTGATTTGACATTTGAAAATCCAAGCTAATTCAGTTTATGTACACCTTTAATTTTATTTTTATCAAAATTTGATATACTTTGTAAAATTTTACTCAATATATTATTTTAAAGAAAATAATATTTTACCTTAATTAATGGATCTAAAATAAATGATTAACTTTGAACATAATCGTACTGAAGAATCGATCAATAAAAAAACTCCATTTTTATGTGTCGTTGAATTTTTCAATATTCAACTGGTTAAAGTTTTTAAAAAATTGGAAAAGATAATATTTTTCTAATAAAAATTAAAAAGATAAATCTCATTAATAATATTATACATTAATTATATTTTCTCAAGAACACATCTCTCACCTCTATCACATTCTAACTTTCATAATATAATCTAAATTATACATAGTTATTTTTAAAATAATATTTTTTTACTTACATCCAACATACAAAACTCATTCTCTTTCTTTAAAAATATTTTTCCATAAAACACGCTATTCTGGCTTTTTTATTACTAGACAACACACAAATTATTTTATTTCCAGAAAAAAATAGCTATTTGCAAGGATTTATTTTGTTGTTTAATTAAAAATTGATTTAATCAACTCCGGAAGAAGTCTAAATAGACACACTCAATAATGAAATTCCGATTTCATCTAAATTGCTCCTTCGCTACTTCTGCTAAATTCTCTTAGTCTTCTCTTCAGTTCGCACGGCAGAAGCTCGTACCGTACTCTAGGGTTTATTACTTCCATCAGCTCCTCGATCAATCGCAGCTTTGTTTGGCAAATACTAAGAGAGGAATCGTTAATCATGAATTGTGAAGTTTGCCAGCTAAAAGAACTTGTAAGTTTCTGCTTTTGACTTTTCCTTTTGCGTGCTTGATTTTGCTTTAATTCGTCACTTTATTTCTTGCTAAAGGACGTGGAGCACTTTGAGATACGAGAAGTCCTACGATGTACGTTCAGTTCCTTTAATCGTCTGTTTTATTTGTGATTATTATGTTTTAATTTTACCGATTAATTCATTACAGAGTTGCTTACACAATTGGCAGTGTATCTAGAAAAGAGGAAGATTTTTGAAATTTATGGTCTAAAATTATTTAATTTTAAAATTAAATTATTTTTAAATCTAATAAGGTGTCATTCATTTTGGATGGACTAAAAAGAAAAGATGGGATGGAGAAAGTATGTATTTAGAAGGCTCAAAGAAACTTAATATACCTACACCAACTCACATATGCACCTGATTCCTGTTAGATCCTTAGATTTGTCTCTGCGATAATACGTGTGCAATTAGGGAAATAGGCTGGATAAGCTTTCAGCTCGTAGTTAGATTTGACTTGTTTGACTAAGTTTTGTGTATGATCTCAGCTTTGGCTTGTATTGTTAGTTTTGATGTCTAATCTAGAATTAAATAACAAAGTCCTCTGTATATTATGCATTGGCTGTTCCTGTTGATGATGAGATTTTTCTTCTTGATATGGAAGCATTGGATGGTAGAAAATAATGAACAGTTAGATATCCACATATTTGGTCTAGTAAAAGCAGAAGTACGATAGAGGAAGTAGTGAGGATTAAAATGGATTTATGCTTGAAAATCACATACCAAAGTTGACTTAGATAGGATCTTAAATTGTACAAGATACATATTTCAGCCTAAAGGTTTTTGCTTATGTTGATGAATAAATGAACAACTTGTTCACACGTCACATTGTTCATGTGTTTTAAAGTGTGATGTTTTTTGGAAACCCTTTTGCTGTGGTTTCGACATCCTTCCTGCTGTGTTTTTGCTTATTTGCTATTTTGAGGTCAGTTCCTCCTTGATTTCATCATTCAATGATTGCAAGTTCAGAGTTCGTGACAATTTTGACTGTAGTTTGACAACACTGTGCAGCTCTATCCTAAACAATTGAATGGTCAATTGCAGGTATTTTACATACAATTATGTTCCACAGAGCATTAGGCCTGCTGCGGCCGAAGGATGTTGATTTGGAACTTTTTGACATTACATATGTAAGTAATAAATTCTTATGGTGGTAGATGGTAGGCTTATCTCTTTTTCCTGATTTTCTTTCTCTGGTTAAATCAGTATGGTGTGTAGAAAAGAATTGAATAAGGTATTGCAGCAGGAGAGCTCCTGATTATTCAAAGATGACACATGAGATGTGGATATGACATCATGAACTTTAGAAAAGGAGTGGATGACAACTATGCTCTTTCATTAGAAGCTTATATATTTTAATTTTTGTAAGAGAATGATAATTAATGGTCTAATGAACTGTTCACTATTAGTGAAAGACGTTTCTAATGACACATTGAACTAGAGGGGAATCACTCTATAATATAGAATCAAAAGCTACGTCCTTCAAATTATGCTAGTCTGGAGGAGAGGTGGGTGTAATACTGTAATATATCATGTGTCTTTGTTTGTTTATTTCCTTTCCCTGTATTTTGGGAGATTTTTTGCGGTTATGCAATAAGTTGCTGATATTTATTTTTTGATCAGTATAAGTTGCTGATATTTACTATTTTATGGTATACTTTTGGTTTATTGTTCTTTCATGTTATGTTGTGTAGACTCAGTGTGGTGATGTGGAGGTTGAAAAGAAAATTGAAGAGAAGATAACTCAATTCATTGATAGAGTCGAGAAGCACCCTAACAGGAAAAATCAGGTTAGTGAGTGATTGCAGTTTGTTTCTGTTGGTGATAATCACTGTTTTGGCTAATGGGGCCATTCACTTTCTCTACTGTATAGTTCTGTTCAGTGTTTACATACTCAAATAGCCGTTTCTTTTTCTTAAATATGCTCTTTTGTCATTAGAATATCTTGTGATTTGTGGTAGTTTCTTATTCTGTACTGTTTGGTTCTTCTATTGTATGCTGCATTTTTTCTCAGGATATTGTTGCATATAACCTTTTGACTAGCGATATAAGTACATTGTGGAATTTTAATCACTAGTGAGATCAGTACTGGTCTAAATATCTAAATGAATTTTCTGTTGTAACATCGACATACATATTTGTGTGACTGGATGGAGAAAATATGCAGATTTCCCTGTCCTTCTGCGAACTCAAAAACAAACAAGCCTCGTGGTTCACTACCAAAGTTGAACGTTTTTACTGGGAGCACTGGTATATAAATTTGAATGTGGCTCATCATCCGAAAGGTCATCCTGGCAAGTCTCATCTCTCAAAAGTAGTTGACCCAGGAGGTGCCATGCTTTTTTTCTCCTCTTTTTTTTTTTTTTGAGAAGCAGCATTTTCTTCCATACAATTTTAAAACTTGTGCATTAGCCAGTTTTGTAAAGGGAGGTATAACCTTTTTTGTGCAGAAAGTGCATCTGAGGAGAGGAGTGCTCGCCGCACAGTGTTGGAATCATCTCTTTGTGAAGTTATGTTTCAGATTATAAAATTTGTAAATGATAAAAAGGACCACATTCCTGCGATACCAAATCTTGAGTGTGTCACATTTCCCTATGAGATCACTATCTCAAGGTAATTTCCCCTTTCTCTAAGTTGAGAACATGTAATTAAGTTATGTTACTCATAATAGATCAGTGTACAAGTGGTTTTCTATTATCGACTTCAAACTATCATTGTTGATTAGTTTTTGTGTTTTTTTGCTTTAATTTTCTGATTTATATTTATTAGAATTCTGGAATGCATTTGATTTTCTTGGGTTTCCTCCTGCACGAGACAAGTTATGATTTGCTTTGGTACTGCAATTTGGTATTTATGTTGCCTAAGGCAAAAAGAATTTTATCTTCAGTACTGATGCTCTCATTGTCCTTGTAAGTAGAAGGCAAGAATGGATTAGGCTTATGATAACTAGTTATAGTCTTCCATCCTATGTTAGTCTCGGTGTTCCTCTTCTCCTACTCTTAACTTAAATTGATCAGTGTGGTTTGTTGAGTAGGCACTTATTTCTGGGTCTGATGACTTGCATGACTATTTTGGCTAATATGTTCCTTCCATGATTGTGGTATTCTTTTCTCATATATGCTCATTTGAACAAATAATGCACTTACATGTGCCACTTTACTATTCTTGAATTTGTTAATATGTTATTTTGGCTAAATTTTTCGTATGAAAGATTTAAGTATTTTGTAGGATGTATGTGGTTTTTGAGCCTCAAGTTTGGCCCACACTTGCTTATTAATTGCCTTACCAAAGACACATATAGCACATCGTGGCTTTAGTGCTCAAATCTCTGTTTCTTCCTTCTACTTCTATTTTGGTCTAAGTTGCTCAAATCAGGTATCCTATGTGGATGCGGATCTAGAGGTCGGATTCTTCATGAGCTAAATCCTAAGATTCGATGTCCTGAGATATGGATATGGGTGCAGGAGTTCTGCTAAAAGTAATCCAAATATCTGAAGATTGAGTTCTAAAATATGCCTAAATTATGGTGGACTATGTGGAAGGAGAGGAATGCAGAAATTTTTGAGAGCAAGTTTGAATTAGTAATTAGTAAGTACAAATGCATTTCCTTATTGATTTTTTGGTGTAACATTCTATGCAAATGATATAGAGGTTGCGATAGACTTGAGTCATAGGGCTTAACAAAACAAGTACTGAAAAGTTAAATATTTAAATGAACCCTCAGGGGTTGGCCTGGTGGTAATAAACTTGAGCTTTGGGGTTTGCTCCCTTTCAAGGTCTCAAGATCGAAATCCATTGGGTGCAAACAATTTCTGAGGGCCATCAGAGTGGGTAAAACCTGAATTAATCGTTGTGCACTTGTGAGAAACTTCTTTCCGAGGGCCTGTGCACCCTCGGGATTAGTCGGGGCTCTAAGAGACTTAGACACCCGGTGCAAATAAAAAAAAAGTTAAATATTTAAATGTCGTAAGGATGCTCCTTGACACAAATTTCAAGGAAAACACCTAAGCTTCCTTTCAGATCTAAAGATTCTCATTTCGGTGGACTTCTTCCACTGGAATCTTCCCTCTTCTTCTACCCAATAACCATAGCTGGCGGAATTTTTTATTTTGTTTTTGATTTGCACCGAGTGTCCAAGTCTCTTTGAGCCCCGACTAATCCCAGGGGTGCACAGGTCCTCGTTGCCGAAATATTCTTTCTAAACCTTTCTTTCATTCTTCTTTCTCCAAACTTCTCCATTCTAGGACCACCTCTCTTTGCCCCTACCTAATTGTTATAGTGATCATGGGGGAGACTACGGTTTACTTCAATGCGGGATTCATATCTTTTGACATCACGAAATGGATAACAAACACAACAGTCTGGTATGAATAGGTTGAGAGAAGTCGCAAACTGAAGAGAAGGATAGAGATGAGTCACAACACTATGGAGTGGATTTGCGTTACCCTGAAGGAAGCTTCTAAGGACCAAAAGAATTTTACCAGGAGATGGAAAATGTCATCAGGAGGGGAAGAGCATTTCGGTACCAGGAAGAGAAATGAATATGGAAGATACATGGTTATTCTCTCTTTAAGTAAGGGGGAAGAGCAGTTCTGATCATCCCCGAGACAACACTGAATGCTGGTTGGTGTGACATTGCTCTTAAAATTGAAGAGTTCATTAAATGCCCAAAGAATTAGGATATGGTAGGTCCACCCAGGTTAATTGATGCCAACTATCCTTATGGAAAGGTAGTTAGAGATAATAAATGGTTCATAAAGAAATCCGGAAACACAGAGGTTAGAAGAGATAAAGGGGTAATAGAAATTTCAGTTAAACCAGGAGTTCAAGAATCAGGGATTTTTAACAGATGTCTAGTAGGGGGCTTGGAAGATGCATGCAAGGAGGGGCCTACATTGAGTGAAATAAGGAGATGGTCTTCAATTGCTTGGAGAAACACCTTTGGGGTGAGCATCTACGAATTGAACAATAGAAGATTTCTATTCAAATTTCCCAATAGATTCATGGTGGACTGGGTTGTACAACAACTATGGTACTGGCAAAAGAAAAAATTCAATCTCAAATGGTGGACGCTACAGAGGGATGTAAGTCAATCTCTTGATATTCAATGGAAACCTGGATCAGAGACGTCAAAATACCACTACAGCTGTGGTTGCACAAAGTTTTCCAAGAAATTGGAGAAGTTTGTAAGGGATGGTTGGCTATGGAGGAAGAAACAGAGCTCAAGAACCACATGAAATGGGCCAAAATATTAGTCGCAAATAAAGGGAAGAGTATTCCGAAAGAAGTCGCAATCTCACATAAGTTCTACATCCCGATCTAGGTTGAGTCAAATCCCAGATTCGAAATTCTGCAGGAGTCAGTTGAAGTTGGCATCGAAGAAGATGACGGAGGGCATTACCCAGTGAACCCTATTAACCAGCAGGTAAAGCAAGACAATCTCTGTAACAAAGTACCAATATCCCATCATTTTGGGGATTTGGTGAATAGAGATCACGTGGGCAGTTCAGAGTTGCCCGAGGAGGGGGGGGGTTTCAAAATCATGTGCACAACACATGGAGGCATTTCATTTACAACAACTTAAATGAATTTAGGTCTACCTCCTCAATTAAAGATGACTTCTACAAGGTTTTTCTTAGCACTTCCCAACAACAAACTACCTCAATGGACATATAGGTAGCAGAGAAGAGAACAGAGGTTGTAGTAAGGGAGAATATGGTGGAAATTGAGGGAGATTTTCTGCAACTACATAAAGGGGTGGCGCATCCCAAGCCCAGAAAGAGAGGGCAGCAGATTCGAAGAAAGGACTACAGATCTAGCAGTCTAAAATCCTGCCGAAGTGAGAGAAAACCGGGAGGTGGAGGAGGTCAAGCCTCCCTGCACCCAAACACAACGAATGATACAAGAAAAAGAGAAGGAGATTTCACTATGGGTATAACAAAACATGGTTTAGGGAAAATGCTAGGGTTAGACTTCCAGGGACATGAAGAGGAAGCTCTAGAACTTTTACGTTAGGTAGATAGTTGCAGAAGAGTAACGAAAACAGAGACTAATGCAACATTCAGGAAGACCAGAATCAAAGGTGCTCAGGAACTCAAAAGCTTGGTGGCCTTTGATCTTATTAAATTTAAAAGTGGTGGAGATAGGGGAAAGGGAAGAATCAATCATAATAGTTCCTGATGCAATTCAAATTAATTTCATGGAATGGGTGAGGGGATTGAATTGTAGAGAGAAAAGGAGACTTGCTAAAAGTATTGGTATGTGAATCGAATGTAGGATCGAGAATGAAGTAGAAAAAAGTGGGAATACTGTGCAAACTTGACATTGAAAAAGCCTACGACCATGTTAATTTGGGATACTTGTAGGATGTTTCGGAGAAGTTGGGATTTGGGCCTAAATGGATCAAATGGATAAAATTCTGTATAACTTCAGTGAAATTCTCTGTTTTGATCAATGGTGCCTCAACAGGATAAATGGGCCTCGATTAGGCGATCCTCTTATCTCCTTTCTTGTTTTTTCTAGTTATGGAGGGATTTAAAAACATGCTCAAAATAGCTAACACAAATGACTGGTTGGAAGGTTTTGATGTGGCTAGAGATGAAAGGGAAAGCTTAGAAGTGACTCATCTGCAGTGGGGCTGAAGAAGAGTAGACACCTGAGGGTAATTTTGGTCTTCTTTGAAGTAATTTTTGGGCTACATATATATTGGAGAAAATTTTCTTTATCTCATTAATGAAGTCACAACATGGAGGCATTGAACTCTACTCTAGGTGGACAAATTGGGGCTGTCCCAACTACATACCTGGGGATGCCTTTGGGTGCTAAATCAAAGTCCAAAGTGATTTGGAACAGCGTAATAGAGAAGTGTGAGAAGAAATTGGCTAGATGGAAGGGGCAATACTTGCCTTTGGGAGGAAGAGCAACTCTTATTAACTCAGTCCTATATGCTACGCCTATTTATATGATGTCTTTATTTCCCATTCCAGTAGGGGTCACAGCCATATTGGACAAGAAAGGTTACAATTTGGTTAAGTGTAAAAAGATCTATTAATTGAAAAAAGATTTGGGGGTCTGGGGATTAAAAATTTGCAGAACCGTAGAAAGGCCCTCCAGAATGAAATATGTGTGGAAGTATGCTAATGACAAACAACTGTTATAGGGAAAAGTCATAAAAGCCAAGTATGAGAGTGAAAATAGGTGGATGACAAAGGAAGTAATTTCCCCATATGGTGTGAATTTATGGAGATCTATAACGACCTTGTGGGATGATTTCAAGATCAAAACCAAGGTCAAAGTTAGGAATAGGGAAAAACAACCTTCTGGAAAGATGCCAAGCATGTGATGGGTTTTTTGAGGAATATCTATCCTGACATGTACAACTTAATGCAAAATTAGCAAAGAACAATTGCTAAAATGTGGACACCTGATGGGTGGGAAATCAACTGTAGAAGGCAAGTATGACTGGGACATCACAAGAGTTGCAGAATCTTTTAACACTATTGGCCAATTTAAAGGAACTCAAGAAGGGGAAGATGAGCTTTAGTGGCAAGGCGACGGAGGAATTATCAAGGTAGGCTAGGCATACAAATGGTTGAATAATCACAATCAACAGAATGTCAACTGGTCGTGAAAATTATATGGAAGGTGAATATACCATACAAGGTGGCATGCTTTACTTGGCTTTTATCCAAGGAAGCTGCCCTTTTTCAAGACATCCTGATGAAAAAAGGGATAACTTTATGCACTAAGATGTGTTTTTTGTGGAGAACAAGCAGAAATTGTTGGGCATTTGTTCCTTCATTGCAAGATCATAGGTCAGCTTTGGGGGCTATTCATAAACCTTTCTGTTGGGCATTTGTTCGTTCACTGCAAGATCACAGGTTAGTGTTGGAGGCTATTTCATAAACCTTAAAGGTTTCTCTTGGTCTATGCTAGGAAAGGTTATAGAGGCTCTTCAAAGCAAGGAAGAAGCTAGATTTCAAGCAAGAAGCGAAATTTGATGGAGAATCATACCAGCCAGCATATGGTGGACAATTTGGAAAGAGAGAAACACTAGGTGTTTTGAGAGTATAGAAAACAGTATAGAGCCTATTAAATTGAATTATATCTTGATTCTATGTTTTTGGTGTAATCCGATTTGGTCTAATGATTCTGTATCTATCGTTGATGTGCTAGATTCATTATAGACATCGTATCATTGGATTTGATTTACTTGTAAATATGGTCTTGGTATAGCCCATGTACGTATCTGTTCTTATTAATATATATATGAAGTTACCAGTTTAAAAAAAAGGACGTGAGTTCATTGCACATCCAATAGTGATGTTGACCTATAAATATCTTTGAAGCACCTTCTAGTTGCGAACTTTAACGACATACCTAATGTAATCCCACAAGTAAGGTTTGCGGGGCGTAGGATGTACTAGTGTTGTGAAAGGCGATTGTCTTGTCGTCAATGGCGAGAGGTGAGGTGACCTTTCATCGCCGTTTAGCTTTGTGGCGAGGCGATCTTCAAAAGGTGACTCCATAGCAACAATGGCGATAAAGGTGAGAGGTGACGCCTTTCTTAAAAAAAAAACGACTAATTTAGGATGTTCTAAAAGTTAAAAGGTAATTTTGGGATTTTCTTTTCAAATTTGTGCAGTTGCGCTCTTAGACTTAGGCTGCGACTCTAACCAAATGACCCGACTATACTTCTCTAGCGACCAACCAAACTTATCTGCTGACTCCAAAGTTTAACCTATACGCATTTCTTCTTCAGATTTCATAACATTGTTATTTCTACCTCTATTTTTTCCTCACTATTGACTTTGGTTTTGTCTTTTTCTCATTCAAGTTCTGGACTTTTGGTATCTATTTTTAGTTTCTGAATTGAAATATTTACTAATAGGTTATTAAGATTGAGATTTTGATTATCATATATGCAATTAAATGTTTTATTTTTTGGTATTAATTGATGTCGTACTTCAAAAAGGCGAGCACTTCACTGCTCGCATTGCTTTGTGGTAAGGCAGACCCTTGTTGCCTTTTGTCATCCAAAATACTAGGATGTACGCAGACATTACCTTTACCTTTGTAGGGTAGATGTCGTTTTTGATAGACCCTCGAGAAGTAAGAGAGACACAACATTATAACTTTCCACAAGCCAAGTGTAGCAACATATATTAAATACATACCTGAGAAGAGAAGTATGCAATGCCTAAATCATACTACTAGAAGCATGACGACACTCAAACTGCATAGTACCATTCTATCCTATTCTTCGACCTCTATGCCTTCTTCTCTAGGGTCATATCCTCAATCTTTTAAGTTTTGTCATGTCTTGTTGAATCATCTCCCTCAATTTTTCTTCGACATAAATCTGCCTCCCATAACTTGTGCTATACCTAACCTCTCACACCTCCTCACCAACACATCCTTACACCTCTTCATAGGTCCAAACTATCTTTATGTCGCTTCTTCCATCTTGTCTGCCAAGGAGGCTACTCCCACCTTCTGTTGTATAACTTTATTCTTGATCAGCTCTTTTAGTATGCCCACACATCCATCCAAACATCCTTAACTCCGCTACTTTATCTTTTGAACGTGAGCATTTTTGGCTGGCTAAACTCTTAGCCTCATATAATAGTATTGGTCTAACCATTTGTAAAACTTACTTTTTAAGTCTTGGCGACACCTTTGGTGAGCCTCTATTTCACCCACCCTTCTCTAATATAATGTGCAACATCATGGTCAATAGTCCCGCCTCCTTGAATTATGGACCCAAGATACCTAAAGTTTCTCTCTTGAGAGTGACTAGTATATTGATCTTCACTTCCACCTCTGACTCATGTGTCACCTAACTAAACTTGCACTCTAGGTACTCTGTCGTCGTCTTACTCAACTTGAAGCCTTTACCTTAGGATCTCTGTCCAAACTTCTAGCGTATCATTAACTACGCCAAACATCTCATCAGTTTATATTATGTCATCTGCAAATAACATTCACCATGGTACCTTTCCTTGAATATGTCGTGTCAATACATCCATCACTAAGGCAAAAAGGAGCCAGCTAAGCATTAATCCCTAGTGCAATCCCATCACGATCAGAAAGTGCTCTGAGTCACCTTCCACCGTCCTAATCGAGTTTTGGTTCTGTTATACATGTCCTTAATAGTCCTAGCTACATGTACACCTTTGCACGCCAAAGATCTCCAAAGGACCCTCTGTATGGACTTTATCACATGTCTTTTCTAGGTCGATGAACACCATCTGTAAGCCCCTCTTTTTGTCCCTCTACTGCTCCAACAATCTCCAGGATGGGTGGCTTCAGTAGTAAAACGTCCGACATGAATTCGAACTGGTTGCGGACTTTCTAGTATAAATATCTTTAACAAATAAAAATTTATATACCTACATTAGGACTTCACCCTAATTTTTGTTTTGATTTCAAACATCATGCATCTGTCTTGAGTTTCTCAATCAATTTCGGTAGTTTAGTCAAAGTACTCGAAAGCAATTGACCATGTCCGGTGGATCCCACACCTATGTCGTGTCGACACAGGTGTGGCGCCGGAAGTGAAGAGTTCATGCGACTTAGGTTTGTTCCTTCTGCTTCTAATGGCTAGTCAATAAACTATTTCCTCTAGCCCAAGTTTTATTGTTCCTTCTACTTCTAATGGCTAGTCAATAAACTATTTCCTCTAGCCCAAGTTTTAGCTATATCACTAGCTGAGTGATTGTTGTTTTCCAAAGACGCGCACACAGTTGTGGGTCTCATGCTCAAATCAATGTCTTCCTTCTGCTTCTAATGGTTGGTCAACAAACTATTTCCTCTGGCCAAAGTTTTGGGTGTTCCTGTGGAGTCAATCTATTTCCTTTGAAGTTGTGCCAGGAAAAGTAGTTTGGAAATGGATCAGTTATTACAATTGAGACCAAATGAAGTGCCCTAAGATTCTGGTTTGACTCAATCGTTTTGAGTGTGTATATATATATATATATATATGATAAATTACACACAACCTACCTTTCGTTCACCCCACAAGTTATTTTATTTAGCTGATGAAAGTATGGTGTGTGAGGCTCTCAGTCCATTAGTTCTACCATGATAAGATGCCAATTGCATTAGGTTATAGTAATGACTCCCGAAATAGATGAGGTTGTACGAACTTGACCTTAAGCTCCACTTCTCGGGGGAAAAACAAAAAGGTTGGGACTTTGATACGACAATAAAGAAATGTGTTGATTGTTGAATATATATAAGATAAATCGACATATTTGTCAGAATGTTCGTGATGGTGAATATATATGCTTTGCACGGAGATCATTGTAATTTTGGAAGCTGTAGGATAGCTTTCTGTACTGGAACAAACTAGTACAAGTACTACTTAAATTTACATCTACAACAATATGTAGCTTTATTTAGAATAAATTTAACGTGTATCACCTTCCAGCTAAGTTTTGTGTTGCCTTCTTTAGTTCATCAGATTCTGCTTTTGGGATGGATGTGATCAGGAGGATGCTACAGACTGGGCATCCAACCATGCTCAGCTGATTGGAGATGCCCTGGGGGTGGTCAATCTTCCCTTATCTCATTCATTAAGAGGTAAAATGGGTGTTCATCCGATGTCTGGCAATGTGAGTATTTTGGACCGAGGTCTAGTATGGTTTCGTCAAGTTGCCAAGGAATCGCACCGTTGAAAATAAATGGAAGCTACATCATAATCTATTTAATGTTTCATTTTTTTCCCAATCAGGTTTCATATCATGGTAAACTACATATAAAGCTGAATATTACATGATCAATCTAATTAAATTTGTTTAATCTGCTGCAATCCCGCTTCCGCTTGTGTGCGTGTCTCCTCTCTTGTTGGTATACTGTTTCGTTTACCTCCTGATTTGATCTCTGAAGCAGCCTGGCTGCTTGGTTGCTCGAATTTTTACCCCTCGTCATATTTCCTCTTTACGTTGTTGTACGCTGATGGTTTTGTTAGTTGCATCCTGTTTAGTTTCTTTTAATCAACATTTTTAGGATGTTCATACTTTTATTATAATATAGATAAATAACAAAAATTACCTGCACGGCACTACCTACCTACTTGAATGCGCACTTGACTGATTGAGTCACCTTTATTGTCCCCTTTCACGGTTTTCTTTGTAAACAACTACTAGTATAAGTACCCTCACCTAGCACGATGTGCAGTTGATAAATTTCATAATAATAATTATATAGATTTGTTAAATAATTTCAAAATGCAACTCTCTATAAAAATGATATAGTAAGATTTACATGATAAGATGTAGGGTTGCTTATTGGATTGGATGGATAATCATGTGTAATGATTTGGTTTATTGGATATTAATTTTTAAATATATTAATTTGCTAGCCTATCATAAGCTATCAATTAATTAGGCGGTATCGGAATAGTAATTAACTGGTAGTGCATTAGCTTAAATCTTTTCGTGCTTTTCATTTTTCACTTTTACTCACTATCAATATACAATTTAAGGACTTTTCACATATGTTCTCGTCTAGCCCTCCTCTTTTTTTAATTCAATAAAAATAAATATTTGTACTCATTAAAATCTAATGTATTTTCATACTTTCATTATAGTATTATTTAAAATTGCTTCGCCATTCAAATTTATGAAAGAAATTCAGAAGGATGATTGAGCAAGTAAAAGTGCGTGCCGCTCATTTACCACTCTCATAATTTTTATTCAGCTATATATCTTCTGTTTACCTATCAAAATTTAATAATCTCATAAAGAGAAATAATAACTATATTACATAATTTACTTATTTATAACTTCCTGCCTAACTTAAAATTAAAGATTCTAACTTTTTATTTTAAGTTTACAAAATTTATATAAAAAATTTACGTGATATTACTTATGTAAGAAAATAAGTGAAGATTTTTCAACTGTTCTGTCTGCTTGAATTGTCTGTTTATTTTTCTTTATTATATGTGATCCATAAAAATATTTTATAAATTTTTTAATTTAATCTTTTTATGACATGTGTATTGATGTGTCTGTATTAGCTGTTTGATTATATTCTTTTAGATGCTTCAATTAAAATTTTATAATATTATTTTTAATAAATTATTTTTTCAGTTGCTTGAATTGTTATTTTATTATATCACTCTAATTAATTATTTTAAGTCATGTAAATATTAGAATTAGAATAAAACAAATACAAAATCATTAAA
>JAOTQJ010000049.1:9966701-9997949 GCA_025642045.1 Solanum sejunctum
CATGTAAATATTAGAATTAGAATAAAACAAATACAAAATCATTAAAAAGTCTTTCTTTTTACTTTTAGAGAAATAAAATATTATTATAATATCTTTCAATGATCATATTTGTGTTAAAAAGGATTAAAAAAGATATAATATAAATAAATTAAAATTTACATATATTACTTGAAAGGATGTAAAAACTAGTCACAATAATTGTCAATTTAAAATTTTAATTCTTAAAATATTATCAATGTTACATAAATTGGGACAGAGAAAATAACATACATTATTTAAAATTTATATAAAACATATCATAAGTTACAAGAATTAATAATTTAAAAATTAAATAAAATTTGACTGACACTCAAAATTTTATATGTGCAACATAAATTGAGACAAAATAAGTAATATATATTTTTTAAATTAACATAAAATATACTATAAGCTACAACAATTAATATAAAAAATCTATGAATATCATAAATTAAGATAAAAAAAGGAAAAAGGTACACAAAATGGACCTAACTTGAAACTATTTACCCTTAATAGACTCAATCTAAACTATTTATCGTTAATGAACCCATTATCTAAATTATTTACCTTTTTACCCACTTACCTCTTTTTATTTCACGTACTGACGTAAGCAATAAATACTATGAAATATACTCTAACGATATATATATACCATAGCAGTATCATATAAAATGAGCTCAGTCCTTTGTGATACTCTGACTGTATATTGATATCCAATTGGTATACAGAATTTTCTTTAAGAAACAAATAAAAAAATTATTAAACACTAAATTAGTAAAAAATATATTCGTTATATACTCTATCATTATATTTATACCATATTGGTATCATATAGGATTGAGCTTAATCATCTGTGATACCCTTGATATATATATATATATATATCCTATTGGTATATATACCCCCCATTGCAGGGTCTAACGTCATGCGTCAGCGTGCAAATTTTAATATTAGGAGGTAAAATTTTAATAGTATTGGGGTACAAAATATAAAGAGGTATATGAATTCAAATAATTTAATTTAAAGAGGTATAAACTTAGATTTTTTTTTTTTTTTTAAAAAAAGAGAGTATATGTTGGGCATGCTAGTTTACTAGAAAATAGGACATGTAGCAAAGCCGGGGAGACAACACAATTTTCTTTTTTCTTTTTCTATTTTGTTGGGAGTTATCAATTTTTTTTTAACTAAATACTTAAATAATCTATATCCTTTTTGGTTATACAGAAGGAGTAGTTGTGAAAAATTAGTTTATATATTTAGTATAAAGTAACTTATTAAAATTTATTTTTCAAATTTAAAAAGTGAATGTAAAAAATATGCATTTTTTGTTATAAAGGAGTAGTTACGGAAAGTTAATTTAAATATTTAGTATACAAATTTTGATAACTTCTCACAACATTTAGAAAAAATCCTTGATGTGATGATTAAGTTTCTTTTTGAGTTTTAAAAATTAATGTAAGCAATTTGCATTTTATTTTCGCTATAAAGAAGAAATAGTAATAGAAAGTTAGTTTAAATATTTCGTATACAAACTTTACTAATTTTATTTTTGAAAGTGTCTTAAACATGCTTAAAAAATTATTTTTAAGTTTAAAAAATCAAGTTAAACAACCTTCTCCTCGTTGGCTTTGAAGGATACTAACTACGCATCCTGGAAAATCATAACTTAGAGCCTCATGCGACTATTATCTTCGATATATATCCTAAGACTCTTCTTACCTACTGACTTAGCCTTAAATTATCATTTTCATTTAAGAGTCACATATATCAAATCTGCAAAATCACACTTCTTTCAATTCAACATCTTAATTTCTCACATATGCTGTATCAAGCGTACTAGAGCAAACCTCACAATGCTTTTGTAAAATTCAAATTTAGCATCTAGTACTAAATATGTATTTCAACACACTTCTCGCATACTAAACTTACAACTACTAGGTATACTTGAAAAACATCAGTCCACCAAAACCTCGCGACAAGTAATTGGTCTTTATCTTCCAACCTGTCTAGTTATAAGCAATCATCACATTCCCTTTCACAACCTAAGTACTATCTTCCCATTTCTTACATTTTCTTGTCTAGTTATGCTCATATTCCTCTAAATAACATGGGGCTCTCTCTTTAGATCATGTGCCTAGTTTAGATTTACCATCTTGAAAGTACTCTATTTTTCTACTTAACACCTATCATTCACCCTCACTAATATCATAATACATCAATATAAACTTCTTCCTGCTTGAGTACATTCTAACTCGTCCTAATCATAACTATTTCTCTATACCCTATCATGAAGGCCATTGAAACTATTTAATCAAAATCAAATTATCACCATATTACTTAGTTGGCAAGTACATAACTCTAGTTATAAGCCTCTATCAACCACCATTCCCACAATTTGATCTTTACTCTTCCACCTTTGTCTTCTAGCTCTAGGATGATTCGATTCTACCTATAGCTTGCAAATCCCAAATCACACTCTCTTGAATGGTAACACTAAACCCTTAAAGACATAACTTTCTCCCAAAGATAATGTTTGAAGCAAGATTTAAAGAAAAAGAGTCGGGGAGTACATCTTGGTTTGACTCAAATGCACGATTCATATGAATAAGAGCGCCTTCTTTCAAATCAATAAATTTAAGCACACTAATCAACTCCTCTCAAGTCTGGTGTAGTCTTTACACTTTCTGAATACTTTATTTGAGAGTAACTCATTGATAAGGATCTAAACTTTTTCTGTTCAAACTATCTGGAATATGATGGGTAGTCTAATGAGCTTAGGCAACACATTAATTTGAATAAACTTCTTAGGGGACAACTCTATTGCACGATGTAGAATATAGAAGCAGGAAAACTTTCTAAATGTCAATACTCCCTTATTTATAGAAGTAATGCCCTCACAATCATAAATAAGATCCTTTCATACATAACTTCATAGACACCCTAGGATACTTGAATTTTGTCATCTGATACCAAGTTTTTCAATGAGTTGCTTGAACCATATCATCTCTTTGCCAGCTTCTTCAGATGTAATGTACTCTGCTTCAGTTGTAGATAGTGTGACACACTTCTACCACTTCGACTGACATAATATAACTTTCCGTGAAAAAGTAAACAAATATCCAATAGTAGATTTTTTACTATCAAGTTTACCTCTTATTTAGCAATAGTGGTCGAATTTTAGAGAAGTTCTGACCCACCTAGTTTTACTGTTGTTTCAATTCACAACAACATTTCTTCTTATAAATTTGTGTTAAACGCATAGGCAAATGACCAAAGAGAATGGATAGAATAATTACAAAAACTGAGTTTGTGTGAAGTACTTAGGATGCGAGACTATTTTCTCATGCTAAATTTCTAATTTATATTACGAAGAACCACTCCTGTTCTTGTTTACTTATCATGTTTGCCAAGAATAATTATTCCAAATAAAACTGTCACTTCAGAAAATCAAGAAAGAATTACTTAACCCTTGGTGATACAGGTCTTATTTCAATCATACACAAGGATAGATCTACAGGTACATGAGTTATAATGCTTTTGGCTCTTTATAGACATATTGTACAGTACTTTTTGATTTACGAAGAAATGATAGATGTTGTAGGCACGGCTAGTAGAGGTTGAGCTTTTGCCAAAGTAATACCAAATTTTTCCTCCATGTCCAAATCTATAGGTGCCATTCCACCATGTAGCTTCCAATTAAAGGTATTTATCAATGAACCTAGTGCGACTGGAATCACCTTGATAGCCAAAGGCAATCCAGGGCAAATTCTTCGACCAGCACCAAATGGACTGAGTTCAAAATTTCGACCTCTAACATCTATTTCTGACTCCCAAAACCTCTCCGGTTTAAAGTCCAAAGGGTCTTCCCATAGACTAGAGTCCCGCCCGATTGCCCATACGTTCACAAGAACTTGGGAGTCTTTTGGAACAGTATATCCAGAAAGCTCAAGATCTTCCTCTGCTTTGCGTGGAATTAAGAAAGGAACTTGTGGGTGTATTCGAAAGGTTTCTTTGACGGTGCACCTCAAGTATGGTAATTTTGCCACATCAGATTCATTTATTAGTTTGCCTCTGCCAATTACTTGTGCAAGTTCTTGTTGTGCTTTCTCCAAAGTACCTGGATTCTTGAGTAGTTCGGCCATTGCCCACTCCAATGTATTTGATGTAGTATCCGTCCCTGCTACAAACAAGTCCTGCAAAACTTACTAATTTAAGTTCCCATAGCGTATATGATCAAAAAAATAGATCCAAAACACTTTTAGATGAGGTAATTGCATCATTCAAGATAACTGATTGATTCCGAGCCAGATGAACAAATAAGGATTACAGAATAAACTAACCAGACACAAGTGTTGGATATGATTCCTATCGATTTCTTGCGGATTAATGTTGAGAAGAGCATCTAAGACATCGACATTCAAATGGTTTCCCATTTTCCTTTCGTTTAGTCGGTCATCCACCAAATCACTCACTAGGTGAAGAATCTTTGTAAAATGATTCGTCATGCGGCGCCTTCTGCCCTGTGGATCAATTTTCTGAAGGAAGGGGAAATAGTTGACCAAATTGGGTTTTCCCGCCTCAGCCATGACGTTCCACACCAATTCCTTAAATTCCTTAGTAGAATCAGAGAATGGGTCAGTCAAATCCTTAGAGAAAAGGATGTTGGAAAGAACATTTAGGGTAGTCATGAAAGCTGCTCTGCCAATGTCAACTGATTCGCCATTTACCCTGCTCTTGTGACAGTAATCAATCAGCTCCTGGATCTTTTTTGTCCTAATACGCTCATTAGCGTCAAGCTTGTTACTTGAAAAGATGTGAGAGTTCATAATCTTGCGAAGTGTTCTCCACTGAGAGTTGTTGACAGGTAGCCATACAACAGAGGAATCAGAGTGATTGCAGGCACGAGGTGCATCAGGAATAAACCTATTGGAAAAGGCTAAATCTTGGTTTTGCATAACTTGTTTAGCCAAGGCTGATGAGGAAACGATCACTGTGTTTATCTGCCCAAATTTCAGGTTCATAATTGGACCATGAATTTTTGCGAGTTGGGTAAGTGATATGTGGGGTTTGTCACCAAGCAAGTGAAGATTTCCGATAATAGGCAGAGGAAATGGACCTGGTGCAAGTCTTTTGGTTCTTCTAAGTGAAATGAAAACTCCACGAACCAAAAAACAGGCGAACAACAGTCCTAACAAAATGTTAACGTAGTCCATTTTTCTCTATAATTTCTTGACTTAGATGAACTAGATAGGGAGAATATTGGTTTCGGTCTTTGTTTGAAGATATAAAAGCTGAACTGGAAAATGAAAAGAAGGGAAAATGGATCTCTAAAGAAGGAAAATGTAGTATCTCAAAGAACAGGGGTCCCTTGCATAAAATAATAAAATAACCGGCACATGCTAAAATCTGGAGTTTGCTGTGCTTAGATGGTGATTTCGTGATAGTGATTTGAAGGTAGTTGAACTGCAGTTCTTTTAATTGTGAATTAACAATTAGTCAATGCAATTTTTTACGCTCATCATGAGTTATCCGGAAACAGTCGGGCTATGTTTTTAAATATTAGGATTAGATTGCGTACATTCGATCTTCCTTACCCCGCAATAGATAAAAGCCTTTGAGGCATTGAGATAATGTTATTGTTGTTGTTGATTTGAAGGTAGTTGATATTTATTTATTGTATCTCGTGCATGTGTAAATAGTGTGTATTATTTCTTGTCCTTACAATGGTAAACATGCGTCTTACTACAAACCACAAATATCCAAAACCACTTTTTGGATGGTTTTGTAGATATTTAAATTTTGTGGGATTTTCTATTTAGGATTTTTGGAGATTACTGCTATAAAACTAATACTAGCAGCACAAGCATAACTTCAAAATCATAAACTTAAATAATTATCTGATAATGTAAATAAAAAGAAAAGTTGAAAAACATTACTAACCTCTTGAAGCTTTCATCAACTTCGTCTTTGGTGGATGAATCGAGCATGAGTTCAAGACTCTGGCCTTCCACTATTTTCTGATTAACTTTTCTAACCAGTGACTTGTGTGAAAAAGAATATGAGAAAACTCGGGGTGTGGAATAGACCGGTTGGGCTGGTCTGACCTAACTTGTGATTTAGCAGGGTTGGGGCTAAAATTTTTGGAGCCAATTTAAAAGATCAACTTTTTAGTCCGGCCTGAATAAGCCTGCTGATTTGTGGGGCTTTTACTATATGGGTTTGGCGGGCCCGTGAGCCAAATTAAAAAATAATTAAAAATAAAAATAAAATAGAGTATAAAAAATAATAATAGTCCCAACTCAAAGTTCATTTAAATATTTTAAATATTAAAATTTAGATACAAATTATGTTTTATAATGTGTAAGTAACACTAATACCATGTAATATTATGCTATTGCTATTTATTTAAATATTTTTAAATTATAATTTAATTTAAAAACTTATAAAAAGTATAATTCTTAAAATGTGGGCCGACCCGAAAAGGCCCACAACCCACGTATTAATGGGCTGGACTAACTATTTTCTAGCCCATGAAAAAATGGGCTAGCTCGATCTGGCCCATCAAATTCCAAATCTTGTATGGGCTAGCCTGACAATTTTAATAACTTATTTGCACTGATAATTTTAATCTTTCCCGCATTAGTTAAAATACTTCATACACAAAATCGTCTACTATATAAGTAATGGACATGTTACGCCCCAGAAAGATACCCTAGATATAATTGACACTCAGAGACTATTGTTAGCCCCCAAGCGAATCATCTAGTCTCATTTCAATCATTCAATCAACTCATATGCGAAAGATATAGAGAGAATACTTGACTATTCGTGGGCTATCACAGTCACTATAATATAAAGTACGGAAGGAGTATCTCAATAGAAAAGAAATGAGAAATAAGCAATCCCAACGTCAACAATCAACTGTATATGTCTATGAAGCCTCCATAACTATCCTCTAAGAAGGTACCATGACAAGCCATGACTACCACAATCAAAGAAAATAACTCAAAGTGCTGAAAAATGTCACGCCCCGAGAAGGTATGCTAGACGTGACTTGCACTCAAAGACTATTGCTAGTCCCTAAGCGGATCACCTAGTCTTATTGCCATCGTTCTATCTATTCATCAGCGGAAGAACATAACATAAAGAAATAAATAATATCCTATCTGTGGGCTCATACTATCAATATCAGTCTATCATAAGGGAATACAATAGATAACAAAAGACTCAATATAAAGAAAGGAAGAGGAAAAAAAAAACCTCGACATCAACATCTATGTCTGTGAAGCCTCTATACTATAGTCTAAGACGGTACCATGATAAGCCATTACTACCAAACATCAAGTAAAAGCCTGCAAATCAAGAAAATAACTGAATGTAGGGGAGGACTCACCACCGTTTGGAATGGAGAGCTTTGAACCTCAATGATTGGGCTGCTAAAGTCCTCGGTCTATAGTATCTGCACCATAAAATGATGCAGCGCCAGAGGGGCATTAGTAGGTGGAATGTACTGTATGTAAAACGGGCTAGAGAGAAAGGAACAGTATAAACATCACCCATCAATTACTCAGCCTCACCTCAGGTATAAAGGACAAGACTCTATCACCTCACTAGCTATCAAGAATTAGTCATTCATATCACATCGGAGTTCTATCATCATGAAACCTATCTGGGAGTTTCTACAACTGACAACTACTACCTATGAGTCGATAATTATATAACAAAGAGATGTCATTACCACATCCATCCAGTACCTTGCCGGGGTAAAGGACGAGTTTGTCAGTGGATCCAAAAATCTGTCAAGTCCTCTTTTGGAACAAAGAAAACATCCTCTTTCACGGTCCAATCCTATCCTACGCTCACCACATAGTTAATGGGTTTGAGTAGGACTCACATCTTACCCATTTCGGTGCTAATACTCCTCTCAGGATTCAACATGCTTATAAATCTATCAATCCATCAAGAATTCTCATCACCCAACCTCTACCGGCAAGACTATCTACCCAATTTAAGGGAAATATACACATTCAACTCTATCAATAATATTTTCTGCTATCACAATCATCAACACACTCACCTCAGGACTCTGACTCAATTAGACATCACATTCAAACATCTAAGGTTCTAGACATCTCCTTAAGTTTATTACTCAAGTCTTTATAGAAAGAAGTTTCAAGGGTTAAATCACAATCACATAGTAATGTAAACATAAGTAAACTTTAAATATGATTATCATGAATTTAGGATATGAAATTATAGTTTAAAGAATGAAGATAAGAACTCAAGATAATATCAAAAAATTTAAAGTAATTATTCAAGAACTTTCAAGAAATCATAAATCAAGACTTTTAGATATGAATTTCTTGTCCTAACTCTACATTGGCACATAGAAGATCAATTCCATGCTTTTGGGTAGCCTTTACATACCTGAGAATGATGAATCTTCAGGAAATTTTGAATCTCTTTTGGAAACCCTCACTTGTATCTCTTTCTTCTCTCTTAGAATTAGCATAAAAACCTTTGAAGAGTTAAGGGTTTAAAACCCTTTTGTATGAAAATACATTTTAAAATGTATTGGAGATATAAAAATATATCCATGGACACGCACTAGTGTAATTTTACACTTTTTTGCAAAATTCTCAGTTTTTGTAAATTTTTTAGAAAAAACAAGTGTGGTTTTGCGTCCTCTTAGTATCACGGAAGGGGTGCGGAAACTCCACAGTTTTTGGCTTTCTTTAAAAAAATTAATTTACATTTTTTTGTGTTATAGTCAAGTCGAGACCATTTTCTAACTCAGTTTTTCGCACTGATCGCAAATTTGATCTCGAATTTTCTATAAGAGCTTGGAAAGACCCATTGTGCACATGATATATTTTAGGGGCATTTTAGTAATTTTATGAGGTGTTACATCATCTACCCCTTGAGATTATTCGTCCTCGAATGATGAGTAAAGGTCGAACAGGGACTCAAATAACCTCAGAACTCATCTCATTCTTCACTCGAGAACACTTGAACTCTCACTATCTATCATCTGTCTATCTCTGTCTTAAATTTGGGAATGGAGTAACGCAAAGCATCAACTTAATGAAAAGAAACATTCAAAATTGATAGGATTAATAATATTTACCTTCAACATCATCATCACTTGGCATAAATAGATGCGGGTATTTGAGTTTCATCGCTTCCTCAACTTCCCATGTAGCTTTCTCAACAAATTAATTCCTCCATAAGACTTTAACGGAGGCTATCTCTTTATTCCGCAGCTTACAAACTTATCGGTCAAGGATCTGGAATAGAATTTCTTTATATGACAAGCTATCCTTCACACCCGTACTCTCCATAGGAATTGCTAATGTTGGATCCCCCAAACACTTCTTCAGCATATATACGTGAATCACCGGGTGAACTCCGTCTAGCTTGGAAGGCAAGTCTAACTTGTAAGCAACCTTCCTAATCCTTCTTACAATCTGGTATGGGCCAATATAACAGGGATTCAACTTCCCCTTCTTACCAAATCTCATGAAACCCTTCATAAGTGACACCTTCAAGTACACCCAATCATCTACCTCAAACTCCAAGTCTCTTCTTCTCACATCCGAATATGATTTCTGGCGACTCTGACCTATATTCAACCTTTCCCTGATGACTTTCACTTTATCCATAGACTGGTGTATGAGGTCAAGCCCAATCAACTCAGCTTCACCTACCTCGAACCAGCCAATCGGGGATCTACATTTCCTCCCATATCATGCCTCATATAGGGCTATATGAATGTTAGCATGATAACTATTATAATATGTGAACTCAATCAATGGTAAATGATTATCCTAGTTTCCTTTGAAGTCAACAACATATGCCATGAACATATCCTCCAAAGTCTGAATAGTGCACTCTGCCTGCCCGTTTATCTGAGGGTGAAAAACGATACTTAAAATTTACCTTCGTACCCAATCCCTTCTGGAAAGATCTCCAAAAATTGAGAGGTGAATTGAGCTTCTTTGTTTGAGATGATAGACAAGGGAACTCCATGCAACTTCACAATCTCCTGAATGTAAAGTCGAGCATACTTCTCGGTCGTATAAGTTGTCTTCACAGCCAAAAAGTGGGCTGATTTAGTCATCCTGTCAACAATCACCCATATCGAATCATTCTACTTTCTAGATCTTGTTAAGCCAATAATGAAATCCATGTTGATTACCTCCCATTTCCACTCTGGAATTTCAAAGTTCTAAGCTAACCCACACAATTTCTGATGTTCAACCTTAACATGTTGGCAATTGGGACACTTGAGAACAAATTGGGAGAGTATGAAACAGTGGCACTCACTGAAGAATGTAGCTCACGGATCTAGAACAAAGTACGTTTGTCTACCAAAGTGAAAGATCCTAGGAGTTTCACAGTCCAAGTAACTATTGGGAATTGCTTAAATTCCAAAAGAATTGTGTGATCTAGGAGCAAGTATCAACCTCATGCCTAGTTCCTTGTTCTTGAAATTAGGTCTTGGAAAACCAAAGCCTACTACCATAGTGTTGCAACCTGCAGACCATTCTTTGGTAAGGTTGGAGGGAGTAATAGAGGATGTCTTAGTCTAAGTGGGATCTTCTCATCTTTCCCGTGGACTTTGTCATTCTAGATTTTGAACCAGATCGAAGTTCCTTTTATACTTGGACATCCATTCTTGGCCACCGTATGAGCACTTATTGATGTAGCTATTGGAAGGCTCACCATGAGAGACCATGATAAGGTGGAGGTTTTTAATGTGTATAATGCAATGAAATTGCCTGCTCTTATGATGATTTGGCATGAATAATAGTGATTGACACAACTGCCACCATGAGTCAAATTGAGGTATAATCGTTAGCCCGAGTGTTGTTAAAGCAAGGATTAGTAGGTGATGAGGAGGCCTTGGAAATAGAAAATGTAACAAACATGTCAACATGTTCAAAAAGGGAGCTGAACCATTGAATAGGGTGTTAGGACCATTTCCAAGCTCTCAATTGAAGAACCTCCCAAGCTAGAGTTGAAACCATTGCCATCACACTTAAGGTACATCTTTCTCGAAAAGAATAAAACTTTACCTGTTATAATTTCTTCTTGATTGACTGCAGAATAGGTAGAAGAAGCCATAGTAGTACTTAAGAAGAGAAAGAAAGCAATGGCGTGGTAAATGTCGTATATTCATTGAATTAGCCTAGTTTTATGTATGCACCAAATTTTTATGGAAGAAGGACATAAGCCTGTGGCTTAACCTCAAAGACGATTGAATCCAATTATGAAGGAGGTGGTCAAGAAAGAGGTGATTAAGTGGTTAGATGCAGGGATCATTTTCCCCATTTCTGATAGCAAGTGGGTTAGCCTAGTGCAATATATCCCCCCAAAAAAGGTGGAATGACGGTGATTATCAATGACAAAAATAAGCTAATTCCCTCTAGAACAGTCACTGGGTGATGCATTTGTATGGACTACCACAAATTGAATGATGCAACTAGGAAAGATCACTATTCAGTATCTTTCATTGACCAAATTCTTGATAGGTTGGTAGGGCAGGAGTACTACTGTTTCTTAGATGGGTAGTCAGGATATAACCAAATCACCATAGAACCTGAAGATCATAAAAAGACAACATTCACTTGTCTGTATGGAACATATGCTTTCAAACGCATACCCCTTGGACTTTGTAATGCTCTGACTACATTCCAAAGATGTATGATGGCAATATTCCATGACATGTTGGAGGAATTTGTGAAGGTATTTATGGATGATTTTTCTATGTTTGGTAATTCTTTTGATAGTTGTTTGAATAATCTTGACAAGGTTTTAGCTTGATGTAAGAAAACTCACCTTGTTCTTAACAAGGAGAAATGTCATTTCCTAGTAAAGGACGGGACAGTTTTGCAGCACAAAGTGTCAAAGCAAGGCTTGAAGGTAAATAGAGCAAAAATAAAGGCAATCGAGAAGCTGCCACCCCCAGTGTCAGTCAAAAGAGTGAGAAGCTTTTTGGGGCATATGGGATTTTACCGCCGGTTCATTAAAGACTTTTCAAAAATTGCCAAGCTATTATGTACGCTACTTGAAAAAGAGGTACCCTTTCATTTTGATAATTCTTGTTTACAAACTTTTGAGGTACTAAAGAAGAAACTAGCGAATGCTCCAATACTAACCGCACCTGACTGGGAGTGCCCTTTTGAGCTTATGTGCGACACTGCTGTAGGTGCAGTTCTTGGGCATCATAGAGGTAAGTTGTTTCATCCCATTTACTATGCTAGAAAAACTTTGGATGCAGCCCAAAGCAACTACACTATCACGAAGAAAGAAATGCTCGCGTTGGTGTATACTTTTGACAGATTTAGATCTTATTTGGTGGGCACCAAAGTCATTGTTTTCACTGACCATGCTGCTATCTGGTACTTATTTAACAAGAAGGACGCAAAACCGAGACTCGTTAGGTAGATCTTATTGCTCCAAGAGTTTAACCTTGAAGTTAAAGATCGAAAAAAATGTGAAAATGAAGTTGCAAATCACTTGTCAAGGTTAGAGAATGACACCTACATAAGTGAGCAACCACAAATCAGAGCAGAATTCTCGGATGAACAATTGCTAGCAATTGAGGCAGAACAATTATCATGGTATGCTGACATTGTGAACTACTTGGTAAGTGGTTTATTACCTCCAAGTGCTCCATAATAAAAAAATAAAAGGCTAGCACATGATATTTGGGATGAACCTTATCTCTTCAAACAAGAGGCCGGTAAAATGGTAAGGAGATGTATTCCAGAGGTCAAAATGCAAAAGATCTTGGAAAGATGCCATGCCTCACTTTATGGAGGCTATCATGGGGGTGAAAGAACTGCTCACAAAGTGCCACAATCAGGTTTTTTCTGGCCTAAACTTTTTAGACATGCTATATATTTTGTGAAAGCTTGTGATGCATGTCAAAGACTTGGTACTAGCTCTAGAAGACATGAAATGCCATTGAATAACATTCTAGAGATATAAATTTTTGATGCATAGGGAATGGACTTCATGTGTTCATTCCCATATTTTGAAAATTAGTATATTTTGGTTGCAGTGGATTATGTGTCAAAATGGGTGGAAGCGGTCGTTGTGCCTAACAACGATGCTAAGATTGTGAACAAGTTCCTCAAGAAGCAAATTTTCACTAGATTTGGCACTCCCAGAGCCATTATAAGTGATGGAGGAACACACTTCATCAATTAAATGGTGAAGAACTTGTTGGCCAAATATGGGGTAAGGCATAAGGTGGCCACGACATACCATCCCCAAACCAGCGGGCAAGTAGAAGTGTCCAACAGGGAAGTCAAGCAAATCCTATAAAAGACGGTAAATGCCACAAGAAAGGATTAGTCCTCCAAACTCGATGAATCTTTGTGGGTATACCGGACTGCATATAAAACACTAATTGTCACATCCCTGTATCAATTGGTGTATGGAAAATCTTGTCACCTCCCTGTGGAATTAGAGCATCAAGTGTATTATGCCATAAGGAGACTAAATCTTGACCCTGAGCTAGCAGGAAGGAAACGGTTGGAACACTTAGAGGAGTTGGACGAATTCTGACTCCAAGCTTATGAAAATGCCAAGATTTGTAAGGAAAGAACAAAGAAATGGCATGACAAGCACATCATCAACTGTAACTTTGAGCCCAGACAATAGGTACTACTTTTTAACTCATGCTTAAAGTTTTTTCTAGGGAAGTTAAGGTCAAAATAGAGTGACCTATATGTTATTGTATCTATCACACCCCATGGAGTTGTATAATTGAAAGATGTGAGCTCGAACCAAATGTTTTTAGTGAACGATCAATGCGTGGAACATTATTATGGGGAGGGCACTACTCAAGTTGTGGAGGCCATTGATTTGGCCAAAGATGAACAAAACATCATTGCGTCGTGCCACGACAATAAATCAAGCGCTTCATGGGAGGCAACTCGTGGCTAGGTAACATGTATTTAAGCTTTTGTGTTGTTTGAATAATGTTAATAAAGTGTGTTTCTCAAAGTATTTTGAACGTGGGAACAATAAATTTTAAAAATAAAATTTTTGCCCAAAATAATACAAGTCCGCAAAAGCTCTGCGGATGGCCAAATTTTGGGTAAAAATTTTGATCTTCATTTTTCCTCGATTTGTTGAATATTTTTTGGAAATTTTGTTTTAGTTGACTTATTTTGATGTATTTAAGCATTTTGAGGTATGCAGGAAATTTCACGGGGCTCGAAATGAGAAGTAAAAAATTGTTGGATCCTAAAAACATGAGCATCAATGACAGCTCCGCGACGCGGATGTGTCACAGATTCACACTGTCTCAGCCTAAAAATGCTAAATTATTTAAGTCTTGTGCGATATTAGGTCTGTGACGCGGATGAGTCACAAATATATGTTTTAATTTCCATATTTTGGGTGGACCACATCCCTATAAATGCCCAAAACCCATTTTTTCTCCATTCCCCCCAAACCCGATCCCCATTCCATTTCTCTCTCAAAATTTCTCCTCCCTTTCATGCGCACATTCGATTTTCAAAAATCTCCGTATAGCGAAGGTTGATTTTTGCAAGTGATAATCAATTCTAACATCTTCTCATCACAGGTAAGTGATTCATTCGAACTCTCTTGCTCTTTATTTAAGTTTGAACATTGCTTTAGGTTTGTTAAATACAAATCAAAGTGGGTAAAGTGTACTTGCACAAATTCTTGTTTGATTGTCAATGGGTGTGAGTAAAATTTGGTCTAAATGCATGTTATTGTACGTTGTAGTCCAAATTTTGAGGATATGAAACCCTAGGTTGAAAATCATGTAGAAATTTGGGGAAAATTGGAGATATTTTAGTATTGAGCAAATTCTTGTATGAATATTATGGAAATCATGTAATGCTTCAAGTATGTGGTATTTTGTGGGATTGAAATGTCAAAAAATATATCCTGTTGGGGGTGTATTGTCCTGGTAAGAGAATTCTAGAAAATTGAAGTGGGGATTGTATTGTTCCTCTGTGACAAATTCAACTTATAATTTGCCATGACTATTTGTAATGGAAAATGTTGGTATTACTGTGTCATAATCCAAATTGGAATAACTGGGTACCACAACACTCTTGGGGGTTCATGATCTAAATTAAGTGTGGGGTTGCTGTTTAAAGTTGATAGCATATTCTTTGTGTATACTATTCTTACTTTTGATTGTTGAAATGCATGTACACTAAGTGAATAGTATACTCAACTTTGAGGGCAGTTTAAGTTAATCTCATATCTGTTGTATGCCATGAACCAATCATTGTGCTTCATATGGACTGAGAATGAGATAAAACACTAAGGGGTGAAGTATATGCTGAATCTTTGTTATTTTGAGGTTGTGTATTAACTTATGTTTGGATTGAAATGTATGTTGTGGTTAATGCATTTTATGGGGAGATGCTGCTAAAACTTTGGAATAAATAGGTAACAAGTAGAAGAAAAATCTGAGTACCTTCTCTTGTATATGTTGGGGATTAAGTGTGGGGCCAATGATGTGATTACCTTATCTTTAATTGAGAATTTACTTTATTACAAGAATCATGTATTCACACTCACATCGTGGTGGTCAATCTAGAGGAGCTAGACCCTCCAATACTCGAAAAAGAGCCAGGGATGTTCCATAGGTACCAAAGTATACCCGAAGAATTCCAAAGGCCCTTTTTTAGAGCTAAAGTTGTGGACAGAGATGGAAAGCAGTTGTACCAATCTCAAGACAAGACTAAGTACTACTCGGACATACCTATCGATATTGATTCATTAAGGAATGAATACCCAGGGGTCTTAGAGAGATGTTTGGACTTATACTTGGGATTCCTTTTTCAGCAACCCAGGCTTTGCAATCTCATCATGGTGAGTGAATTGTATGCTAACATGAGCAAGGTCCGAAGGCGTAATTGGTAACTATTCATAACATGACGGTAAATTTTTCTCCTCTTGCTATTAATTGTGTCTTAGTATCCCATATGAGATTCATAAAGGTTTCTTCAATAATCTTTGTCTCTACCCCCCATATCGAGAGATTCGCCATACACTAGCCGGGCCTAGCTCCACTGCTAGATGGGTCCGCTATGTTGACAGGGGCTATCATCTCTCCTTCCTCTTTGGATACATGACGAAGGAGGCACGAGTTTGGGTCAAGCTAGTGACTCACTCATTTTTCCTGGGCTATTACTTCTCAAACGTCACTAGGGATCGAGTTTGCCTCACCTATGCACGAATGACAGGGATGCCATTGAACTTTAGGGCCATCTTTAGACTAGCGATGAGAAAGGCAAAGACCCATCAGGGTCAAAGGTATGCATTCAGAGGTCTTATAACTGAATTATATCATAGTGCATGTGTACTAGAGGAGGAGGTGGACTACTGCCCAGTTATTTAGGCCCCACCCTATGTTGCCACTCATGGTAAGGGGGCTGATGCGACTCTATGACTAGTTTTGACCACAGCTAAGAGTGCTCATCAGGATGAGCTTATTATAGACCGTATAGATGGGCTATAGATGCTTCTACACTAGATAGGTGGTCGACCCTCCACCTCCGAGGATCTTCATGACGTTGAGGAGTAGTACCTATTGAATGCTCATGCTAAGGCAGTGCTAGGGATAGGACCACGGTTCGTCGAATCGGTGGAAGATGACAAACCCACAGACCCGGGAGAGGAGCATGAAGAGTCCGGAAAATCTGAAGATGAGGAGATAGTAGAGGATCCACCTTTTTCTATAGGAGGAGAGCCTATTTTATCGGATGCTCTGGTTGACGACAAGTGAGCACAGTTTTCCATCCCACTAGGTATGTATGGAAAACACTGAGGACAGTGCTACATTCTAAGTGTGGGGTGGAAAGCCTCATCTGCACCTGTTTTAATACTTCAAACTGGTTTTAGTTGATTTTATTTAGAGACAATAGCTTATGTTTTTTATTGTTAGCTTTGGACATCTTTTACTTTTGGTTTATGTTGGATTATGTTTGAATATTTTTGGATTATGACTCTTGTTTTAAGTAGTATTATGTTTGGGTTTTCTGATTTAGACAGTAAAGTAGTAAAGTATGTTTGTTTGTGTTTTGGAACTTGAATAGTGATATGGAATTTTATTATGTTTGGTGAAATTGCATAGGTTTGAGTAAGTCATGTTAAAGTGTTAGTACTATGTACATATAAGTTTTGTATATAATTGCTTTGAATTAAAATAGCTTAACTATTGACTTTTTAGTAGCTAATATTCACAAGTGGTGCTTAATGGATTTAGATGCTTAATGTTGAACTCATACGGACAAAGTGACAGTAAGCCTAGTGTTGCCTTATGTTGATAATGTACCATGTGATAGTAAGGAAAATTGTTCATTTACATTGATTATAGTTGCTAGAACTTGCCCGATATGTGAATATGACTTAATGGGGATTAAATTTGAAAGAGAGGATCTAGTCATTTCTTTGATAGGCTATATAAATTTTGGCCTTTTTATCCACCTAATGTCAACACCTTAGTTAACCCATTTGAGCTTTTAAATTCCTTTTATTTGATTCATTACATTTCTAGCCAAGCCTGTCTTTAAAATTCATTCATGTTGATCCAAAATTGTCAAGCGCTTAAGGAAATTGGGTTAGAAAATAAAAAAGATGAATTGAAGGATATCTTACGAAGGGTATATACGTATATACTTTAATATAATAAAAAAAATTATTTTGAATTATGAGTTTACTGTATATACTGCAGATTTTGTATAGTTTGAATGATGTGAGGTATATATGTGAGTAAGGGAAGATATTGAGTTAAGTGGAAATAATGGGAATAACTTGGAAGAAGGTAATGCAAGCTTAAGCGCTTGGGGATTAAGCTTTGTTTGATATATCCAAAAATTGAATTCCTTTAGCCTTTAAACCTACATTACAACCAAACAAGAAGACCTAAGAGATCTTCCAAACAAAATCCTCCAAGGTCAACTTTATATTAAGGGCAAGTTTCTAGGAACTAGACGCAATGTGAAACTTCATTTGTGAGAGTGAGAGTTGATGTTATACCAAATTTTAGTTCACTTATAGGTTTGAATGGTGTGATTTGGGTAATTCTTCTTGTGAGGATATATAATCATGTAAGGATGACAACTAGGTGATACTATTAACTGAACTTTCACCTGAGTCCGTATCAATTCGTCAAGTGCTTAAAGTGAGTAATGTTGCTAGAAGTTTTGAAGGATGTACATTTTGGTTCGAAATATTTGTTCATACAAAACTTATTATACATACTACATAGGAAAGTGTTGCATGCATGTGTCTTGATTTGTCCGAGGATGGACAAAAGCTTTAAGTGTAGGGTGGTAATCTTAGGCATATTTATATGCCTAAATAGTCAAAAATCCCATAAATAAAGTGACATTCGAGGGATAAATCATAATGTTTTAGTTTTTTTTATATAATTATTGTATATATTTTGCTAATGTTGGGCCAATTGCACCAAGTTGTTATGGGTTTCATCAATGTGTACTAGAAAACATCACTTCGAAATGATACAAGAACCAAGTGGAGACTTCAACAAGGTGCAAAGTTAAGAAATAATGTTTAAATTGTTTAAGTGGTGCTTTCTGAGTCAGCCGACAAAAATAGCAAGTGGGCAATAATAAATCAAGTCCGCAATACGGACTTGAACAAAAGTTGGAAAAAGCCAGATTTTCAGGGATTTCTAGTGCTATAAGAGATTCCACATGTGTTGTAAATCATAATCCTATTTTGGGTAAATGTTGGCTAGATGAAAATCGTTGAAGGGAGAAGAAAATCAAGTTCTTCAACGTTTGGTTAGTTTTATCTTTCAAATTATTATTTTGATTATGAGTTTGAATATATTTTTGGTCTGTAATCTTGAGATGAGTATCTAAACTCATCATTTCCTGGGATTGTAACTTAGACAATATTTTGACTATAAATTTTTACATTTATGAATGAGTTGTGATTGTTCTTCTACTCCTTAAATCTGCATTTTTAAGCTTGATCACCTTGAAAATGAATTTGTTGTGTATCATGGATTTGAAAGATGTTGTGATGCATAGAACATAGGTAGTATAAGAAGCTTGTTTGATTTATGAAAATAAGTTGATTTGTGTATTGAAGAGTTGTGACAACTATCTCTACACCTTGCTTGATTCAAAATAAAGGATGAAAACTTTAAAGTGTTTTTATTGGATTGTCTATTGCTGCTCAACAACGTAGTTAGGAAAACACTAAAAATAAGCTAAAAAGAGGTGTGTAACCCTATTTTGATAATTTAAACCCTTTGAATCAATAATCGGTAACTCAATCATTAGTGTAATTTTTAATAATTAATTCAGCATCAATAAGGTTACAATCTCGAAACATCATTGATATTGGTATTTAATCACAAGAATCAAATTGAGTATAATTTTACTTCTTAGTTTTGAATATTTCATAAGTTAGTGCAAAATAATAAATTTTTAAATTAATTTTTACAAAATCCTTCATCAACATAACAATTTGAAAAATTATCAAGTTATATCAAGTCCTTTGGGTTTGACATCTCGATCTTTAAAAGACCACTGTATTACTTGTTTTTACTATTTACATTTATGTGTGCTAGAGGCTAATAGCTTTTACAGTCCAATCCTATCCTATGCTGGCCACGTAGTTAATGGGTTCAAGTGGGACTCATATCATATCTATTTCGATGCTAATACTCCTCCCAGGACTCAACATGCTCATAAATCTATCAATCCATCAAGAACTCTCATTACCCAACCTCTACGAACAAGACTATCTACCCAATTTGAGGGAAATATATACATTCAACTCTATCAATAATATTTTCAGCTCTCACAATCATCAACACACTCATCTCTGGACTTCGACTTAGTTAGACATCAGATTTAGACATTCGAGGCTCTAGACATCTCCCTAAGCTTATTACTCAAGTTTTTACAAAGAGAAATTTCAAGGGTTAAATCGCACTCACATAGTAATGTCAACATACAGTAAACTTTAAAGATGGTGATCATCAGTTTAGGATACAAAATTATAGTTTAAAGAATGAAGACAAGAACTCAAGATAATATCCAAGAATTTAAAGCAATTATTCAAGAACTTTCAAGAAATCATAAATCAAGACTTCTAGACATGTATTTCTCATCCTAACTCTATATTGGAACATGGAAGATCATTTCCATGCTTTTGGATAACCTTTACATACCTGGGAATGACGAATCTTCAAGGAATTTCGAATCTCTTCTGGAAACCCTCACTTGTCTCTCTTTCTTCTCTCTTGGAATTAGCATAAAAACCTTCAAAGAGCTATGGGGCCCTTTTGTATGAAAATATGTTTTAAAATCATATTGGGAATATAAAAATATATCGGGAAGGACAAAATTGTCCTTCCAAAATTAAAAGAAAAAAAATAGTTTCCCCATGCACTATTGCGCGACGCGCACTAGTATAATTTTATACTTTTTTGCGAAATTCTCAATTTTCATGAATTTTTTGAAAAAAAGTATGATTTTGCATTCTCTCTGCCTCGTGGAACGGGATGCAAAAACTCCACTATTTTTGGCTTTCTTTAAAAAATATAATTTGCATTTTTTCGCGTTAAAGTCGAGTCGAGATCATTTGCTGACTAAGTTTTTCGTACTAATCACAAATCTGGTCTCGAATTTTTCATCAAAGCATTGGAAAGACGCATTGTGCTCATAATGTATTTAAAGGGTATTTTAATAATTTTATGGGGTGTTAAAAAAATAATCATGTCATCCGAAAGAAAGGTAGGACTCACCACGTCTCTGTCTGGGGATCTGCGAACTTCAACAATTAGCCTACTGAAGTCCTTTGTCTACAGAATCTACATCATAAGATGATGCAACGCTAAAGGGACATTAGTAAGTGGAATGTACTTTTTGTAAAATGGGCTAAAATAAATAGTATATACAATATCATCAGCTCACCAATCACTCATCCTCAACTCAGAGTAGGAAATAGGACTCTATCACCTCACTATCTATCAAAACATCAGACAATCACATCAACCTCAGAGTACTATCGCCATGAAACCTGTCTAGGAGTTTCTATAACTGACAACCATCACCTATAAGCTGGTGATGATACAACAAAGAGATATCATTTCCATATTCATCCAGTACCGTGTCGAGGTATAGGATGAGTCTATCCGGGATTCCAAAAGAAGTCTGTCAAGCCCTCTACGGGGGCAAAGAAAACATCCATTTTCACAGTCCAGTTCTCTCTAATGCTGGCCACACAGTTAATGAGTGTGAGTGAGACTCACTCTTACCCATTTCGGTGCTAATACTTCTACAGGTCTCAATCTGCTCATAAGTCTATCAATTCATCAAGGATTTCCATCACTCAGCCCCTACGGGCAACAACACTTATCTCATCTCATTATCTATCAACTCAAAGAGTAGGATTATTTCTTCTAAATTAAGGTTTAATCTCATTAGGCTCTAAGAACACCAATTCAATCAGTTTCACTCATCAATACATTCATCTCAGGGCTCAGATTCCAACAATCATCATATTTAGACAATCAAGACCCTAAACTTTACCCCCAAGTTCCTTCTTGAAGTAATTCATGATAAAATCATGCAAATTATGTACACAATCTTTACAATACATGCAAACAGTAAATACAAGTATGATAATCATCAATTCAAGATAATACACATGATTTAAAGATAATTTTCAAGAAATTCATCAAGAATTACTACCCTAGACCCATCAACTATCAATTACCAACCAAATCTATACATAGGGGCACATGGCATGGGTAGCTTTTACATACCTGGAGTGAAGAATCACCAAGTCTTCGTCAAAGGATTAGGACCTCACTTGAAACCCTCAACTCTTTCTTCTTCCCCTCTCTCAGAAATCACGTTTAGACTTAGAAAAGTTATGGGTTTTGAAGGCCTTAATCAATAATAAACTACATTTAAATGTGTTTTGGGACTTACAAATAGGTCAGGAAGGCCAAAATGCCCTTCCTGTAATAAAAAGAAAATTTTAAAAAAAATGTACAATGGTTCACGTCACGCCAGGGGCGCGGACCAGTGTAATTTTTTGCATTTTTCAAAAATCATAATTTTCGTCGAAAAATTTAAAAAAAGTGTGTCTCCGTGACCCTTTCTTGTCGCATCAGGAGCACAGATTACTCACTATTTTTCTATAAATTTGGAATTTTATTTTTTAACTCGGTTACTTTTAAATTGGGTCACCATTTTCTGAGTCAATTTTCTGCGCTGATCGTAAATCTAATCTCAAATTTCCCATCAGAGATTTGAAAGACGTGTTGTGAGTACGATACATTTAGGGACGACGATCCTCCATCCCCTGGGCATGGGCCTGAATGCGGGCAATATCCATCCCCGATTGGGCAGCCAATACTTGACAACTATCTACATAATATGAATCCATCCCCATAATATAGCAATGCATACGATCTGTCATGCTAGAAACATGTACAGGTGCATATTAGGCCAAAGATTCGAATTCCAGACTATATTCTCAAATCGACCGACCCTGCTGCTTCAACATCAGAAACTTGTCCTCCCTGGCAAGCCTAATTTCTGTAGGAAAAAAGTGAGCTAGGAACGCCTCAGTGAACTCACCCCAAATAGTAGGTCGGGCTTTCGCACCTTGGGATAAAAGCCATCACTCATACTAATTTGCCGCAACATCATGCAACCGATAGGACTCCAACTCTACAGATTCCACTTTAGAGGCCCCAATCACCCTTAATGTTCGCTGCATCTGTCTCACGAACTCCTGAGGATCTTCTGAAGGTTTGAACCCAAAGAATTCTGGTGGTCCACAAGCCAAGAAATCACGAGCCCGAGAACTATCTCGATGGGCTGCCTGACTACTTCCAGCCTCTTGTCTGTGGGCCTGATGTACCACAATCTGAGTCAACAACTGCACTGCCTCCTGTAGCTCTCCAACTTCTGCACCTGGCTGGGGAGTTGGAGGTTCTGACGCCTGACCCTCTAGAGCTGGTGGGGTGACCAAACCCACTTTCGGGAAAACAATCTTTGGCTTCGGCTGATCACGAGCCCGGGTAGTTCCCCGACTATGTTCGGCCCCAACTACTGCTGTAGGTCTTCCTCTGCAGCCAACTGGTTTCTTCCTTAGTGGTATATCTGAAATTTAATAATTTCTATCAAGGAGGGAATCATTTTATTAACATCGCTCTAATGCACGATCTAAGATCAGAAGGAAGAGTAACATCCTAAATGTCCTATATCCTCCTATTTATAGATGTGGTGCATGACACACCAATAAACAAGACTCTATTAGACATGGTCTGTGGACACTCCGAGGACTAACTACTCTGATACCACTTCTGTCACAACCTCACCCAGGGAACGTGATTAGTGTAGATTGGGTACCTAGACAAACACCAAAGCGGATTCCCAACTATAATAGATAAGGAATCTATCGAAATTTTGGTAGAATTTCCTCTATTTTACTGATTAACCAAACCTACAAACAGCAACCCTAGCATACAGCAAACATCAATACACATATAGATGCGGGCCGACGAGGTCACTGCTGTAGTAGAACTGCCCAAAAAATATATCATACAAACGTAGTTATACCACATACAGTATCCTACACCCACATGTATCCACAGACCTCTACACATATGAATTGAATCATAGGACGGGACAGGGCCCCGTCATACCCTCGAATATACATAAATGCAAAATACAAGAAATAAATGTATATGTATATACTCAGAATTCATCTTAACATCTACATCTATCAATCCTTTCAATCCTATCTCAATCAACAATACACTCTATTCAGACCTAAGAGTAAGCAATCTACTCTAGGAAAGATAACCCACTCAAGAAAAGACAACCACTTTAGTTAAAGGTAAGAAAATTTCCTTCAACATCTCATTGTTAGGCATGAATAACGGTCAAGACTCCTATCAATACTCAATCAATCAATCTGGACAGTCATAAGTCACTTAGAATAGGCAAATCAATTTAGATCAAGAGTAGAGATACTCTTGTAGAATTTTCACTATCAAGCACAAATGGAATGACGAACTTAATCAATTCAAATCGCTTACACACTTCAAGACTTAGACCTTCAAACTCAATAAGAAAGCCATCAACTCAAATAAAGAATGGGACTATCGATACATAAAACTCTATGTTTGACTCTCCAACTTAGCACCTCTTCTAAATTATACCCCCTTATCCTTACTTGAATCCCTTATCGTGAAAGTCTTCAATAGTCTATCATCAACACTTAAGTAACAACAACCACATATTCAAACCTATCACTCTTACCAATTTAACTATGTCTTATAATCTCCAAGCCTACTTAACACCTCTACCTCCACCGTTCAACGAACTCTAATTGAAAGTCACACCTATATACTCTTATCTATGTATTGCACACGATAGGGTCTATTCCCTCTACCTATCTCTATCCCTGTATGACGCAGGTTTAACATTCATATCACAATAATGCTACATTTACTCTTCCTCATCTACCCCACTCTCAATCTACCACTATCAACATCATAATTTGGACCTAGAGGAACTCATCATCTTCCTCTCTTGCAATCACTACCTCTCCATGCAAGGTCAGTATGAATAAAAATCAAGAACTAATATACTTAGATACTCGAATATTCATTCTCAAGAATAGACTTAGTACACAGTACCCAAAGTTTAAACTTTATCCCCAACATCATTATTAGGTATGAATACTGTCGAGGACTTGCATACCTAAGTAATAGAGCTCAAAAGGAATATCAACTCAAGGATAGGGACTCAACTCCCTTATCATAATTCAGAAGCACTCATTCTCTCCCATTACCCATAGCTCATCTACTATCATCAATACTTCTATCAAAACTGGAAAGCTGGATTACTCGAAGAGCTTGGAACAAAAGTTCATTAGCACGATTACAATCTCTGTCGTCTATCAAGACTCATTTTGAGTTTACAGAACTATACAAAATATAAACTCAGGTTGCGTCTCATTTAATATAGGAGTGAAATCACTCAGATCAATGGGGTAAGATCATAATTAATGAATGACTTCATTGCTTTTCATCCTCCCAACTCGAGTAATAATCAATAAGTAGTATATGGGACTAGGCCACAAGTGTGGCAGTCACATACCAAAAGTGAAGAGAGTATCACCTCAATTAAAGAATAAGGAATGTATGATATGACAAAAACTAATGTCTCATTTTGATCAACCCATCTCTATCAAACTCAAGATCTACTTCAGTTTACCACTTCGTCATCTTCCCCTTAGATCTCAAGGTCCTCTCTATAAGTTTATGAATCAATTTTCTCTACTGGACTCTAAGTACCTTCCTCAATTTGGTCAAAGAATCACTACCCATGAGAATATCTTAAACTCTTCTATTATGCTATAATCACATACATATAACTAGCCACTTAGACTCTCTTCAACAATATCACTCTTAGCTCCTTCCTAGCCTCTATGGGGATCTCTCTATATTTATTATTCTTATAGCATACATAAGTACCTCCCACACTCTTACAATCTAACCTCTTCTCTTGCCTGCTAATACTCAACTTCTATGCTCTCATGAACCCATCTGTATAAGACTTAGACTATAAAGGGAAACTCCTCCTCATCTATCCGTAAAACCCCTAAGCAACCTAGTTGCTCGGGATGACCTAGAATGCCTACCTCAACTTATTTACATTGGACTTAAAGATATTATCTAGATTCTTATAACAGTAATGACTTAGAGTATCACACATCTTTACATAAACATAAATACACATCTCAAGTCTCTCCTTATCTATTGAGCTATCCGTATTTCACTAATCTCACCTAAGGGGAACTTGTACCTTACCCATAGCATCACTTCCTTTAAAAACTAACATCTTTATGCATTATGGCAAGTCTCTTAGAGAAAATCTCCAATTAAGGCTATCACTCTCATGATACTATCTCCTTTTCCGTAATACTCCTCACAATTCAAGCTTAGGGTCTAGTATTAACATGTGCACCTATTACACACCTCTTTAACACTAATTTACAACTACTAGAGAAATATTTAGTGAACATAATCCAACTAAAATCTCACAGCGAGTATTCAATCAACACATCTTTTTCTTATAACTCAGTACCAATCACCTATTCAATCATATCTCCTTATCTGACTAAACTCATAACTTGATGAGTCTCAAGAACTCTCACTCGTAATAATAAGCCTAAGTTAGATCTATAACATTGGAAACACTCTTTTCCTCTATTCAAGATCTATATGTGACCCTCAATCAAATGCATACTAGAATACATCAACATACACTTCCTTCTAGTTTGGGTACACTCTAGCACATTCTGACACTAACTCTCTCTCTCTCTCTACCTCTTCTCATCATGATAATCATGGGATACTTTCAACACTTTCATCAAGCTTATGGCCATCAACTCATACCTTCACTTGTTACCTAATGGATATATACCTCTAACTATAAGCCTCAATCAATCACCACTCTTCTTGCCCAGTCTCCCCCTCTCCCTCATTATCTTTCTAGCTTAGGGGCATCAACTCTACTTAAGGTATTTACAAGACCTCAGATCTCACTCTTAGTTGGCAACATTAACATTCTTGGAAGCATAAGCTCGTATATCATGCATAACATCAAAATTAAGTACAGATTTAACTTATTCCTATCACAACCTCGTGGAGTGTTTCTATGAGTTATGCAACTATTGCAGAACATAATTGATTTGTAGCCTCACTCACGCTAGGAGTAGCATCTCTATGATTCCCTATGACTGATGGTGTAGATCTAGCGGGTTGGGCTTAGTTACCCCACTTTGGACAATCCCTCTGGAAGTGGCCCTCTTGTCCACACTTGAAGTAGCCGTTGGTGCCCAATAGATACTACCCCAAGTGAAGTCTTCCATACCTTGTACATGGTGGCTTTCCTTTATGGCTCTGAGCCCCACTTCCTTGGGATGAAGCATTTCGAATCTTGAAGGGTTGATTTCTCCTCGGCCTCAGATTATATCTACTATTAGACATGGGTGCAGTTACCGGTGGTGGCATATACTTCCAAGGTCTCTGCAGACGAGGGAACATACTTCCCTCCTTATCCAAGCTTCTTCCATCTTACTCTCCTGGTCCTCTTCTGCCCATCGATTATGCTCGACCAGCTGAGTAGTAGGCTTAAGCTTCTTGGTGTTGATGGTATCCTTCAAATCCTCGGTGCGTTTAGAAGACATGGTCTGCTACGTGTAAAGAATGGTCTAGGAAAGAAATCTTATAGGCTTTGACTCTATCGCACGGACTTAGAATCTGAAAGGAGAAACATAATTCCTAAATATCCTATGGCCTCCAAATTATAGATGTGGACCTTTTCACACCAATAATAAGGACTGTACTAGACACAAATTCATAGACTCCCTAGGACTCTTGAACTCGTGATCTGGTGCTAAGTTTGTCACGCCTCGGGAGGTTACCCTAGACATAACAGACACTTGAAGACTATTGCTAGCCCCCAAGCGAACCACCTAGTCTCATTGCAATTCTCCAATCAACTCATATGCAAAATATATAGAGAGAATACTAGACTATCAATGGGCTATCACAGTCACTATCCTATAAAGTACAGAAGGAGTATCTCAATAGAAAAGAAATGGGAAAGAAGCAATCCCCATATCAATAATAGATTGTATATGTCTATGGAACCTCTATAGCTATCCTCTAAGAAGGTCCCATGATAGGCCGTGGTTACCATAATCAAAGAAAATAAATCAAAGTGCTGAAAAAATAACCGTGTCCTCTGAAAGCAAGGGAGGACTCACCACGTCTCTGTTTGGGGATATGTGAACCTCAATGATTAGCCTGCTGAAATCCTCTGTCTATAAAATTTGCATCATAAAATGATGCAATGCCAAATGGACGTTGGTACGTGGAATGTACTTTATGTAAAATAGGCTAAAATAAATAGTATACAATATCATCAGCTCATTAATCACTCATCCTCAACTCAGAGTAGGAAATAGGACTCTATCACCTTACTATCTATGGAAACATCAGATAGTTACATCAACCTTAGAGTAATATCACCATGAAACCTATCTGGGAGTTTCTAGAACCGACAACTACGACCTATGAGCCAGTGATGATACAATGAAGAGATGTCATTGTAAAATTCATCCAATACCTTATCGGGGTACAGGACGAGTCTATCGTGGATCCCAAAAGAAGTATGTCAAGCCCTCTGTGGGGCAAAGAAAACATCCATTTTCACAGTCCAGTTCTCTCTAATGCTGGCCACACAGTTAATGAGTGTGAGTGAGACTCACTCTTACCCATTTCGGTGCTAATACTTCTACAGGTCTCAATCTGCTCATAAGTCTATCAATTCATCAAGGATTTCCATCACTCAGCCCCTACGGGCAACAACACTTATCTCATCTCATTATCTATCAACTCAAAGAGTAGGATTATTCTTTCTAAACTAAGGTTAAGTCTCATTAGACTCTAAGACCACTAATTCAATCAGTTTCAGTCATCAATACATTCATCTTAGGACTCAGACTCCAACAATCATCACATTCAAACAATCAAGACCCTAAACATTACCCCTAAGTTCCTTCTTGAAGTAATTCACGATAGAATCATGCAAATTAGATATACAATCTTTACAATAATACTTGCAAACAGTAAATACAAGTATGATAATCATCAATTCAAGATAATACACATAATTTAACAATAATTTTCAAGAAATTCACCAAGAATTACTACCCTAGACCCATCAACTATCAATTACCAACCTAATCTATACATTGGGGCACATGGAAGAACAATTCCATGTTCTGGGTAGCCTTTACATACCTAGAGTGAAGAATCACTAAGTCTTCTTCAAAGGATTGGGACCTCAATTGAAACCCTCAACTGTTTCTTCTTCCCCTCTCAAAAATCAAGTTTAGACTTAGAAAAATTATGGGTTTTGAAACCCTTAATCAATAATAAACGACCTTTAAACGTGTTTTGAGACTTACAAATGGGTTAGGAAGGACCAAAATGCCCTTCCCATAATAAAAGAAAATTAAAAAAAAAATTTACACTGGTCCGCATCGTGCCAGGGATGCGGACCAGTGTAATTTTTTACGTTTTTTAAAAATCTTAATTCCCATAAAAAAAGGTGTGTCTCCGTGCCCCTCGCGTCCGGCCAGGGACGCGGATTACTCACTGTTTTTCTAAAAATTTGAAATTTTATTTTTTTGACATGGTTGCTCTAAATTGGGTCAAGACCAACTCGATTTTTCGTTCTGATTGCAAATTCAGTGTCGAATTTTATCGGAGCTTTGGAAGACGCATTGTGCGCATAATACATTTAGGGATGTTTCGGTAATTTTATCAGGTTTTATAGGACACAATCTATTTAAATCAAGACTTTATTATAACAACATAAATAGTCTTTACAATGGGTTACATCAAACTACTGTAACACAATTACATAGTTAATAGTATATCCCAATAGTTACCTATTGTAAACCCTAGCTTATGTTTATACAAAGGGTATTATATTCCTTTAAAGAGACATCTCACATATTTCGCAAATTCTTACAACATTCACAAAATCAATGGAGAACAAATAAATTTTAAGGAGGTCAATATCATCCTAATTCAAGAAATATATTATTATGGTCCTCGAATCACAGAAAAATCTTAAGAGAGAAGAATCAAGAGAAGAACAAAATTGTACCCATATTATTTTATCAACAATCTTCTTATTTCTTCAAATCTTATTTAAGATTGATTTTTTTTATATTTAAAATTTATTGCAAACAACTATATATTTGTATGTATGTATATGATGTATAGGTTGTATGTTTTGTGAGTGTATGTTGGACATATTTCAAATGTAATTATACATGACATAACATATAACAAAATGTAAAGATTAGATAGATTTTATACGTATTGCAAAATTAGTGAGGCTTTTCTTTTCTTGTTATTAGTTAAGAAGCAGATTTATGTAACACCATCAAAATAAATTTTCCAACAAAATAGAAAATAACTCGTTAAATGAAATTCTACAAGTGAAATTTGAATAGAGTAGAGTATACGCACACTTTATTAATATTTTATATATATATAAAAACTGTTTCTAAAACACACATGGTTTAAATATATTAACCTCAAAAAAAAAAGAATTAATATATATAAAATAATGATTAAAATAAAAAATAATGACAATAAATAAAAATAAAAATAGCATAATAACGTTAAAATAGAAAATACAAGTGATGAATCTTTAATTAAAGAACATTGTAAATACATCTAGCAAACCAAAATTTCGAAAAGCCAAAAAATGCATGCTCCAGTAAAATGTTGCTATAGGGTGATCACTGTATGGATATAGTCAACCGCCTCTACTTTCCCCTATATTCTGAAAATTTCTCTCTTACACCTACTGTGGAATATATTAAACTATAATTTTTAAAAAAATGCGATTGAAAAATGGCTTAGAGGAGACATTCGGAGTGTGTTTGATATGGAATAATATATTATACAAAAAATATTTTTTAAATTTTTTTATATTTGATTGGTTTAAATATTTTGAAAAATAATTTTTAAATTTAACTTATTTTCCTCAATTTTTTTTAAAAAAACTTTTTTTCAAAAATTAAAAAAATTATTTTTCAAAACTCTTCTCTAAGTTTAAATTATAATATTTTTCGATTATTCCAATCTTATCAGGACCCTCTTCCTCACAAAAAGTTAAAAGTTTAAAATTTCCTTTTAGAAAAAATAAAAAAGTTTATTTTTCAAAAATATTTCATGTTTTAAAAGTTTTAATTTTTTATCCCATTCATACGTCGACCCATCTAACCTCGCCCCCTCTCCCTTCAAACCTACCCACCCCCTTTATCCCAACCCATCCCCACGCCACCCGTCCCGCAAAAACAATATTTTTGAAAATTTATTTTTTAACTCCCCTCTACCCCGCCCCCAACCCACCCATCCACAAAAGTTTTTACTTTACAAACATCATCTTACCTCTTAAACACTATTGTGCAAAATGTAGTATCGTGTAACGATCTTGAAATTTGTCTACTTGATAGTGTAAGGAGGATATCCCTTATGCTATTCAGCAGGTTTGCTTACATATGCATGATCCCAGAGTAGATCATATGTCTGCTCTAAAATGGGTTATTCGGTATGTT
>JAOTQJ010000049.1:9998049-10011900 GCA_025642045.1 Solanum sejunctum
CGTACATACGACCCCCCTCACCCCGCAATGAGCGGGAGCCTTTTGAGGCACTGGGGTATGTTGTTGTTGTTGTTGTTTACATTATAAAATGGTGATTTTGAGTTTATGAAATTATGAATATGCATGTTGCTTTTCAAGCCTTGTTTATGCATGGGTGATTATAATATGATTCTAAAATATGGATTTAATTATGTTTTCACTTGAATTTTATATTATATTATTGATTTTAGATTGAATCTTAATTACCCATGTTTTTCTCACATCATTCATGACACTAGATTAATTATTTTGGAAATTATGAAGTGGGTTAAGCCCAATTATGTATTATGGTATGATTTTGATGAGATATTGGTTATGACAAGTGTTTCCATGATAGTTATGGGCTTCCAAACATCTATTAAAATTCATGAAAGGTTTTTGTGATTTACAAGTGATAATTTGAGCCTTACTCTATGAGTCTACCCTCTTGTGAGCAAATTATGTCTATTGAAAGGGTCAGGCATGATTACTATTTTGCCCTCATGTTCAAGTTAAGATCACTTGCAGGGGTCAAGTATGTGAATAAGCTACTCATGTCATGTTATCATGTCTCTTAAAAGTTATTCATGTTATGATTAAAGTTATGATTATTTCAAATATTTTGTGGGATTAGACTTAGCACCGATTGAGGCTTAAGGTGGGGGCTTGAAGCAAGAGGTCCTTATATAAAGTCTTTAGTCTCTAAAGTATGTGCCACCATAGAATTATATTATTTCCCTAAAAGGGATTTACTACTGAATCCATCTAGTTCATATTTCCCCTCAAGTGGGATCAAATATGGTTTACCTTGGCAAGTAGACCACTCTTTTCCGAGGGGGTGTCATACTTTGGAATGCCAAGTAGCAGCTCGCTTGGTCTTATATGTCGGTTAAGGTCTCCTCCCACATACATATGTTATCTTATGCAAGTGGATGATTTTCATAAATGTTTTAGTACAAGCATTGATCATGTATGTCATATTGAGAGTATATCCATTGTTTATAATTATACATCTTGATTATTATGCATATGATCTTTGTTGCATTACACCCTTTCATATTTGGTATATTCCAAGTACTAACTCATATGCTATGACTACATGATATCACCATATAGGGACCGTACTCCTATTGATCATCCTCCTCTATGTGGCTAGTTCGGTCCATTTCAAGAAAGCTTTTGGTGAGTCCTCAAATCCGAGGAAAATATCTACTTTTCAGTCATGCTTGTTAAGACTTGTTTATTATGTTTGGATACTTATCATTTAAGGGGGATCCTAGGAAGTGTCTTGGCCACCGCTCCATTCTATGTAGAGGTGTTGTTGGATAATATGATTGTTTATGGTTGAGCTCGATTCCCATTATGACTATGTTTTCATGAAAGACTTCCCTTAGTCCCGCATCCCTTTTATTATTAACATTTGTTATCGTCTTATTTTTCTTCCAGTACCAAAGATGTGTATATGATAATGCTAAGAGGCTTGTTTGAGGTCCCTTTGGGTTCTCCATTCTCTATGTCATGTCGCTCTATTATGTTTGCTAAAAATAATTATTCCAAATAAAATCATCATTTCAGAAAGCAGAAAAAGAATCACATATCCCTTAGTGGTAACATGGTCCTGTACAATGGAATCATTATACTCCTCTATTCATTAGACATTTTGACAGTCTTCAGAATAACATTAAACAACTTAGTCAATCACTCCATACCATTCTTGACCATGCTCTTCCAATAATATATCGGAATCTCATCGGGTTCAATGGTTCTCCCTCTATTCATCATACTAATAGCACGTCTAACCTCCTCAACTCTAAAGCACCTACAGGAACCAAAATCTCAATGACTATTGGAGTGTGCCCAAATCACCCAGCTCAATATCTCTGTCTCCTTTTTTATGTAAGGGTTTTTGGAAATGAGCTTGCCACCTTTGCTTAATAGTCTCATCCACCAACACCTCGCCCTCCTCATCCTTGATGCACTTCACTTGGTCTAAATCGTGACCTTTTCTTTCTCTCTCTCTTTCGTGAGCCTATACAATCTCTTGTACTCACCTTTTTCACCTAACTCAACATACAAACGTTCAAACGCTGCTGTCTTAGTACTCGTCACCGTCATCTTCGCTTTTGTATATATTCACCGTCTTATAGATATCCTTAAATAAGAAATTATTTTTGAATCTGTCGTTTCATGCGATGTTATCTTAGATCTACTCTATAAAATTTGAATTGCACGTCTATTTAATTCATCAAGAATTTATTTAGAGCTAACTTGTGGCCTTTTTATTATTATTATCTAGAATAATAATGTTAATAATATTGGGAAAACAAGTACCAACACAAAAATATTTACAGTTAAAATAATGACACCAAGAATTTTTTGCGTGTAAATATTTTTGAATAAGAAAAAAATTTATGAGCCAAGAGAAACAACTGATATTACTATAGGAAAAAATGTTATATTGCGCAGTTACAAATATACAAAATTCAAATTGACCATTATACATGCAAAAGAAATAATCCTCCTTTGATTTTCATATTACTAAAATATTTTTCTTATTTTTCCTTGTAGAATTGATATTGCTCGAATGCTTGTTATTTAAGCCATTATTCTGTATCTACTATTTTCTTCTGTATTTAGGGTTGATACACTTGAGCCGAGAATTATTAAAAATAACATTTCTATCTTCATGAGTTAGTGATAAAATCTACATATAACTTTACCCACTCAGACCTTATTTCGTAGGATTTCACAGAATATATGTTATTGTTTGTGTTGATGCATGTAAGCTAATGTAGAGGTCCCTATTTATAGTTATGGAGTGTGCATTTTCCACAAGTTCTTTGCAAAAATCAAATTTGTCTTTTGGCATCACCTTGCTCAGACATAGGATTTTTGCTCTTGTGAACTTTATTAATGTGAAATGGCACTCTTCATTTGCTCATAACATTTTCGTGACTTACTCTTACACGCCTTGCATCAACATTAAACTATATATATAATTGTCTGCTGATAGCATTTGTTATAGTAAACTGATGATACATAAATGATTTTTTTATCAAAACAAATCTACTTCCTACCCTACGTCCAGATTTTTTATCAAAATAAATTAGAAGTTGTTTTTGAATCTGTCTTTTCATGCAATCTTATCTATCTACTCTAAAAATCTGAAATGCACGTCTGCTTAATTCATCAAGAGTTTATTTAGAGGTAACTTGTGGCCTTTTTATTATTATCTGGAATAATAATGTTACTAACATTGGGAAAAGGAGTACTAACACAAACATATTTATAGCCAAAATAATGGAAACACCAAGATTTTACATGTAAAACCTTTTTTAATAAAAAGAATATTCTAGACGAAAAGCAGCAACTGATAATAACATAGCAAGAAATGTTATATTGCGCAGTCACTAGTATACAATATTCAAAATTGACCATTATACATGCAAAAGAAATAACCTTCTTTTGATTTTTCATTTTACTAAAATATTGCTCACACTCTATTTTTCTTTACAGATTTTACATATAAATGTTTATGAATAAAAAAATAATTTTGAATCAAAAGGAGCAACTAATATTACTATAGGAAGAAAAAGAGTAAACCAAATATCCAATAGTGAATTATCAAGGTCACTTGTTATTTTCTTTTTCTAAATATAACCCATAAAATAAAATATCATACATAAATTTATTCGGTAAGCTTAATCTTTTTCTTTTTTTTGGTATTTTCCATGAAGTAAAAAACCTACACTAATTCTTCGTACTCTTGGGGATGAAAGGTCTTATTTCAAACATACACAGGAATAGCTCTACAAATACATGACTTATATAGAATTTTGACAGAGTCCGATGCTTTGGCTCTTTACAGAAATATTATACACTATTTTTTTTTTTTTTACAAAGAAATGATAGATGTTGTAGGTACGGCTAGTAGAGGTTGAGCTTTGGCCAAGGTAATACCAAATTTTTCCTCCATGTCCAAATCTTTAGCTGCAATTCCACCAGGTAGCTTCCAATTAAAGGTATTAATCAATGAACCTAATGCAACTGGAATCATCCTGATAGCCAAAGGCAATCCAGGGCAAATTCTTCTACCAGCACTAAATGGAATGAACTCAAAATCTCGACCTCTAGCATCTATATTGGACTGCCAAAACCTCTCCGGCTTAAAGTCCAAAGGGTCTTCCCATAGACTAGAGTCCCGCCCTATTGCCCATACGTTCACAAGAACTTGGGAGTGTTTTGGAACAGTACAGCCAGAAAGCTCAAGATCTTCCTCTGCTTTGCGTGGAATTAAGAAAGGAACTTGTGGGTGTATTCGAAATGTTTCTTTGACGATGCACCTCAAGTATGGTAATTTTGCAACATCAGCTTCATGTATTAGTTTGCCTCTGCCAATTACATGTGCAAGTTCTTGTTGTGCTTTATCCAAAGTATGTGGATTTTTGAGTAGTTCGGCCATTGCCCACTCTAATGTATTTGATGAAGTATCCGTCCCTGCTGCAAACAAGTCCTGCAAAACTTACTAGTGTAAGATCCTATAGCGTATATGCTCAAGTAAATAGATCCAAAACTAGTGTTGCTTTCAATTATACAAACTCTGAGAATATGTAGACTAACCAAACAGAGTTGCGCGATTTGATTCCGATCAATTTCATCATCGAGAAGGGCATCTAAGACATCAACATTTGCATGATTTCCCATTTTTTTTTCCTTTACCCGCTCATCAATCAAACCACTCATAAGGTGAAGAATCTTTGTAAAATGATTTGTCATGCGCCGCCTTATACCCTGTGGATCAATTTTCTGAAGAAAAGGGAAACTGTCGACCAAATTGGGTTTACCAGCCTCAAGCATGATGTTCCACACCAATTCCTTAAATTCCTTAGTAGAATCAGAGAATGGGTCAGTCAAATCTTTAGAGAAAATGACGTTGGAAAGAACATTCAGGGTAGTCATGAAAGCTGCTCTGCCAATGTCCACTTCTTCGCTATTTACCCTGCTTTTGTGACAGTAATCAATCAGTTCCTGAATTTTTTTGTCCTAATAGGCTCATTAGCGTCAAGCTTGTTACTTGAAAAGATGTGAGAGTTCATAATCTTGCGAAGTGTTCTCCAGTGAGAGTTGGCAGGTAGAAACACAACAGAGAAATCAGAGTGATTGCAGGCACGAAGTGCATCAGGAATAAACCTATTGGAAAAGGCTAAATCTTGGTTTTGCAGAACTTGTTTAGCCAAGGCTGATGAGGAAACGACCACTGTGTTTATTTGGCCAAATTTCAGGTTCATAATTGGGCCATGAATTTTTGCGAGTTGGCTAAGTGATATGTGGGGTTTGTGACCAAGCAAGTGAAGATTTCCAATAATAGGCAGAGGAAAGGGACCTGGTGCAAGTCTTTTGGTTCTTCTAAGTGAAATGAGAACTCCACGAACCAAAAAACACGCGAACAACAGTCCTAACAAAATGTCAACGTAGTCCATTTCCCTCTATAATTTCGACTTAGATGAACCAGCTAGAGAGTATTATGGTTTCAAGCTTTGTTTGAAGATATAAAAACTAACTGGAAAATGAAGAGAAGGGAGAATGGAACTTTAAAGAAGGAAATTGTAGTATCTTAAAGAACATGGGTCCATTGAATAAAATATTCTACACAGGCTAAACCTCTCCATCAATTAATTTTATTTTATTTTTTTGTGTGTAATAGCGATTTGTGGGTGGTTGATGTTTATCTCAGTGCATGTGTAACTCGTTACTGTATCTTGTCATGGTATTCAAAACCTTTTTTTGGATACTGTTGTAGATATATAAATTTTGTGGGCTTTTGATTTCAGGATTTTTGGAGTCTATTTTACTTTAAATCCCACCTTATATATGTCTAAAAGGTATTATATTTCTTCAAAGAAATATCATGAATATTTTGTAAATTTTTATTATATTTACAAAGATCAATCGAGATCAAATAAATTTTAAAAAGGTCCATATCATCCTAATTCAAAAAAAAAACAAATTATTACGATCCTCGAATTACAAAAAAAATTAAGAGAGAGAAAAATTAAAGGAAAAACAAATTTATATCTAAATTAATTTATCAATAATATTCTTATTTCTTTAGATTGCTTTTACCATTGATTCATTTCTAATATATTTAAAATTTGTTACAAACAAATGCATATTTGTATATATGTATATGATGTATAGGTTATATTTTTGTGAATGTCAACGTATGTTGTGCATATTTTAAATGTTATACATGACATACAATAACATTAAGAGTGTGCAAAAATTAAATTGATCAATTAGTTGAACCAAAAAAATGTTATTGGTTTATTGCTATTGGATTATTAGGATAACAAATTTTTAATGATTTTATTAAAAAATAAAGTATCGAGTTATCAGTTCGATTTTAATTTTTAGTATTGGATAAATTGTCAACCCATTAAGACTATAACAGTTTACTATTTTACCACTTCATTAATATTAAATACTAATAATTTAACAATATTTGACACTTTATCGATACTCGTAAGTTATGTATTTACTTGATTTTCAATGTATAAACCTTCTTTCAACGAAGTAAATTAGAATATTGGGCGAAATATTGCATATTGTTAAGCTTAGGTGCTCAATAAATATTCTATTCACTTTCTACGGATTTAGTCATCATATTGCCGCATTCATTTGGGAGTAGGTGTAATGTATTCATGAAACGTATCTTATTAAATCAGATGAGTGTTGTAAAACTAGTTAAATATCTATGTTTATCATTTTTATAATTCCTTATCACTCTCACTCTAGTTTTAAAAAGCATTCTGTCATTTACAATTAATTTGTTTGTTTTACTATATTGCATTGGTTAATAGTATCATGTCAAATTATCAGACAAGTCATATATTTATTTTATGAGTATTTTTTTATTAGATAAATAGAAAATCAAACTGTTTAGGATAAAAAATTAATAAATAATATTTTATTAATTTATTATTGATTTAGCATGTTTAAAAACTGATAAACCAAAAATGATAAGTATATAAAGTTGAATTGAGCCGATTAATGCATACTCAACAAAATGCAACGATTAGCTGGATTTGATATATTTTGTAGAATTAGTTATCTTTTCTAATTATTAGTTAAGAAGTAGATTTACGTAACATCATCAAATAAACTTCTTCAATGAAATAGAAAATCCAAATGATAAATAAATATAATTTTTAATTTAATTTCAAATTATAATGTTGATCTTTAATTTTCACAAAGCACAAGGAAAAAAACTTTAACTATCCAATACTTAAATTAAAAAAATATTTAAATTCTAAAGCAAAAATGCGTAATATACAAATTCTCTGACGTGAATTAGTGAGCCACTCTGTGACTTCCAACTAATTAAAAATTTTACTCATAAATTTTAAAATAATGAAAATGAATAATGTCGAAGCAATTTTCATCAATTTCGAATGGAGCCAAAGATTGGCAATTTTTTGGCTTTAGAGTATGATAGAATAAAGCAAAATGACTCTTTAAACTGTCTGCGCTTTTTTCATTTGTGAAGTTGCAGTTAGTCGATGCAACTTTCGACGCTCCTCATGGATCATCTGAAAACAGCCGCTTTATGTTTTTAAACATAAGGGTTAGGCTGCGTACATCCGCCCCCTCCTCACCCCATAATGAACGGAAGGCTTTTGAGGCATTGGGGTATGTTGTTGTTATAATAATGTCGAAGCATTGGCGGAACCAAGAAGAAGAATGGACAGGATATCAAAATCCTACCAGTGGTCAGAGAAGTCCACTTTTGGAGCTCCAAGCTCATTTGGACAAGAACTATTCACAAGCACAGAGATCTGGTGATACTGGTGGTGACTCAGTCGAAGAAGGAGAGAAAGGAAAGATTGCTTTTGAATGGTTAGTGGTGGTGTCCTAATGGCTTAGAATATTGAAAAGGGGAGGGTTGTTCTCTGGCATTGTTACTTCGCTAGAGAAGACAAAAAGAACGAAATTTGGGGATTGTTTTTGGTGCATTTCAAGTTTGATGGGCGGCAGATTATAGTGCGATGGGGGAGAGGGAGCTGCGAGTAGTAGCAATGAGGGAGAGAGATCAGGGGGAACTGATTTATTGGCTTGTTGGAGCTTTGGCAAGGGTGGTGGCTGAAAAATAATAATGAACAGCAATTTGTAGAACTCTCGCGTGCGTAACTTGCGTATATTCCACGTATTTTGCTATGTAAGATTTGAGTATTTATTTTTCTAAACTTAGGAAGATCATAAGTATCCCTTGAACTGTGATCAAAATTCCTACGATATACCTTAATTTAACTAGGTCCTCTTACCCTATGAACTATTTAAAAATGGGATAATACACCCTAAAAGTTGATGTAGCATAGAGAGTATGCACACTCACTTGAGGCAAGCCAAATTTTTGCAAGATTGACTATCATCCTCCAACACCATGTATATAAGGCTAACCTAAAACATAAAATTATTTTTTCATGTACCCCATGATTGTGGTAGGACAAATTGTGATGGAATTGATGTCCTTATGATTGTGTTATTTTTTAAAACTTCTATAATGTTTAGCATATTTTATTTCTACAGTATAATTGATGATTTCTAACTTCGTTTTCGAACAAATGATTTGAAATCCTATTTTAAGTATAAACCCTAGATATTATTTGAGTAAAATTTACATGAATGAACTTAGGGGATGAGTTTAGAACCTTGACATGATGAATGTTGATTGTGATTGTGATATGAGTATGATGATAGTGTTGATGGACTAAATTATCTTATGAAACTTTATAAATAAAACCCAAATAATTGGTCTAAATAATAGTCCTCTTAAAAGATTGTTTAAGCCACTTTGAAAGATGTGATTAGAAATCAATTGGTTGGTTTGATAAACTGAAAGAGTCCACAAGAAACTTATTGATTAAGATTGTTTTTTTTATGAGTATTGAGTCTTTGGAGGAGTATTGAGCACTGAATTGAGTAAAAGTAAGTCATTCTTGAACTCAATAACTGTGTCGCCATAGTAGGATGAGAAAGGGCCCATACCTCTAAAATCCTTAAAGAGGGTTTGATTGATTGATTGTGGAGCGTCCCTTACCCTTCAAGGTATTGGACGGGTAGGCAATAACATCGCTTCGTTGTATCATCATTGGGCTCATAGGTGATTGTTGTTGATTAGAGAGACTCCCAAATAGTTCTTGATAGTACTCTGATTGGATTGTATATAATTGATCTCTATCTAAACCTCACTCTTGCTTTAGACTTAGGACATCTTGATCAAGTTTCTTATCTTATTGATTTGAGTTGTTTGAGTTAGTAGTATTTTATCTTGATACATGTTTCTTTCTGTCATTTTACTGTAACACCCCACAACTCCATTCATAGGTCCCAAATTTTTTTTCCATAAATATATAAGATTAAACCTAGTAATGCCTTATATATACCTATATTCTAAGGCTCATTCATATATGTGTGAAGTATATTAGAAGTGGATTGGGTTCATAAGAGACCTCTAGTATTTAGTTAAGTTCAAAGGTTTTCTATCGATTAAGTTTATCACTTTGGATTATGCAGGGGTCAATTTTAAATGACCATAACTCTTAGAAAATAAATAATTAGAAGTCTCATGACATACCATATGAAAGCCCTTTAAATTAGCTTTTTAACTTAACTAGTTTCACCTCATTTGGTATTCGGAGTCAAAAGTTATGATCGTTTTACTGAAGACTGTCAGTGCAAAGCTCCAATATGAGACCCATTTATGAGTCGTAATTCAGAGTACGAACTGTAACGGTATCTCATGGAAAAAGTCAAAGAAGTTCAATTTTTAACCCCAAACTTTACGTACCCATCTACGGGTCGTAGAACCCTCTATAAGTCGTATCAGGGACTCGTAGAAAGTTTCAAAGACCCCGAAAAAAGTCCTGAAGTTTAGAAAGGTCCTCTACAGGTTTTAGAAGCCTCTACGAGTCATAGGGGGTTCTCATAGGTAGCCTGACCTGCAATTTTAAAAAGAGGGGTATTTTCAACTTTTTTCACCCTTTTAAGTCTAAACTTTATCAGTTTTCACCTAATTAAACCCCTAAAACATAGTATTCATATCATTATCTTCAAAACCCTCTCATTCACTCCTAAACATAAACTCTCACGAAGCATCAAGAAAATCATCAAGTTAGGTCAGCATCAAAGATCCATCATTAAGGTAAGTTATTCTCCATAAATTTCAAGCTTCTCAACCTAAATTTGTCCATCTATTCATGAATCTCTAAAAATAATCTTGCATCATAACCTAGGGCTTCAAGAAACGAATTCAAGAATTTCAAGAAAGGATTTCTTGATTCTTCTTTTTTCAAAAATTAGGGTTCTTCATCAAGAACTCTAAAGATTGTAAGTAAGGAATTCAAGGATCGAAGAGAAGTCCTTCAACCAATATTTTTTTCAAGTTCTGCTACTTTAAAGGAACTACAAAGAGAATTTTTTTTCTCAAGAATAAGAATCAAGGTTCCAAGATCAAATATTTTCTCCGAAAAATCTAGCATTCATCACATTATGATTGTAATATCAAAATTCTCAGATATGTAAGGCCTCCAAAAGTTGTTCTACTATTATTTTAGTATCTATAACCCCCAAATTCTACCCAAGAATAAATTTATAAGTTGAGATCAAGGTTTCCTCCATTACCAGTTAATTTTATCAAAATATTTGTTCATGTATTATTTTTGATAAAAAATCATGGTTTCTGCTGATTTTAGTACTAAGTTAAGTTATTGAGACAAGATTTACTGTTATGGTTACATTTAGGAGAACCCTATATCTATTTCATGAAAAGTTATTATATTCATGGTTTGAGTTGAGTTCTAAAAGTACTTAAAGCTTTGGTAATTGCAAAATACCTAAGTAACCAAGATCATGTTGAAATTAAATAGCTGGTATTGATACAACTTTCAGAAACAAAGAAGAGGGTCAAGTTGAGAAAAGTTAAGAAAAGTTAAAGTTGGGCTAAGTCCCAAAGAGAAGAAAGTAATACTTTAAGCAAGAATATTTTTTTTAGGTATGAGCATCATAAAAGTTATTTTGGGAGTAGTATTGAGCACCGATATGAGTGAGAGTAATAATAATTTAAACTCGTAAACTATATAGCCAGCGTAGGATAGGATCGGACCAAAAGTACAACTCCTCATTGCCACTGAGATGGCTCAGTTTTGGGATGGATCCACTCTCCTAGTTTTTGTTCCTTACTCTAGCAAAGTATGGGACGACTCTGGCAGTGTGGACAAGATGCTGCATAATCATGAAGCTCATAGTGATGGTTGTCGGTTAGAGAAACTCCACAAAAAGTAAAGTTTATTATTTTACATATTGAGATTTATCATATCTTTATTCAAGTATTTCTCTCTATTATGTTGCATAATAAATTGAGTTGAGCTACTTGCAAAACTAAGTATTTGGGTATCACATTTTTATATATTTATTTTGAAACGACCCTAAAATGTGCCTCAAAAGTGCTCATAATCGTAATTTCCATATATGTTAAACTCCGTGCGTGATATCAAAAGTTCGACTTCATATTCTTGATCGGGGGGCAATATTGAGTGATAAATGGGTCTAACCCCAATTTTAGAGCAACCGTATCAAAATTTAGATTTTCAAAGTTGGCGATTTCTAGTGAAGAACCGCGTCAGGGTGCCCTCCTATGTTATTTTTGCCCAATTTTTATTGTTTGGTCCAAGGCCTTTGGGTCTTAGGCCTAAATCTTCCCATACGTAAAAATATTTATACTTAGCCATATGTCACCTTCATATCATACAACACATTCCTCAATACTCTCTCAAACACTTAGCCAAATATTTCATCCAAATTCAAGTGTCCCAAACTCATTCCGAATATCAAAAAATTCATTCAAGCTTCAAGCTCTTATTCAAATTCAATTTAAGCTTATTTATGTCTTTTAAGACCATCATAGGTCCCTAAATCAAGCAAAGCTCAAAGGAATTTTCGTTGACTAAGTTTTGCACAAGTACCGATAGGATGGTCCACTTTAAAGAAGTATATATCTTAGAACACAAAGAAATGGGTGACCCACAACCTACCAAACTAAATCTCTTTGAATTAGCTTTCCAACGTACTTGGTTTCACCTTATTTAGAATTCGGATGAAGAAGTTATGCCCGTTTTTATAGAACTCATCTTTGCAAGGGTTTATACGGATTTTTGCCAAATTCCGTTTCATTATGGCATTCCATAAATTTAGTTATTTCTATTGGTCTTTTGGGGATTCCTATTCTATCTTAACACTTCCTAAAGACCTAAACCCTATTCCTAAAGATAAAATTCACTCCTCCAAATTGAAATACACTCTCAAATTCTCCCAAGAGCCTTTACCAAACCTCAAGAACAAGTTGTGGATTTCAAGACCCAATTCAAAGCTTCAACTCTTTCTCAACTCATTTTCAAGAAATTCAAGGTCTAAGGTATGTGGATTTCATTTATTGGTTCCTTTCACCCATGAAACTCAATCTTCCTTTTTATGAAAATGACATGATTTCAAATTGTATTTCTTATCGGTATCTATTATTATATAATATGATCATGAAATATATTGGGATTTTGTTAAATATTGTTAATTATGCATAAATATCTATTTTGAGCTTATACTATGAAGTGATCTTTGTCTATTGAGACTACACATGATTCAAGCTATGAGATCTATGAACTATTGTGAAGTTTGGATATGATTTACAAGTTACACATGATGGGGTTGTACCATGATGTTAGTGGGCTGATTTATATGATTTTAAGATGCATTGATTTTACTATTTCATGATCTATACACTTGCATTTTGCATGATTTGAACATGTCCTCATATGTGCCCACCAAGTATTTGATAAAATGCCAAGTTAAGAATTCTCAAGATATGTACATGTTTTACAAGTCAAGTGACTTCATGATGAATATGGGCTATCAAATATGTTATGAATTCATGAAATTAACTATGATTATGCAAGTATGAAGCTAAGCGATTTTTCAAGATTTTACCTCTTGTGAGCCTTTGATGTTGATGTTAATATAAGGGTAATGTTGATGATGACCTATTCTAATGTTTGAAGCTAGGCTCACCATTTGAGGTTAATGATGTTAAGAGATACTCGTGCTATGTCTCAATGTTTATTGCAAGTTATTAAAGTATGATTATCTTATATATTTTGTGAGATTAGACTTAGCACTGAGTGAACTAGAGGCGAGTCCCCAAGTCCCAAACCTACGTGCCACCACAAGTGAAGGGATTAGAGGCGATCCCCAAATATTTAAGAGGCAAGTACCCTAAACATGAGAGCTTGAGACGAGTACCCGAGTCCAAGAACTAAAAGCGACTACTCGGTTCATACAAGACTTAGTGAATCCACCTAGGCATTAGAAGGTTCACCTTAGCAAGTAACTTGCCCCTTCCTTCTGGTGTAGGGTAGATATTGGAATTCCAAGTTGTAGCTCGCTTGGTCTTATTTTATGCTGGTTGAAGTTTCTTTCCACACTTATATATTATGTTCTATATAATATTAATGATTTGCAAAGCATGATTTACTTAAGCATAGATCAAATATGCCATATTGTTATTATGTTATCTATTTATTATTATTATTATGCATTTTGACCATATTGTCAATCTCTTGTTGCATTGCATCTTACATAGTACATTCAAACGTACTAATGCATACTCTATGTCTACATGATGTTACTATGTAGGAACTGGAGCTCCATTTTGTCACGACCCAACCCCGGGGCCGTGAATGGTGCCAATAGGACACCGCGACAACCGCTTATACTGAATCTTTACTT
>JAOTQJ010000049.1:10021957-10037608 GCA_025642045.1 Solanum sejunctum
GGTGTTGTCATTATGATTGATTGTGCCCTTAACTTGTGCTTTGAAAATTATAATATGATGCAGTACCATCTTTATTATGTATTATGTATTATGTATTATGTATTGCTGGATCGGAATAACTTTTCGTGCAGGTTGTAGTCGTGGATATGGATTGGGACTAAAGGAGTTTGTGTATTCTATTAGACTTCCTGGTTTTGTTAGTTGACTTGCTGAGTACCGCATGGTATTTGGTACTCACCCCTTGCTTCTACACTCGTGTAGGTGGTGAACTCGGGCTGTGAATAGTAATTCCTTGATCCGCCGAGGCTTCTCAGGAGACGAAGAGAGGTAGCTATTGTTATCTGGCTGACTCTCTTGTTCCTATTCTGCTGTACTTGTTCTATTTGAGAAGAAGGACAGTTTGGACTTATATTTCCTTATTTTTCTGTATTTCTGGTGGCTGGTACGCGTGACAATCATTCCTTGGGTGGGGTTTAAGTTTATGGAAATTTTCAGTTTTAGTTATGTATTTAGTTAAAATGTTTCTGCGTATTATATTTATTATCCCTTTTGAGTTAAGTCTGACTTGCTCTGGTGGGATTGAACAAGTGCCATCACGCCTAATTTTTGGGTCATGACATGTAACTGCCAATGTGATGAAAAGGCAAAAATAGGTAAGTCTCTCCAAGATGAGAGGTTGATTCAATTTTTGATGGGTTTGAATGATGCCTATGTTGCTAGTAAGAGTGACATATTAATGCTCTCACCACTACCCTCTATAGATCATACTTACTCACTTTTAATGCAAGATGAAAAACTAAGAGAAGTGTTTGTCAACTCACATTTTTCAAGAAGCTCTGCCTCTTTCTTTGCTACAAATCAGACAACTCATGATCAAAAGTTTGATTATTTTCAGTCCAAAGCTAAGAAGAACAATCTAGTTTATTCAAACGGTAAAAAGCCAAGACATTCAGTCGATAAATGCTTTAGAATAATAGGTCTTCTAGCTGATTTCAAATTCAATAAAATCAAGAAGTTTCAAAAAAATATGAAAATCAGTGTTGCTTTTATAGACAATACTCAGGAGCAAAACTTTGATGACTTTGAAAGTGATAATATCGAGAAATATTTCACTCCAGATGAGTGCTCTCAACTGAAACAACTGCTTCATCTTACCAAAATGAACTAATCAGGGAGTTACTAAAAATCCAGTAGCCAATGCAGTTACTTGTGTTAGTAAACTTTCTAACAAATTATCTTGTAAGGCTCTTATTATTAAACATAAAATATGGATATTAGATTCAGGTGCAACAATACATATGTGTTTTAATTCAAAGACATTCTTGTATCTAAATAATCTTCAAAGTTCTATATATGTTGATCTACCTAATTCGTAGCGTTAAAGTGACTCAGTCTGATCGTATCAAGTTACATCCTAAGTTTATACTTGAAAATATCTTATACATTTCTTTTTTCAGATACAATCTCATTTCTATCTACAAATTATGTAAACAATTGAGTTGTTTCCTGATTTTTCCTCTTTTTGATTGTTATATGTAGGGCCCTCTGATAAAGAGGCTACTGGAATTTGGTAAAATAAGAAAGTATCTTTATCTTCTAGACTTAAGTTTTCAATATCCTAAGGAATTCGTTGGCAGAGATGCTGCTACGCCCAAGCTAGATAGTCCTAGATGTCTTTCTGCTTTTAAATCTTTTTTAATTTCTATAAAGAACAACTCTGATGTAAGGCTATGACACCTAAGATTAGTGCACATGCCATTTTTAGCAATGAGAAATGTTTGTTCCAGTCAACTATTTCCTTCTCATTTTGATTCTACTTGTAATATTTGTCCATTAATAAGACAAACAAAATTACCTTCTCAATCTAGTGAGATTGAAAATAAGAATATTTTTGAATTAATTCACATTGATGCGTAGGGACCTTATAAAAATATCACACATGATGGATACAAGTACTTTTTAACTATAGTTGATGATTGTAGCAGAGAGTGAGTGATATGATCTGGTAATGTTTTAAAGTTGGGAGGAAGTATTTTATTTTTGAAATTCTTTGCATCTGAAGGAATAATTCATCAAACCTCTTGAGTCCACACTCCACAACAAAATGGAGTTGCAAAAATGAAACATAGCCATCTACTTGAAGTTTCTAGGACTCTTTTTCACCAATCTAAATTACTTATTTTCTATTGGGGAAAATGCCTACTCATAACCACTTTTCTAATCAATAGATACCCTTCTAGAATTCTCAAAGGAATGACACTAGAAAAATTATTCAAGAAACCACCAACCTATTCCAGCCTTATAAGTTTTGGTTGCCTATGTCATGCAGTAACTAGTTCACAAAATAGAAAAAAATTTAAGGTTAATTCCGTTGCTTGCATATTCATAGGTTATCCCTATGGAAAAAAGGGGTACAAGCTTTTAGAGTTAAGTAGCTGGAAATTTTTTATTTTTTAAAATGTCATATTCAATGAAGATGTACATATTTTTTCCATATCTTCGAATCAATCAAATCTAACACCTACTTTTCATATCAAATAATGTGTCAAATATTTCTATTTCTACATTTTTCAATCTAAAAAATATCATCACTCCTCTTGATACTACATATATAAAAATTGAATCACCTATTGTTTCTTCACGTAAAGAACAAATTCGTTAGTTCCTCAATCTACTTACATTTCCTCCCCACAGGTTTCACCTATTTCTGCTCCTAGACTCGAATTAAGAAAATCAAAAGGAACTCACACTTGACTTGCTTATCTTGAGGAATATATTTCCGATGTTGCATTTCTTATTAATTTGGTAGATACTTATTTCATAATCTATCAGTCCACAAAACTATTCTTTTGATAGCCTATCAGCTACAAATCAACATGAGATGAATTTTGTTTCTAACATATTTAAACCAACAAGCTTTACATAAGCAGAACTTCATCCAGGATAGAAACAAGCAATAGATATTGAGTTTCAAGCATTAATTTAGAATTAGAGTATGGAAGGTCATGGAATTGCCACCGGGAAGAAAATCTCTACCTTGCAAATGGTGTATAATATCAAACACCATTCAAATGAAAATATAGAAAGTTTAAAGGTGAATTTAGTTATCAAGGAAGATATTCAAAGGGAGAGAATTGACTTCAATGAGACCTTTTTCCCTATGATTAGGATGACTACAATCAGGTGTTTCTTCACAATTATAGTCAAAAGTGAAAAATTTCACAACTTGATGTGAACAATGCCTTTCTATATGGGGAATTAGAGGAAGAGATGTACATGAGGTTTCCTCCGAGAATGCTTGCCTCTAGCCTACACAGGCAAGCCTACACCATGTATGCAGACTTAATAAATCTATATATGGATTGAGACATGCTTCTAGATACTGGTACTCAAGATTAACCGAGGCTCTAAATTTCATAAGATTCACCCCTTTAATGTTATTCACTAATTTTATAGAAATTAGCGGATACTATTCAATTGTGTCTGTCTATATGGATGATATTGTTCTTATAAGGAACTTTCCAGAGGAGATTTCACAGTTGAAGGCATTGTTGGATTCAAAGTTCAGAATTAAAGATTTGAGGAACTTACATTACGTTTTGAGAATAAAAATTCTTAAGGAACTACATGGAATGATTATCAATCAACAAATATTCACACTAAAGCTTCTAAGTGAGTTCAATTGTGATCATTTAACAGTGATGTCATCACCATTGGATCATTCTTCTAAATTGAGCACCAGCGAAAGGGAATTTTTGGCAAATCCAACTTCTTATCGGAGGCTGCTTGGAAAGCTAAATTAGTTGACCAACATACGACCTAATCTATTTTTTACAATGCATCATCTTAGCCAATATATGCAACAACCATGAAATCCTCATTTCAAGGAAGCACTTCAGTTCTAAGATACTTGAGATCAAATCCAAGTCAGGATCTTTTTCTATCTTCAACTTTGTCATTCTCTTTGGTTGCATTCTGTGACGCAAATTGGGGTCCTTGCCTTGACATTTGAAGATCTATCAGTGAATTTTTTATTAGTCACGGAGGATCTCTAATTTCATGGAAGTTAAAGAAATAAGCTTTCGTATCACTGTCTTCAACTAAAGCGGAGTATTACTTTATGAGAAGGGTAATTGCCGAAATCACTTGGTTAACTCGATCGCTTACAGATCTTGGAGTCAATCCTTTAATTCCAGTTCTGATTCACTTCAATAACAAAGTCGCAATACATATTGCTTGAAACTCTGTATTTCACAAGCGAACAAAACATGTAGAATTGGATTGTCACTTTGTAAGACAACAATTCTTATCTAGTTTGGTATCTCTTCAATTCGTTCCATCTTTATCATAACTGGTCGATATCTTCACTGAATCTTTATCCGGACCAACACATTATGTAATACTCGGCAAGTTGCACATCACTTCACTATCTCTCCAACTTGAAAGGGAGGGAGGTGTTGGAACTGAACTATCAAAATCTGCTACACATGTAGATATGGAAATCACAAGCCTAAGTTTAAAGAAGAATAGTACATGTGGCAATATCAGAGACTATCACCTAAGAAATGATCAAAATAATCTCAATCGCTTGATCTCATTGAAGGGAAACAAAAGACTAATGGATAGAATTTGTAGGTACTCATTTTTGTACAAATACAACAAAACAATATATATATATATATATATAATAGTACAAATAGATATATATTTGATATCTAGCGTAGAACTAATTACACATCAACATGTATAGAAAATCTGCTCGTTTTAATTTTCCTTTGGATGCTTATATATATACATTGTACAGATGAAATGAAAAAAAGAGAAGAAATTTTTTCCCAAGTCTGATTCTTCTCTTAATTACCTTTCTTCAAAATGAGATAACAAAATATAATGGGTTGAAATTGACTAATTTAGCTTTAGTGGGGACCATTAAAGTTCATATCAAAAAACATTTCTTTAACCAAGAGTTCCATAATTAATCAAATTAAGGTAGATCCAATTCATTGAAAAATAAAAAAATTATTATTTTAACACTTAGGAAAAAAAGCCAAAAAAGAGAAAGACTCACTTCAATCTATAGACATTAGGGCTTTCTAATGGATCTATTAAATTTATCAAGCTATTCCAAAGAATCAAAACAATTAATTATCGATGAATTCAGGCGTGAACTTCCAAACCACACTGTAAGCTAAAGTATAACCGACAAATGAAGCAACAACTGGTACCTTAGAATAGACTAGAGTAATTAATTTGAAAGATCATTTAATAAAATTGAAATAACTGAATTTAGGATTGTTTCATCAAGTAAAAGAAACTAAACGAAATTTATAACAGTCTCAATCTTATTTTTTTCTTTTTTTCATTTTATGTTTGAACATTGTGGAGCTAAACTATCCTAATGCTTCTTTTGTCTAAAGTAAAACAATAATAATTAAGATAAGCATGAAAATGAAAGTTTGTATAAATATACTCAATACGTCAAGTGTGTTTCTTTTCTAATTTATTATACTGACTTGAATTACTAATAGCAAAATTGTTGAATATATACTATTAATCATGTTTTTCGATATAGTAAGTAGTACTTATAAGTAGAAAATATTGTTTATTCAATCTTAATAAGATATCAAGAAGCTATTAATGAGTTAACAAAATGTAGTGGGGTAAAATTGCCTAATTCAACTTTTGCAGGGACCACTAAAGTCCAGTGGGGTAAGCTGAATAGTAAAGAAAAAAGAAAGCTAAAACCTAGTAAACGTTATCCCTCCACTTTGATTCTCATTCTTCACTGTGGCGTCTCGTACACTGAGAAGATATTCACTTCAGCCTAAGCAACTTTCATCATATGTTGTATTGCCATCCAATTTAAGCAAATCAAGGTAACCCCTTTTCCTTATTTGTCACTTTTTCGATATGTGTGTGTCTCAATTTTGAACTATATGTGTTTGTAACTACGCTAACTATCTTGAATCAGTTCGATCTGTTCTTTTTTGTCATATTTCCCAGTACCCATCATTCTTGTGTTGAAAACAATTCATAAAGTCTCAGTCTTTGGTGGGGTTGTTGATAAATTACTTAAACGTCATTCTTGATGGATCTGTGAAGATATGTGTGTGAAGATGTTGTTGTTTTCCCTGTTTAATGTAGATTCTGTGGGCTTTCTGATAGAGAAGTGATGGCAGAAGAAAGTGGCAAAAGTTTTGCCCGAAGGAACCAATTGTTGGACATAGAGAAACAGGTTCATAAGTGGTGGGCAGAAGGTGATGTTTTTAAAGCTGAACCTAAAGAATCACCTCCTAAAGTGGGGGAAAAGTTTTTTGGGAATTTTCCTTTTCCTTATATGAATGGATATCTACATTTGGGCCATGCTTTTTCATTGTCAAAACTAGAATTTGCAGCAGCATATCACAGATTGAGAGGTGCTAGTGTTCTTTTGCCTTTTGCATTCCACTGCACTGGGATGCCCATAAAAGCATCTTCGGATAAGCTTTCGAGGGAGCTGTCAATTTTTGGAAACCCACCTGTTTTTCCTGTTAGGGAAGAGGAGATTGTTGAAACAGAAGTGAAGGTTGAGACTGAAGGAAATCAGCCTGCACCGGATGGGAAATTTAAAGGCAAAAAATCAAAGGCAGTTGCAAAGACTGGCGGTGATAAGTACCAGTGGGAGATAATGAGGAGTTATGGTCTGTCAGACGAGGAGATTGCCAAGTTTACAGATCCATATTACTGGCTAACATACTTTCCACCGCTGGCTGTTGAGGACCTGAAGGAATTTGGATTGGGTTGTGATTGGCGTAGGGCTTTTATAACAACTGACATGAATCCATACTTTGATTCGTTTGTTCGGTGGCAAATGCGAAAACTGAAAGCCTTGGGAAAGATTGTTAAAGATCTCAGGTACACCATATATTCACCCCTTGATGGTCAGCCATGTGCTGACCATGACCGTGCTTCTGGTGAAGGAGTTATTCCTCAGGAGTATACTCTTATTAAGATGGAGGTTGTCTCACCTTTTCCACCAAAGATGAGTGTTCTGGAGGGGAAAAAGGTATTTCTCGCAGCCGCTACACTGAGACCAGAGACCATGTATGGGCAAACAAATGCTTGGGTTTTGCCAGAAGGAAAATATGCTGCATTTCAGATTAATGATACTGAGGTTTTTGTCATGACTTATAGGGCAGCTCTTAATCTAGCCTACCAAAGGTTGTCTCATATCCCTGAGAAGCCCACTTGTTTGGTTGAATTGTCTGGTCAAGATCTTATAGGTTTGCCCTTGAGGTCTCCCTTGGCATTTAATGAGATAATTTACACTCTGCCCATGTTATCTGTTCTTACTGAAAAGGGTACTGGAATTGTAACTAGTGTTCCCAGTGATTCCCCAGACGATTATATGGCCCTCCATGATTTGAAGTCAAAGCCAGCTTTCAGGGCCAAATTCGGTGTGAAGGATGAGTGGGTCATGCCGTTTGAGATAGTTCCAATTATCAACCATCCAGATTTTGGAGACAGGTCAGCTGAGAGAATTTGCATTGAAAAAAAAATCAAGAGTCAAAATGAGAGAGATAAGCTTGATGAGGCAAAGAAAACAATTTACAAGGGTGGGTTTTATGAGGGAATCATGATTGTTGGAGAATTTGCTGGTATGAAAGTCCAAGAAGCAAAAGGTCTGATCAGGAGCAACCTTTTGGAGACTAATCAAGCTGTAGTATATAGCGAACCTGAGAAAAAAGTCATGTCGCGATCCGGGGATGAGTGTGTTGTGGCTTTGACTGATCAATGGTATCTAACTTATGGAGAATCAGAATGGAGGAAGGCTGCAGAGGAGTGTTTGGCAAGTATGGACCTCTACTCTGATGAGACGCGGCATGGCTTTGAGCACACACTCAGCTGGCTTAATCAGTGGGCTTGTTCTCGCAGTTTTGGGCTTGGAACTCGTATTCCTTGGGATGAGGAATTCTTAGTCGAGTCCTTGTCCGATTCCACTATTTATATGGCATATTACACAGTGGCACACTTCTTGCAGAAAGGGGACATGTATGGTAATGATCATTCTTCAGTGAAACCAGAGTACTTGACAGATGAGATCTGGGAATTCTTGTTCTGTGATGGGCCTTTTCCTGAAAATTCTTCTATATCTTCTTCTCTTCTAAAGGAGATGAAGCAGGAATTTCTCTACTGGTATCCATTCGATCTCAGAGTTTCCGGCAAGGATCTTATTCAGAATCATCTTACCTTTTGCATATATAACCACACTGCCATCTTCCCGAAGCATCACTGGCCACGTGGTTTCAGATGCAATGGGCACATAATGCTGAACTCTGAGAAGATGTCCAAGTCCACTGGAAATTTCCGAACACTCCGTCAGTCAATTGAAGAGTTTTCAGCTGATGCCACACGCTTTTCTCTTGCTGATGCGGGTGATGGGATGGACGATGCTAACTTTGTCTTTGATACAGCTAATTCTGCTATCTTACGTCTCACAAAAGAAATAGCATGGATGCAGGAAGTTCTTGATGCAGAAACATCTTTAAGAAGTGGGCCATTCACATATGCAGACCGTGTATTTGATAATGAAATAAATATTGCAGTAAGGACTACAGAGAAGAACTATAGTGAATACATGTTCCGGGATGCTCTGAAAACTGGTTTTTATGATCTTCAGGCTGCCAGAGATGAGTATAGGCTTTTCTGTGGTTCAGGAGGCATGAACCGGAATTTGCTATGGCGATTTATGGATGTTCAAACACGACTTATTGCGCCGATCTGCCCACATTATGCTGAGTATGCCTGGAGAAAGCTTTTAAAGAAGGATGGTTATGGCATAAAAGCTGGGTGGCCAGAGGCTGATTTGCCAGATCTTAACCTTAAGAAGGCTAACAAATATTTGCAAGACACAATTGTCTCAATGAGGAAGCTGCTTCAGAAGCAAGTTTCTGGTTCAAAGAAAGGAAATGCAAATTTGAGTAGCCAAAACAAACCATCTGTTGGCCTGATTTATGTGGATGAGCAGTATAGTGGATGGAAAAAGGAATGTCTGGAGATCCTGCAGAGGAAATTCGACACTTCAACCAGCTCCTTTGCACCTGACAAAGAAATCCTCTCCGAATTGCAGAAGAGTGATATTGAGCAACAAGGCAATTTCAAACAAATACAGAAGCTCTGTATGCCATTCTTGAGGTTCAAGAAAGACGAAGTTGCGGCTGTTGGGGTTCAAGCATTGGACTTGAAACTTCCTTTCGGTGAGATTGAAGTCCTTAAGAAGAACTCGGACTTGATCAAGAGACAGCTTGGTCTTGAGACATTGGAGATATTATCTATGACAGATGATGCTCTGGAGAGAGCAGGGCCTCATGCTGCAGTTGTGAAGCAGAATCCTCCATCACCAGGGGATCCAACTGCCATCTTTCTCTGAGTAATTCGTTTTTGCAACATAAGTTATTAACTGTTCTTTTTTGAGATCATAGTAATACTTTCTCTTTTTAGGTCTTCTGTTTTCCTAGCATTCGGCCTGCATTCTATCACTAGCTGAAGTTTTCTGCTGAGTTTTAGGTCCAAACTAGTGGTTTATTTGCTTCAATCATGAATATGGAGCAATTGCAATTATACCTCCACATTATTGCTCATTGAGTAGCAATTTGATACTTCGGACATCTTTGAGTTTACCATTCTACCATGTGTCCTAGTTGTATCTGCTTTTGATCGTTTCTGCTTATAGCTTGATTATCCTGTGATGCTGTATGAGGGCAGTCAAAGTATGACTGTATGTTGTTGAGTAGTTTATGTAATTTTAAGATTCTGAGGCCCTTATTTATTCAGATCAATTTTGTAACTGCTGGTCCCATTTCTTTCTTGCCAGAATCCCATTGAACCTACTTTTCAGTGTCTGTGTTATGTTCTATGTTGCTCGGACTCTCCAAAAATGTTCTTGCACCTGTGTCAAATCGTCCAAAAATACTCTAGTTTTGAATGATTTGACACTCACCAGTCGGCATTTTTAAAAGTTTGAGTGACGTAGGTTACGTTACTCAAGTGAATTGAGTTGTATAAAGGTATATGGTGTTTGCTAACGTTAGTTCCTTGGAATCTTCTGAATAAACTAATTTTCATTCAGGTTTAAGGTGAATCTAAATGTGAAAATTTATTCTACTGTGTAGTAAATTAATGATGAATTCATCCGAAATGGGGTGCACAAAAAGAGAGCGGAACTCTTCAAGAGTTGGTATTTACATTAATGACGAGCATTCGGTTAAATTACCATACAGAGTGGCAGATTATTACGCAACCAAAATGAAAAAGATTTTGAGGAGCGGAAAGTCACTGTGCTCCTGCCGAGGAGCAGGGTAAAACCATTCTCAAAAGGGAAAGGTTTAGCGTATAAGAATGACATTCATTTCCTGGAATGAAGCCTTGCCCAATAAACTGGCTTGGAAACAAACAAATAGGTGCGTGCGGCACTCATGAAGGAATGCCAGTGATATATTGGAGGAAGGTGAGGAAGATGTCAAGTGGCCCTTTGTGGGCTGGGCCACACACATGCTAAAAAAGACAATTACAATGGGAAGCAAGGTCATAAGGCAAAGTGAATCTGTAAAGATTGCCTAACAAAGAGTTGGTGGTTAAAAATATACTCAAAAGAATTTTGATTTTTTAATTTTATACCTAAACTATCAAGTTTGCAAGTTTTCTACTTGAATTGTCACCAATTATTTATTATAATATCTCACATATCAATTATTTCATTTTTCTATCTGAAATATCATCATAGTTACATAAATCTGTGGAATTTGATTTTTTTTCAGCATTAATTAGAATCAAGTTGAAAATGAATATTGTCATCTTTTCTCCCAATACTGTCATGTCCTTCATACTTGGTTGAAATAACCAGAACACTAGGAAATAAGATACTAACCGAGCACACCATTGCTATTTTTCTTCGACTTGGATGACATTTAAGGTTCAAAACCAACAATACATATATATATATATATATATATATATCCATTATAAAAATATAAATCAAATTTATCAGAAAGGCAAGGATGAACTATCGAATATAATAGCTCGTTCAAATTTCACATTGAGCTAATTTTAGAAACCTACCTTCAAGATTCGCTTCGTAATACTAATTTTATTTTAAACTACATCTATCACAAAATCTGGCCTATCGGTGTCCTGCATTGGCATGTTCCCAGCTGCACGAAATATAGTGACATCCATGAAGATCTGATAGCCTTTAATCACTTCAAATACACAAACATCCCCCAATTTTATCTGATTGTCAAGCACGAACGCTCTCCAGCCAATGCTAATTTTAGCTTGTGCTGGTCCCAGATAGTATGCGACAGGCCAAGATCCTCTGCCTGCAACCCGAAGCATTATGTCGCTGCAGTTTCCCGGGATATATTTCTTAGCAAATCTCAACTTTATGCACTGCCAAAAGAGATGAACTCAATGAATTGTGTTTGAATAAAGATTTGAGTATGTAAGTATACGCACTCTGGGTAAATTTGAAGAGCTTACCAGATAATTGCACGATCTGGAGATATACGAAGGGTGCATAAAAGCTATGAAGAATGGATTCTTCGACTTGAAATTCGCTTTTGCTCTTTGGTATGCTGTAGCTTTCTCTTTGTCCATTACTGTCCTTCGCACATCATAGAACATACTAGATTGCTGCTTGTGCATCTTGTACCCTTCACCGCCGTTTGCTTCACACAGATAATTAAGATCACTGTGTTAATACAAAATATACATGTAAACAGATGGCTGATACAAATAAGAGCAGATCATACTCACTTAACTGGTCCTCTCTTGTGCAAGAAGGAGAAGCAACACCCTCTAGCAACTTGTCAATCTCCTTTATTTTTTTTATGTGAATGTCAAGTGAAACATCATCCTCTGTATCCCCTTCTCTTTTTATTGTTGGATTGTCCTAATTGACAATGGCCTAGGAAATCAACCGAATGCACAACCTTGTCTGAGAATTTCGTTTTCTCTCTGTTACTTCTTGGGGTACCATGTAGGATCTCAATAGAATCATCATCCGATTCGGTGGACCGTGTACCAGGGGCTTTCAAGAAAATATTTATGAAGGATTATAAATTTACCATTTTCCCCAGACCAACTGACCAAAAAGGCTTTAATTAATTGACAGACACATATATGTTGGAATGTTGGCCATACGGATGTGGACCGTAACTTCCGTAACCTTCATGGATGTGGTTTGTAACTTTCGTGAAAGTTGCAACTACCACTACATCCACTATCCATGGAAGTTACACAACTACATCCACTACTTCTTTAACTCCACTACTCTTCCACTTCTCACTAATAGTAACCACCGACTTCCCACTATTATTCTACAATAACTATAAATAGGAATACATCTGGTTAAAGGTCCGTAAACACGAATCTCTTTCTAAACTCCACACCATCTTAAGTAAGATTTGACTGTTTAGAAAACGTACCGGAAGGTGGAAAACAAATGACGACAATTCTGACTATATGTCCAATGACTAGAGGTATACTGATCTACTGCGCTACTGCTCTATGTTTTCTTACAATAGATACTCATTTTTTGTGATGTTCTAATTTGATTCCCTTCAAAGCTTGTAGACAAAATACGCAACCAAATTAAGTGCATAAAGAAATGGGTGCTACACTTACCTAACGATTCTTTTGTCTCTGTAACTTTCTTAGATTTTTCTGAAGCCTCAATATTCTCTTCCTCATCCTCTTTCTCTTCAACATTTTCTAGCTCATCCTCGGAACTGCTGAGCTCCTCAAAATGTGGAATGTTGGTACGAGGTTTCTTGGAGTAAGCCAGTACCTGGAAGGTCGATTTCTCAACAAGATAGAAGATCAACACGTCCCCTAGCTCCAACTTGTTATACACCACAAACCATGGTCAGTCTCCTTCACATATGAAATAATCAGATGCTTCCCTCACTATTTTGGCTTCCCAAGACATCCCTTCATCCGTTTTCAGTAAGGCTGTCTTGGCCAACATCTTCTTGTGTTCCTTGACGAAAGCAGCCGGCATTCGCTAACAAATTGGATTATCAATTTTAGTAAAACGATACAAACCCAAGAGCATGGATAGACTTAAAGGAAAAAAAAAACTTACTATTTTATGGATAAAGCCTTGTTCAAGTAGATTGGAGAAGGATGCTTGGTGCTGGGTTTTGAAAATTGAAATGACCGGATGAAGAGGAGAAAAAGGATAGGGAAAACTAGTACGGCTGAAGTTGTACGTTTATATGCTGCCGAGTCTCACTTTTGTTAGTTGTTACTGCACCATCTCACGCTACACATACAATAGTTGTGTGAGGAGTGGGTCCCGCCTATGAATCTAGTTCGGTTTTAAATCGCCCTAGTTATGAGTAATTAATTATACCCAAACAATAGTTATTTATCTAATTTTTTCATAAAAGAATTGCTTCCTTTTGTTTCAATTTACTTGACAACTTACAAATATTGAGGTTCAAATAAGTTTTTCTTTTCTTTGATTAGAATTTTCTCATATATCTTTTAAATATTTTAAATTATTAATTATTGCAACATATATTTTTTTCTAAACAATTTACAAATATGCGAATTCTATTTAAAAAAACTTAAAAATATTTGAATTCAGAATCAAAATAAAAAATCTTTGACTTTCAAGAATCGAACAATGCCAAATAATTTGAGACAACAAAAGTATAACATATTTTAGACAACAATTTTTTTTAAAAACTTCTTCCCCCCTAAATTCCATATGGATTCAAACTATCACATTTATGAAAAGAGATAGATAGACTTACCGTCATTTGTATTACATTATTCACAATAATAACAACATATTTAAAAAAAATTTATACATAAACACAGAAAGAAGATGGTACATATATAATCATATCTCTACTTTATTATTATATGTCTAATTGCTTCGTAAAGTGAGATAAGATACATGGACGGATAGAGGTGAATTTCTTCATATGAAAGAAATGCTATAGTAATTACAGAATAATAACATGAAAAAATAAGGGCAAGGTTAGGATGATTTTGGTATTTAAAAAAGAAAGAATATGGAGAGAGGAGAAAAAGTGAGAAATTTTCCACTTGCCAGAATTATGAAAAAAAAACAGTGAACGAGAATACTCAGACGGCAGTAGTAGCAAATTGATAGGTGGCCTCACACATCGTGTGTGTGTGTGTGTAGCGGGAAATGGTGCAGTAATAATAGTCAGACTTGCCAATATATAAACGTACAAATTCACCACCAATAGCTAGTCTAGTTTCCTCCTCTCTTCTCTTCTTCCCTGTTCTTTACTGTCACTTCAATTATCAAAATGCCGATGGATTCCAGCAACAACCATCCATCTTTCTCCAACCTATTTGGACAGGCTTTATCCATAAAATTGTAAGTTTTTGTTTTCTTTTTTCACATCTATATTCTTGCTTTGATTTGTTTATAACTGAGTTTTTCCTGAATCTGTTAGCGAATGCCGGCTGCTTTTGTCGAAGGACACAAGATGTTGGCCAAGACGGCCTTACTAAAAGCAGATGAAGGGCTGTGTTGGGAAGCCAAGATAGTGAGGGAGGCTCTGATTACTTCATATGTGAAGGAGACTGGCAACGGTTTGTGTTGCATCACAAGTTGGAGCTAGGGGACATGTTGATCTTCTTTATCATTGACAAGTCCACCTTCCAAGTCCTGCTCTACTCAAAGAAATCTCTTACCAACTTTCGACAGTTTGAGGAACTCAGCAGTTCCGACGAAGAGGAGGTAGAAAATGGTGAAGAGAACACTGAAGCTTCAAGAAGATCAAAGAAAGTTAAAATGGAACCAGTGAAATTATCTGAAACGAGGGTTGATCCACCAGGTGGCTCCAAAGGTAGGGGAAATCCATGCTATTCACATTTAGGTAACCTTGACCTCTTTCTAGTTTATACATTTGGCGTATTCTGTTGTTTTCATTTTACTATGCATCCACGAGATTGATGACTAGCACAATATGAACAAACGATTCACATAAATTAATCTTACTTGCCTGATTTGGGATACGTTCTGATCTTTGTTGATTTTTTGTCATTTTTGAACAACTTAAAACACTCTTTTAGCCTATTTACAGACTACATGCATGTGGTTGCCTTTGATTCCCTCCCTGGAGCTCTTATGGTTTGTTTGTTTCTGTCTAAGCTCCAGAAACTAACAAAGCGAATGAAGTAAAAATGGAGCCAGTAATTCTATCAGATTCCGAAGAAGAGAGGGTTGATCCATCCAGTGGCTCCAAAGATGGGAGAAATCCATGTTGTTCACATCCAGGTAAGTTCCACCTTCTTATATATTCAAATTGGCTATAGTTTATCTGTGCACGCACTAGATACATGGTAGACACAATGAAAACAAATGATGCATATAGATCATACTAGACTACTTGGGGTGATCTGAACTGATGTTGTTGCTTGTATTAAAGTTTGCTATTTTGGTAACTTAAAACACTCTTTTAGCCTAGTTAAAGATTTGTATATCATTGTGAGTCCTGACTAGTAAGTATGAGATTCCCTTTGAGTCCCTCTCCTGCATAGTCTTCTATTGGGCATTGTCCCTCCTACATGGAGGAAGAGCCCAATTAATTTTGGGCTCCTATATTTTATTTTGGGCTCTTTAAT
>JAOTQJ010000049.1:10041352-10054113 GCA_025642045.1 Solanum sejunctum
AGCTTGGAAGTGGGTCTTGGAATCTAAACTTGTTCTTGAGTTTCCTTGAAATTGGGATTGGGGTCTTGGTGGAGGCTATTGAGAGAATTGAGAGTGTATTTGAGATGAGAATAATGAGTTTGATCCTTAGGAATATTGTTTAGGTCTTTTAGGAAGGTTAAGGTAGCATTGGAAGTCTAAAAATGCCATTAGAATAATTACAATTTACGAAAATGTCATTAGTGATAGGATGGAAATTTTGGCAAAGTGGTGCCCCATGGAAGGTCCAACGAATCATGTGGTACTCCACGGGTCATACGGAGTGCCCGTGACAAAGTACTTAGTCTAAAGAATTAAAGTTGAAAATCAATTGGAAAAAGACGTCTCGTCGTGACCACGGAGGCCTCCACGGGTTGTGTGGAGACTCATGGCACCATATTTGGTGCTGGAAAATGTTTTCCAGGCTCCATGACAAGGGCCACGACCCGTTTCACCTGCTATGACCCGTGTGGGTGGTCGTGATCCATGCCTTAGCCTCAAACTCACCTCCACACATACCAAGACTCCCTTACTCACCTTCACACCCCTCCTCACGACTAGTGGCAAGCCTCACGACCCGTGCCATTGGTCATAGTCCATGCCTTAGGCTCAAAATGGTTTTTCCCAGTCTTACATGCTTCACACGACCCGTACTAGTCACTACTACCCGTATACGTGCCCATGGAGCTTCACTACATGGGAGGATCTCACAAAAATGGTCATAACTTCTTCATACGAATTCAAAATGAGGTGAAACCAAGTGCGTTGGAAGCTAACTCAAAGAGCTTTTATTTGACATGTTGTGGGCCACCCAGTTCCAAATGTGCTAAAAGTTGTTCTTGTTTAAAGTTAACCCTTCTATCGGTACTTGTATCGAACTTAGCCAACGAAAATTCCTTTGAACTTGGCTTGTCGTAGGGGGCCCATGACGGCCTTAAACAACATAAATAAGCTTGAAAATTCGTGTTCTTACAAAATATTTCACACTTACTAAAAACAACTACAGGTTGTTTATTAAAAAAATTACACATTATTTAGCAAAAATTTAGAATAATCAGTTGTTTACATAAAAAAATTTTCAGAATATTATCTAAAATCACAGAAATATACTTTCCTATTTATTCTTCTTGAGGTAATGCTCAAATAAAGTATAAATACATATTAAAAAATGATTCAACAATAAAGAAAAAAATACCATGAATAGACCTAATTTGAGAAGATCAAGTTATTTGAAAGAATATAATGTGTTAATATTAATTTAAAAAAAAAAGAAAGAGAAAAGAAGAGGAAGAAGATGATACCTTGTGAGATGATCAGTTGCATTTCTCGCTTTTCCTTTGTCTTTTATATATTAGGTCTTATGCAAATATCCAAACTTTAGGGTATATATAAAAATTTAATTGTTAAATAAATATAATCCCCATTAAAAAAGAGTCTCTTTTACTACATTCTTTAGACTTGTATTTCCTTTTTTTTTAAATTCTAACTCTCAAAAGTCTTTTTTAATTCACTCTCCCAATCTGTGTTGCATTTAATATTAAAGAAAAAAGACTCAAATATGTTATCGAATTTTGAAAAAAATCTAATTTATGTTATCCGTTAAAAGTTTGTCTCATTTATACTATTATCGTTTGAAAAAAGGTTCATTTATGTCATTATTTTTAAACTCCAATTTTGTAAAATCACTTAAACAACTTAAAAAATTTTAAATTGGAGTTTTGGATCAAAGGTAGTCTTTTTGATCATTCAAGAAGGCCAAGAACACATAAAAAATACGAAGAACTTTCAAATTTTCAACTTTTTCAAATATTTACAAAATCACCCCAAATTTAAAAAGTAGGATTCCTTTAAGCTAGAACCAAAATATAATATTTTTGAAGCTCAAATTTAATCTAATTAAATAAGACCTATTTGAATTTTTTTTCAAAATTAAATGATAACGATAAATACATCAGGTGATGATGACTTCTAATATACGCACGCATGCGGCAGCTGAATGAGTGTTCCGTATATTTCAATTTCTTGGCGACACCAAAAAGATAAAGTCATCTCTTGCGTGTCAGTGTGTGACCAATGCATAAATACTTGGCGAACTGAAAAAATCCGTTAACTTGAAATATTATTTTTTAAAAGGAATTTAAATATATTTTTATTGATGTATATCATGTAAGGAACTCATTTTTGTGTTTATTTTCTTTGAATAATAATTAGAGGCATAAATTTTTTGACAAAGATAAATATGATTTTTAAGTACAATAAGTGTTTTATGGGGCACACCATCACTTAACATAATTTTGAGTTTTTAAGTATTTTATACTTTGATTTTTCCTTATTTAGTTTTTCATTAGTTCGCGTCGAAAAATTATTTTAAAAACACTGAAGTAAACTAAATCAAAGTTGAAAAATCGAATCGAAATGAATTAATTCGGTTCAATATTTGAGACGCACTTTTTTAAAATTAAAATCTGCTAAAACCAAATAAAGAACCAAATACCCACCCCTACTAATGGTGCCTTTTTTCCTTATATTATGTAGGCATTACAACAAAATAACTTTTCGAGTAAAAGAAATACACATTAACAAAAAGTACTAAATCATTTATCAATATTAGTTAATTATCATTAAGTTTATTATTATTGCTATAGGTTCTGAAAGACATTTACAAAAGATACTTGTAAAATATAATTTTCATTAGTAATTTCCTCATAAAAAAATTATATTTAGCAACAATTAAGATATTATCGTTAATTAATTGCCTCAAAAAAATCATTTTAATGTAGTGAGTATTGAATCCAGAGCCATCGATCATATATAAAAACATTAGTACTAGAAATTTTCCCCCTACTGTTTCTCTTTATATTCAAACAGTAGCTAGTTTCTTATTATTGTAATCGATCTAAAAATGCTACTGGATCCTGACAACCATCCATCTTTTTGCAAACTATTATTCAAACAAGGTTTCATGGATAAAATTGTAAGTTTACTATAGTTTTATTTTTTCTATAGTGACGTCTACTTTTCACAAACTTGATAATTTCTTCTTTTTTCTTGTAAGCTAATGCCGCCTGGTTTCATCAAAGAAAACAAGAAATTGTTGGCCAAGACTTGCTTATTGAAAACAACGAGACATGTTATGTGGGAGGCAAAAATAGTGAGAGAAAAGTCTAATTACTTCATATGTGAAGGAGACTGGACGCGATTTGTGGTGTATCATAATTTGAAGATAGGAGACATTTTGATCTTTTTTCTCATTGATAAATCGACGTTCCAAGTCCTGCCTTACAACCAGAAATGTTTAAATAACTCTTGCAGCAGAAGGGTATTTCAGGAGCTCAGCAATTCCACGGAAGAGGAACGTGAAGCTGGAATCGCTAGAAAATTGAAGAAAATCAAAATGGAGCCAAATGAATCGTCAGGTAATGTTGATCTATAATTTCCTAATGCATTTGGGCACGTACTTAACTGTCATACAGTAACAATTTCATTGAATTTATATTACATATTTAGATGTTACTGTGCAAAAATTCTTTACATTTTACATGTGTTGTAGAAGAGGAAGAAGCTGAGGATGGAAATGAAGAAAACGGTCCAAAGAAGAACAGATTCAGTGTGGTGAACATAAAAACCAAATATCCATACTATGAAATGGTTGTAAGAAAGACGCATTCGATTTTTATGGTAAGGCTGATTGAACAATTTATGTTCTTTTTCTTTGATTAATTATGTCTTTTAGTTACTTAATTTTACTGACAATCAAACATGTTTTTATCAATTTAGACCATTCCGAAGAGATTTGCTGTATGGACGGGCATAATTAACATGAAGAAAATGAGACTGGTTAATGAAAAAGGCAACGAGTGGAAATTAGTGGACATCGTGCATACTCGCCAAAGGGTTTTCATGAAAGGAGGATGGGCTAAATTCCGAACTCTTAACAAAATAGCCTATGGTCAGACTTGTCGATTCAAGTTGATTAAGGGAAATGTTTTGCAGGTTCAAAAGATCCCCAAGCCCAAGTGCTTGAAATAGGCTACTAATGGTTATATTTTGTCTGTAATGAAGATGAAGCTAGAACGAGGATTTGGGCATTTTGAATTTGTACTGTATGTGTATGTTCAATAGAACTTGAATTACCCGAGTCACGTTGAAAATCATGTGAATTTGCTGAGTTTATGTTTATAAGCTGCTAAATTCAATCTACATATGAAACTTATCTGACCACCAAAATAGATTTTTGGAGTGTGTATTGCGACACAATCACAGCATGCAACTATTTGAGACTCCACAGATACGTAAATCAAAACGAATGTTCTTCACCCGCCATTGATGCATCAATTTACAGATAGACATCATTTTGATTGTTGTTTGTTTGCCATGGATATAACCCTTGATACAACAATTCGTTGGTACGACCAATGATGCAACAATCAATTGTTCTTTTCTTTGAATTCGAATTCTGAAACAGAATACAGCAACACAGTGTTAATTTGCCAATTGGAATGATCAAAATCGTGATAAAAGAGTATGCTACTTATAGAGATTTAGTTGATGCAAGTTCGAAGTAAGTTGGTATTGGTTTTAGTCTCGAATCTATTAAATTCAAATACAAAGTAGAATGCCTATGAAAATAGCCAGAGGAGATAAATCTGATGCCAATAACAGCATTTGCCATCTTTGAATCTATATGTGCGAAGAGGTTCCTCCAGATTTCTCAAGACCAATCACAAAATTCAAATCGAACGCCACCTTAACATAAATTGGTAATCAAGATATTGAAGATCATTATATCAATGATACCAGCAATCCTACATAACAGGATAATGCCAAAATACAACCAAAAGAAACCATACTACATACATGTAGCTAGTGAAAGGAATGGGGTTTAGAGATCTTTTGAACCCTTAAAGCATTATTTCCACCACCATTTCCCTGAAGCAACTTGAAGCAACAAGTCTCACCAGTGGCTATTTTGTTATGAGTTCGGAATTCAGTCCATCCACTTGTTATGCGAACACACCCTTGTTTACGTTCTATGTCCACTTGCCACTCCTTGCCTTCCCCATTTTCCAGTCTCATTCTTTTCATGCCAATTATGCCAGTCCACCTCGCAAAGCTTATTGGGATAGTCTAATAAACATATTCATCTTTCAGATCAAAGTAATCGCATAAAATCTCCCAAAGAAGTGAATTATTCATCTTTACCATATAAATTGAGTGCGACTTTTTTATAACCTTTTCATAGTATGGATCATTGTTGTTTAAGTTCACCATGCCGAACCGAATCTTCTTTGGGCCATTTTCTTCAGCAACATTACCTGTCTTTCACTCCTAAGTTTAGTATAAATCAATCAATCACGACTATATTAAAACAGATACATTGTCAGTATAAACAATGCAATCAAAAGATGGATCGATATCACCTGATGATTCAATCTGCTCTGTTTTAACTCTCATAGATTTTATTACAGCGTCCTGTTTTTCTCCGGAGGAACAGCTGAGTTCCTCAAATAGTTGGTTCCTATTAAGGTTGTCATCACTTTTTTGATTGTAGGCAAGGACTTGAAATGTTGATTTATCAACGAGAAAAAATAGCAAAACGTCACCAAGCTCCAGTTGGTGATGCACCACAAACTGTGTCCACTCTCCTTCACATATGAAGTAATTTGACTTTTTTCTCACTATATTTGCTTCCCACGACATTCCAATTTCATTCGATTTCAGTAAGCAAGTCTTGGACAACATGTGCTTGTGTTCTTTGACGAAACAAGGCGGTATTTGCTAATTAACAAGTCAAATTTATTAGACCACAAGAATGGGTAAAGAATAAAATATACAAGTAGAAAACATACAATTTCATCCGTAAAACCATGTCTAAATAAAAGCTTGCAAAACGATGGATGCTTGTTGGGATCCACTTGCATTTGTGAGCAACAAGAGTCACAAAATGAAATGTTGTTGAAGATGGAACATACAGAAGAAACTGATGCTGGTGCTCACTTTTGCGCTTCTACTACCAATTTAAGTGTCATCTATTGAATGTAAGGGTCCTTTTTGGTAGTCGGACAAGAAACAAACTAGTATTTATATATTACTTTTCGTATAACTTATACTGTTCATGAATTGAAATACTGCTCACAAGAAATTTCATTAAAAATATCTGAAAATTTTACTTTTAAACATGTCATCATATTCTTGTCATAAAATCATATTATTAAGGGTATAAATAATTCAAATTTAAATTATTTCACATATAAGAAAATTATTTTTCTTAAGATAAATTAATAAAAGGTAATAGAATCATTGTGTTCTATTTTATGTGAAGATATTACTCCATCTGTTTAAAAGAAGGACCTGCTTTCCCTTTTTGCTCTGTTTAAAAAAATGACTCATTTTCTTTTTTTAGTAAAATTTTAATATTAATTTTTTATGTGATATGTTTAAGATTACAAAGATTAAAGGATGTTTTGGTATATTTAACATAACTTAATTTAAAATCATACGATTAAAAAATCTTTTCTCTTTTCTTAAATTTGGTGCCAAGTCAAACAAAGTCTTTCTTTTCAAGAGAGGAAGTATTATTTAAGGAGTTGAACAATTTTTTTTTTAGTAATCTTTAAATCATTACCTATTGTTGACATGTAAATTTTTCGTTTAAATTTTGAATATATAAACTTTATTTGAAAATTTTATATTTAGAAAAAAAGATTATTCAATATGTTAAAGTTCTCGCTATACGTATTCCCGATTACAAATGTTTATTATGTATAATCTTATCTTACATTTATGTCATATACATACTATTTTCAAGACTTCAACTCTTAACTTTCTAGTTATATCGCAATAATTTCATATTTAACCTCGAATCAAATTTAAGTATTTCAACTCCTTTATTTAGAATTTGTGTATAAATTGAGACAAACTAGAAATAATGCATCACTTGACGTAAAAAGAAAAGATAGACAAACGGTGCAATCAAATGGTTAGCTTGTTCATGTGTTTATGATCATGACAGATGACTTTAAATAATGATGTTCTTTTAGGTCCAGCTCCCACGCAAAATTAAAATTGCCAATAGTAATAACCTATACTGCCAACTACAGAAACAGTACTGGAAATTGTGTAAATTATAGTATTACACAGGGTGTCCATTCGTCAATTCGATTTGATTTTTTGTATTATTAGTTTGATTTATCAGTTTTTGATTTTTAAGTATGTTAAACTAATAACAAATTAATAAAATATTTTTTATTATTTTTTTATTTATCAATTTTAAGTCATTAACGGTTCAATTTTTAATTTACTTGATAAAGATAATAATGAGAATTTGCATTAATAAAAACAGATGGAGTACGAAAAAAGTAAAGATTAAAGACTAAATACTAGAGTGAGTAACTAATTATTAAGTACGATAAAGATTAACAACATCAACAACATACCCCAGTGCCTCAAAAGGCTCCCGCTCATTGCGGGGTGAGGGGGGTCGAATGTACGCAGCCTAACTCCTATGTTTAAAAACATAAAGCGGCTGTTTCCAGATAAGTACGATAAAGATTAAAATAGGTAAAGTACTACTATAGTGTCATATTACTATTAAATTACTAATATTTAATATTTACGAAGGAAAAAGATAGTGAATTATTATAATCTTATTGGGTTATCGGTTTACTCAATAGTTCAATCGTAAAAATTGATATCAAATCAATATCCCAATAATTTTAATTTTTAAAAGTATTAAAAATCTAATAACATAATAATCCAATTACAATAAACTAATAACATTTTTATCAATTCAATTTATATATCAATTTGATTTTTTTCACACCTTAGTATTAGGCTGCGATGTGGTCATTTAGATGTGGTCATTTAGAATCATTTCATTTATTATCCAGTTAAGGTTTTGATTTTGCTTCGATGTGGTCATTTAGAATCATTTCATTTATTATCTCCTCTACACTCACGTTTGAATTGGGATATTTTATATTCAGAATATCATAGTCCAAGTCAGAGCATGATATTTAAAGATCAAAAGTATCTTCATAATTTTTGGTACGATTTCAATGGGTGTGCCTTTGACATCATATCAAATTAAACTTTTGATCTAAGTCATATTGTAAAGTAAATTCAAATTTGAGCAAATTTGTCCAAATCTTCGTGATCCGACGTGAATCATTTCATCAACACAATTTGTCACGATGCCTCTTCTTAATTGGATAATTTCCTTAACTATATGATCAGTGGCCGTTCACAATTTTTTTCAAAATTAATCATATTTTTCGTTATCTGGTATAGTGACTTTAGTTGAATTAATTGGTTTCAAATTTTGGGGAGAGAAAAATCTGTTTATATATGATTTGGACATATTTTGGTTCAGCTTGTAGCTATACGTATCTGACTTTAACTTAAGTACCTAGAATGTATAAATAAAATTACATTATCAAATTACTTTAATTTGTTGAATGATCTGATTTCGTAAGATTTTACTTACACCATATTGGTCAATATACCAGCTAAACTATAAATCATTAATACGAATATATTCAATATAGTCTCATAGGTGGGCGAAGTATACACATACTTTATCTTTATCTCATGTAGGTAAAAAAATTACTTTTGAAAGACCCTTGATTCACGTGACATCAAATCAAAACTATGTTGAGCACCGATACGGGCATGAGCAGATAATAATTCTAACCCATAAACTATGTTGCCAGATTAGGATAGGTGAGCCATTAATTCGGGTGACTCTTGTCCAAAAAAGATGGATATTGATTGTGGATCCAAGATTGGTTTGATAGTCCCTTACCTTGACAAGTATTGGACGGGTGTGGCAACAACGTCACTTTCATATTACATCACCAACTAAAGGTAGTGAGATTGTTGTCGGTTGAGATAAACTCCCAAGCAATGCATTATGGAAAGTGTAATGAGTGCATAATGCTAAGTCTATTTCCAAAACATGATTTCATTGTTAAGCTTGCATGTTTACTAAGTTGAGTTGATTGTTGGGTTGAGAATCCTTGACGAAGAACTTTCTTTTGTCATTTTACATACCAATATATTCAATGTATTGACATCTATTGGGGCTTGTATCATTTAATGATGTAGGCAAGAGCATCGTTGAAGTCTGATTCCTTATTCCAGACTTGGTAAGCTCTCCTAGCCATATTGGAGGAACTTTTTGTTTCTTCTATTAAGTAGTATTATTATTTCTTTTGAGGTAGCCCAGGATTTTTCTTGGCACCTTCTAGATTAAATAAAGGATTCATAGACATTGAGTATATATAGACTATAGCCAATTGCTATTGATTTTCCAATTCTTCTTAATTGGAAATTATTGTTGAAAGAGGCTTAGTTATTTATTTAAATTGATAGTCTTTCTTGAGCATTCTTCCGCTATCAAGTGTGATGTGACGATGAGGTCAGGTGGTTCTCTTAGGGAACCAGTAATAGTTCTTCAAGTGTTGGCCACGACAAGGGTACCCTCCCAGGATGTGACAAATCTCATGCTAGAAAAAGTATTGGGAATCTAAAAATTAATACACGAAACATTTCTCAAGTAATAAGGATTCCAATGGTGAAAATCGTTTCATAAATAGAGTTAAAATAAGGTCAAATCATCAATTTAGTGTCAGAAATCAAAGCCTGAAAAATTTTCAATATCTTCAATTAAAAAACCCAATTTCTAAGTTTAAAAACACAACTTAATCAATAAGAATTAAAGAATAGATTAGAAATTAGTTATCCACTAGTTTTGCCTTGAGAAACTTTAAAGATTCTCTCAAAAATCGAGCTCGAAGGATTGAAAATGGTGAATCCCGACTTTTCAAAATAAAATATTGTTCAAGTATTTTGCACGAAAGATTACTTGCATGAGCGGAGGTCAAGCAACTACAATGCTCCGTGAATGAGGAGCGTATGCCATGTGGATTAGCTTCATAAGAGAGCTCTAATACTTAACCAAGTTCAATACTTTCCTATCAATTGAGTTTCTTGCATTAGATTATACAGGGGTTAACTTTAAATGATCATAACTCTTTACAAACAAAGTATTAGGTGACTCATGACCTACTAAATGAAAGATCTTTGAATTAGCTTTCCAATGCTACTGATGTCACCTCATTTGGAGTTTGGAGTTAAAAGTCATGGTCGTTTTACTATAGAGTGCCAGAGCAAGTTCAGTTACGAACTGACTTACAGGCCGTGGTTTAATTGATAGCCCGTATTGTCAACTCGTGGACAATTTTCAGAAAATCCATTTTTGAGTTCTAGACTTGATGAACCTACTTATGGGTCGTAAGTTCTTCTATCGGACATAGTTTGGGCTCATGGATCGATCCAGAGACCCTAAAAGTTTTCCAAAATTTTACGAGGTGGTTTATACGGGTCGTAGGTTGGCCCAGGACGACTTTGACAATATTTTAAAAAAGGTTTATTTTGGTATTTTTTTTACCCTTTCAAAGCCTTAACTTGATCCTTTTTATACCTAAACATAACCATTCAATTTTTTCATGCTAAAACACCCTCTCCAACTTAGAGCAAGGTTTCAAGGGAGAAAAAGGCTAGAGTTTGAAGATAATCTTGTGAATTCTCCCAAGTTGTTTCAAGATTCAAAATCAGGTACGTAAGGCTAACTATCACATGTATTTTATTCTTCCATGTGCCCCATAACCCAAATTGTTGGAGTTGTGGATGAATTGAGGCTTTCATGGATGTTTGTTGAAGGTTTTCTTAAATTATAATGTATTTCTATATAATTTTGCATGAATTATAGTTTTTATGAATTGAATACTTGCAGTAGATGATTTTACTTTTTACATGAACCCTAGAATGAATTCTTGTTATTTTTACTTATTGCACTTAAATGGATATGCATGAGTATAATTTGAGCCCACAAAGGTAACAAAATAAGTCCAAACATAAGTAATTCGCCCATAATTTTATGGGTTGGGTTCAATATAATTTAGAATTGTGCAAATTTTCAGCCCAATACAATTCAACCCATTATAAAATAATTCGTAGTTGAGCCCAATATGATTCTCACTTCAGCCCAATGTATTATTTGTTTTATATGTTTATTGCTAGTCTTAAATTAAGCGGGTTAAATTAGGCGTATTATGATCTAACCAAATTTTATCCCATTTGAGCCCAAGCCATTTGGGCGGATCAAGACCCAACTCGATATTTAATGTATTCCATTTTAACCTTCAAAATTCAGCCTAACCCACCCATTTAACACCCTTTATTTGAGCCTAAAAAGTCTATGAAATTCCTGAATGCTTTAACTCTACTCTTATTTTCTGAATACTATGAAGTTGGGATTAAGGGATGATAGAGGGTCTTTAAAGGTCAATGAGCTATATCCTAAAAGAATGTTCCTAATTAAAGAGTTAATAGTTGATGTGATGAATTGAGTTGATAAAATATCCAATGAAACTATTTGAATGAGTTAACATAGGGTTAATGTCTATTGAGCATGTTGAGTCGTGAGAGGAGTATTGAGCACTGAATTGAGTAAGAATAAGTCCAACTTGAACTCAATAAATACGTAGCCGGCATAGGAGAGGATTGAACTGTAAAATCGAATGTTTCCTATTGTTCCAAAAAGAGGACTTGATGTTACTAATTTTGGATCCACTAATGGGATGTCCTATACCCTAGCAAGGTATTGAATGGATATGGCAACGACATCGCTCTTTTGTATCATCACTGGCTCATAGGTGGTGGTTCTCAGTTAAAGAAACTCCCATATAGGTTTTGATAGTACTCTGAGTGGATTAGATTAGATGTTATATGAGTGGTCATTGTCTAAATTACATTCTTACTTTAGACTCTTGACTTACTGATTGAGTTTTCTACTTCTTGAGTTGAACTATTTGAGTTGATGTTATTCTTCCTTCATATGTTTCTTTCTTCCATTTAACATACTCATATATTCCATGTACTAACGTCCATTTGGGTTTACATCTTTTCATGATGTAGAGATAGGTACTAGTCTTCATAGGGTAATTGTCACTGCTTATGGACCCGAACCTGGGTGATCCATCCATGACCAGGATGAAGCTTGGGTGAAACTAAGTGGAGGTCCGAACCGACTGATGTTGAAGAATCAGCGGATGAGTTGTGGTTAGAGGTGAAATGCCACTCGAACCAAGAGCTAGTTGGTTCTCCCCGAAATGCGTTGAGGCGCAGCAGTTGATTGGACATCTATGGGTAAAGCACTATTTTGGTACAGGCCACGAGAACGGTACCAAATTGAGGCAAACTCTGGATACTAGATATGACCTCAAAATAACAGGGGTCCAGGTCGGCTAGTGAGACGATGGGGGATAAGCTTCAATGTCGAGAGAAAAACAGCTCGGATCACCAGCTAAGGCCCCTGAATAACCACTTAGTGATAAAGGAGGTAGGGGTGCAGAGACAGCCAGGAGGTTTGCCTAGAAGCAGCCACCCTTGAAAAAGTGCATAATAGCTCACTGATCGAGCACTCTTGCGCTGAAGATGAATGGGGCTAAGCGATCTACCGAAGCTGTGGGATGTAAAAATACATTAGTAGGGGAGTATTTTTCCTTTAGGGAAGCCTCTGCATGAGCGGTAGTGGATGAAGCGGAAGTGAGAATGTCGGCTTGAGTAATGCAAACATTGGTGAGAATCTAATGCCCCAAAAATCTAAGGGTTCCTCCGCAAGGTTCGTCCACGGAGGGTGAGTCAGGGCCTAAGATCAGGCCGAAAGGCGTAGTCGATGG
>JAOTQJ010000049.1:10054213-10076021 GCA_025642045.1 Solanum sejunctum
ATTGATTTTTCTCAAATTAATTGAGTTTAAATTGATTTTTGATTTTTGAATTATTTTCTTTTCAAAAAGCCATTTTTCGGCATAACAGTACCTATGGCCTAATCCCATGCACATCATATTGATTTTCATTCATGTTGAGTTCCAAGAATGAGAAGCAATGAATTCATTCATTATTCTTGATTTTACCCTATGAATCCAAGACATCCTAGTCTTATGCTGAATAAGATATGACCTAAGTTTTACACTGAATATAGTCTATGAACTTAGAGTGAGTTTTGATAGATGAGGGAGATTGTACTTCGATATGAATGTCCTCAGATAAGATTTTTCGATTGAATCATGCTAAAGATCTCCATTCCAATCCCTTTAAGTAATCCACTTTCCAGTCTCGATAGAAGCATGGTTGATGGTAGATGAGTTATAGGTGATAGGAGAGAATGAGTGCTCCTGAATTATGATAATGGAGTTGAGTTCCTATCTTAGAGTTGATGTTCCTTCGGAGACTCTACATGCTTAAGTATGCAAATCCTTAATAGTATTCATGACTAAAAATGAAGTTAGAGATAAGGTTTAAAATTCTATATATTGAATTTGAATTATATTCTTAAGAATGAGTATTCGAGTATCTGAGTATTTGAGTTATTGATGGTATTCGTGCTTGTTTTGCATGACAAATAGCAATTGGGATTTAGTCAAAGAGGGAGATAATGAGTTCTTCCAAGTGCGAATAGTGATACAAATAGTAGTAGATGGAGGATGAAGGTAGATGAGAAGGAGTGAATGTATTCTTATTGTAACATTAGTATGGTACTTGTGTCATGTAAGGATAGAGATAGCAAGGAGGGGGGGAGACGAGACATTATGATGTCTAATAGATAGGTAAGAGGGTAATGATGTATCTTTGAGTGGGAGCGCATTGAATGATGGAGGTATAAATGTTAAGTAGGCTTGAAGATTTTAAGACATAGTTGAAGTGGTTAGAGTGATAGGCTTGAATATGTGGTTGTTAGTGTATGAGTATTGATGATGGACTATTGAAGACTTCATTATAAGGGTTTCCAGTAAGGTAGGGGGTAGTGAAGAGGACTAGGGATCTCTTAAGGAAAGTCCCTGAAAAACTATAGAGTTGAGTATTGAGGGCTGGCCTGATATGAAATGATCATTTTAGCAATAGCACCTTGAGGTTCAGAGCTAGGCTTGAATAAAATAAGAGGATGTGGATAGGTAGAGAGTTGAGTTTAAGTAGATGGAATAGAGTGATATAAAAAGAGAGCACAATTAAGATGAGGTTCTAAGGTTGAGAGTGTCCTTAGAATCTTGCATCTCACGATGGTCCCATTCTCTATTAGAGTTGATGAACTCTTTCTTGAGTCCAGAAAATTGATTGATGAGATGTTCGAATTATTTGAATTGCTCAAGTTTTGGAGTCCCCTTCCTGCCTGCTGATGAGGACATCTAAGGTATAGTGTGAGAACCTTATGGGATAGATTGTGTGATTGTGACTAACTTACGAGGTAGCACAAGGTGACTTGGAGTAAAGCTTGACTGTGGTAAGAGTATGCAGTAAAACATAGGCCTTCACGAGAGTTATGAGCTGCCAGGTGATGATGCCCTCTAACAAGATGAGTTTTCTACTCTTTACTTGATGTTCATTCATGAGTTGCAATACTTGAGTAGTTAAGTTCTTGAGGTGTATATTCTAGAGTCTGAATAGAGACTGTTGAGATCGATGAGGAGTCGAACGTTTGATTGATTGATTGAGTCTTGAAAGGACCTTTTGATTGTTATTCGTGCCTTGATGTCCATCTCCACTCATCATTCGAGGACGAATGATCTCAAAGAGGAGATAATTTAACTCCCGATGGAATAACCAAAATGCCCCTAGAATGGAATCATGCGCATAACGTGTCTTCCCAAGCTTGAAAAGAAAATTCGAGATCAGATTTGCAATCAGCATGAAAAATTGGATGGGGGAGTAGTCTCGACCTAATTTTAGAGCAACTAGACAGAAAAATAATTTTTTGATTTGAACATCGAGACAGTGAGGGTGCGCGATGGGGCCGCGACGTGCCATGGTCACAGACCCACACTTATAATTTTTTTTAATTTTTCAATGGGGTTCAATTTTTTGAAATACACAGGTGCGCAACAGGTACACGTCGCGGACCTATTCCCTCGACCTGTACCACCCAAGTTCAAAATTTTAAATCTTTTGAGGGGCATTCTAGACTTTTCCCTGCCCCTTCTAGACTTAATCCATGACCTATATAAGTCTTTTTGGCCTAAAAAGTGTTTCAAAACCTATTTTAAAGTCCCTTACACGAAAACTAAGTAGAAACCTTGAGCGAAGAAGAGAAGAAAGAGCTAGGGTTCAATGGATTGAGGCTAATTTCTTGAGGAATTGGTTGTCAAACTTTATACTAAGTTTGTAAGGCTACCTAAAGCATTGGATTCTGTTTATCAACTCGCTCGTTCGCTTACTTGAGTTAAAATCATGAGTATGAATCACATGTCTTAAATCCTGTGGTTCTTAAGTTTCAATTTCTCGTACAAGATTGAGTTTCTTGAAATTATTTGAGTCAAATTATGAGTTGCACCATTGTTATCTTGAATTATAAAAGTATTTCACATGATTGATGCTTGAAATTTAAACTTAGCATTCTTCTTGCTTACTGACTTAATTGAAATTTTGAACCCAACCCTTGAAATGAAGTAATGTGGACCTCGAAAGTACATTTTCTTGTTTCATATATGTTTTCTTGCTTATATATGCATGTAATGAGTATCCATCATGTCATATATGCATGCTAATATGATGTCACCTTACCATAATTTATGAGAGTCTTGCATGATGTGGATTAGAGTCTTGAGTTGCATTGCATGGACGATAGGACTGAGTTATTGAGTTATTGAGTAATTGAGTTGAGCTATAGATAACTGAGTTTACTTGTCTGAGATGAGTCACGAGGAGAAGTTGAGTTAATTTCTACAAGCATAATTCAGTCTTAGAAGGAGTATTGAGCATCAAGTTGGGTGAGGAGAGTCACCCCACAACTGTGTTGCCAGCGCAGGATAGTCTTTTCAACATAATATTGGCGATTCTTGTCCCAAAAGTTGGATGTTCTCTTTGGATCCAAGAGAGAGAGAGGCAGAGTTTGATGCATCATTTTTCATGGCAATTTAAGGACAGGAGATGCAACGATGTCATATTCATAGTGCATCACCAAAACTCACGGTGATGGAAGTTATGTTGACTAGAAAAACTTCCAAGCAACACTTGAGTTGAGCATATCCTGGTTTTCAAAGTGAGTTGCATTAAACACTGAGTCTATTTTCTAAAGCATAATTCCAAACTTAAAAACTTGCATGATTTCTTGAGTTGAGTTATGAGACAAAGAGTTGAGTCTTGAGTCGAGTTTGTTGATTGGTTTGAGCTTTATCTATTTACTTTTAGCCCGTTTACTTACCAGTACATTCCACGTATTGACGTCATTTGGTGCTGCATCATTTCATGATGTAGATATAAGAGAGAGAGGACTTTAGAAGATGCACTATTAAGGTTCAGAGTTCCGAGATCCAGATTGGTGAGCCCTCCTTACTTTTTGGAGAAGCCTGTTCTTATTTTATTCAGTTATTTATTTGTTGAGTTGGGTAGCCATGGCCTGTCTTGGTACCTTCTAAATGATTAGAGTAGAGACTTCATAGACCTTGAGTGGTGTATTATCGAGTATTTTATTTAGTCTTGAACTATTTTGAGAAACTATTTATAATAATTATGTCTTTTCTCTAAATGTTATCCTTGAGTATTTCTTACGTTGTTGAGTAAGATGTGACAATGATGCCAAGCGGTTCACTCGAGGACTAGCAAAAGTCTTTGAGTGCCAATTATGTCTAGAGTACCCACCTGGGCGTGACATTAATGGTCTCAACCTCCATCAATTCCATCAACATTTGCATAAGTACTTACTCAAAACAAGACCCGAACCACAGCAATCAAGCATACTTACATAATTCTGGCTTTAGACATCAACCCCTAACTTCATTCATGCAATCTTTAGCAATTACACATGTATAGTCATACAGTAGTTCAAATAATCAATTCATGTATGGTATATATATAATCATACAACAATTCGTATAAACCATTAATTCAAGTTATGATGATCATTAATTTAGGAAAATAACTGTAGATTAATAGTAATTCTCAAGATACCATGAGAGAATTTGTTAAACAAGACTCATTACTTTCATCTATCAACCTACTACAATTAGTGGGGCACAAGAGGGAACAATCTCATGTTTTGGGTAGCCTTTACATACCTGCAATGAAGATGTACTAATCTTCTTCAAGAATAGGACTCAAACTTTCAATCCCCTAAGATTTCTTGTCTCTTCTCTCAAGATTTCTTGCATAAAAACTTAAGAAAAATGGGTTTTTAGAAACCCTTCATACGAAATAAAGACTTAAAATACATTTTGGAACTTAAAAATAATTTGGGAATACCCAAAATACCCTTCCCATAAAAGAATTAAAAATTTTCACTGCGCAAACACATATCCACATCGTGCCAGGTGCACGAATATGTATATGTTCATGAATTTCTGAGATTTCAAGTTCCCGTCAAAAATTTTTAAAAAATCCTAAGTGTGAGTCGGTGCCCCAACCGCATCGCGCCCTGGGCGTGCATCCTCACTAACTTGGTTCAAACTATGAAAAATTATTTTTTGAGTCGATTGCTCTAGAATCGGGTCAAGACCATTTTCCCGCTCGATCTTCGCACTGATCACAAATTTGATCTCAAATTTCCCATCGGAGCTTCGGAAGATATGTTAGGTGCACGATTACATTCAATGGGCATTCTAATAATTTTATGGGGCATTACATCATCTCCCCCTTAAGATCATTCGTCCTCGAATGATGAGTAAACATGGAGTGAAAGCACGAGTAGACTCGAAACTAATCATCCATCACTTGCTACATCCCTATCTTAGAGTAAAGAATAGAATTAACACACCAAGTCGAGAATGGGGACTTCAAGAGCGTTAAGGATAGGAATATTACCTTTTACATCATCGTCATTCGGCACGAATATGTGCAAGTATTTGACTTTCATTGCTTCCTCAGCTTCCCATGTAGTTTCCTCAACAAATTGATTCCTCTAGAGAATTTTGACGAAGGCTATCTCTTTACTCCTTAGCTTGCGGACTTGACAGTCAAAAATCTAAATTGGAATTACCTTATTGGACAAGTTATCCTTTACTCCCATACTATCAAAAGGAATTGCCAAAGCAGGATCTCCCAAACGTTTCTTCAGCATTGAAATGTGAATACTAGTGACTCCATCTAGCTCGGACCAAGTCTAATTCATAAGTGACCTTCCCAATCCTCCTCACAATCTAGTATGATCCGATATAGTGTGGACTAAATTTTCCTTTCATACCAAACCTCATGACACCGGTCATTGGTGACACCTTCAAGTACACCCAATCCTTCACCTCAAACTCCAAGTCCCTTCTTCTCACATCCGTATAAGACTTTTGACAACTTTGTATTATCTTTAACCTTTCCCTAATGACTTTTACCTTATACATAGAGTGGTAGACTAGATAGGTCCAATCAATTCAGCTTCACCGACCTCAAACCAGCCTATCGGTGATATACATCTCCTCCCGTATAAAGCTTCATAAGGGGCCATCAGAATGTTGGCATGGTAACTATTGTTGTAAGCGAATTTAATCAATGGCAGATTATCATACCAATTTCCTTTGAAGTCGATGATGCAAGATCTCAATATATCCTCTAAAGTCTGAATGCGGTTCTCTGCCTGTCTATCTGTCTGAGGGTGGAAGGTTGTGCTCAGATTCACTTTTGTACCCAATCCCTTCTGAAATTATCTCCATAATTGAGTGGTGAATTGAGCTCCTATGTCCAAGACAATGGACAAGGGAACCCTATATAACGTCACAATCTTACGAATGTATAATCGAGCATACTTTTCATCTGTATTGGTGGTCTTGACTTCCAAGAAGTGAGCTAATTTAATCATCCTATCCACGATCACCCATATCGAATTATGCTGCTTTTGGGATCTTAGTAAACCGAGAATGAAATACACATTGATCATCTCCCATTTCCACTCAAGAATTCCAAAATTTTGAGCCAATCTACATAGTCTCTGATTTTCAACCTTGACCTGTTGACAATTGGGGCACTTAGAGGCAAAATCAGCAATGTCCTTCATTCCATTCCACCAATAGAATTCTCTTTAGTCATGGTACATCTTGGTGGAACCGAGATGGATAGAATATCTGGAGCTATGAGCTTCGGCCATGATTCTTTATCAGACGCCATCAACATCAGGTACACATAATCGACCTTGGTATCTCAACACCTCATCTCCCCCTTTGGAGAAAACCATCACCGTTTGCTTGTGAACCACTTCTTTCAATTGGAACAAGACATGGTCTTGGTTTTGCTTTTCCTTAACTTCTGACACTAAAGATAATGCAGACCCATTCTGAATATTGACCCCGTCTTCATAGTTCTCCTCAAGTTGCACTCCCAATCGAGCCACACTTCCTTCGCTAATTCTCTTTTCTCTTCCTTCACATGGGCAGTAATACCCACAGATAACCTGCTAAGAGTATTAGCAACATTATTAGACTTACCTGAGTGGTAGAGAATGCTCACGTCATAATTCTTGAGTAACTCCAACCATCTCCTCTGCCGCACGTTGAGCTCCTTCTAACTGAATATGTATTACATACTTTTGTGGTCAGTGAACACAGCCACATGCACTCCATACAAATAGTGACGCCAGATCTTAAGTATGAATACCACTACTGCCAACTCAATATCATGAGTCACATAATTCTTCTATGGATCTTAAGTTGTCTGGAAGCATAGGCTATCATCTTCCCTTTCTACATTAGAACACAACCCAGTCCAACTCTAGATGCATCATAGTATATCACAAAGTCTCCCGTCTTGTTGGGCAAAGTCAAAACTGGTGTTGTAGTCAGTCTAGTCTTCAACTCTTGAAAACTCTGCTCACATTCATCCAACTACTGAAACTTAGCCTTCTTCTAAGTTAGCTTAGTCAATGGTGCTGACAAAGAAGAGAAGCCATCAACAAATCTATGATAATAGCCTATTAATCCCAAGAAGCTTCTTATTTCCATCAGAGAGGTGGGTCTGGGGCAATTCTTAATAGCTTCAATCTTCTGGGTATCCACCCGAATACCATCTCCTGAAACAACATGGCTTAGGAAGTCCACAACTTGAGTCGAAACTCACACTTTGAGAACTTTGCATACAATCATGGTCTTTGAGAGTCTGCAAAACCACTCTAAGATAATTAGCATGCTCCTCTTCATCCTTAGAATACACCATAATATCATTAATAAATACGATCACAACTATGTTAAGATACAGTCTGAATACTCTGTTCATCAAATCCAAGAACGTTGAAGGTGCATTAGTCAATCTAAAGGACATGACCAAGAACTCGAAATGGCTATACCATGTCCTAAAGGTTGTCTTTAGAATGTCCCATTCCCTCACCTTCAATTGATGGTAACCCGATCTGAGGTCTATCTTGGAGAAGTAAGTGGCACCCTGAAGTTGGTCAAATAGATCATCTATTCTAGGGAGAGGATACTTATTCTTTATTGTCATCTTGTTCAATTATCGGTAGTCTATGTACATCTTGAGAGACCCATATTTCTTACGCATGAATAGGACAGGAGCACCCCAAGGACAAATGTTAGGCCTTATGAAACCTTTCTCTAACAAGTATTTCAATTGCCCTTTCAATTCCTTCAATTCGGCGGGTGCCATTCTATAAGGTGGGATTGAAATGGGTTGGGTCTCAAGAAGAACATCAATCCCAAAGTCAATCTCCCTGTCAGGAGGAACTCTAGGTATATCATCAGGAAACTCATTCACAATCGTGACTGACTCAAGAGTACAAGATTCAACATCATCAGACTTAAATAACACTAGGTGGTAAATACAACCCTTGGAGATTAACTTTCTGGCTCTAAGATAATATATAAACTTTCCCTTAGGTGCAGCAGAACTTTCTTTCTACTCTATAATAGGCTTATTAGGAAATTGAAACTTAGCAATTCAGGTTCTACAGTCAACAGAAGCATAACAGGCGTGAAGTCAATCCATTCCAAGTATCATATCAAAGTCAACCATCTCCAATTCTACCAAGTCATCTAAGGTATCTCTATGATAAATGGACACTACGCAATCCCTGTAAACCCTCTCAGCTATATAGACTCACCAGTAGGAGTGGAAACAGCAAAAGGTTCAAGCAAACACTCTAGGAGAATCCTAAAGTTACTAGCCAATAAGGGGTCACAAAAGACAAAGTGGCACACGGGTCAAGCAATGCATAACAATCAAGAGTAAAAACTCGAAGTATACATGTAATAATAGCTGGTACAGTTCCTGATCCTGTCGAGTACCCATAGCATAAAGGCAGTTTATCCCGCCTCTTGTACCTGTAGTAGCACCCATTTGATGATTGTCAACTGAGGGTGCTACGGAGGACTATGCTCTACTACTCCCTTTACCTTATCTCTTCTTCAGACACTCAAATTGGAAGTGACTAGTCTGTCAACATGAATAGCAAGTATCCTTACCCACACGGCACTTACCCAGATGAAGCTTACCACACTTGTCACAAGGTGGCTTTCCTCTCGCACCTTGGGTCACACTAACTTGAGATTGTGCACCTTGAGCCCTGAAATTCTAGTAACCATAAGACTTTTGATCATACCTATTTGGTTGGACGGGCACTTGCTACAGAGGGTGTATGATGAAATAATATTTTTTGGAAGTAGGACTTGTCACCCTTATTCTGTGTTTGTTGGCTAGGCTCCTGCCCAGCTGATTTGGTTTTACTGTTCATACCTTCGTATGCTCTTCTCTATATCTTTTCTTGTCCTCCTGTCTATTAGGTATACACCATAATTCTGGAGATGTCCATTCCAAGGATCAATAAAGTTGCTTTGCACTCTTTCTGCACATGCCTACCTAGACCAGACGGAAACTTCCTCATCCTTACCCTCATATCTTGCACCATTTTCAGAGCATATTTGGACAGTTTAATAAACTTAAAAATGTACTCCTTAACGGTTAACGGTCATTCCTCCTTGCTTCAAGTTCACAAACTCATCAACCTTCGCCTCCCTCAACTCTTGAGGAAAGAAATGGTCAAGAAAAGCGGCTTCAAACTCCTCCTACTTTGCAGGTTCAGCATCTTCACCTCTACTATCTTCCTATTGGTTGTACTAGACATAAGCAACACACTTCAGCTGGTAGGAGGCAAGCTTAACTCCTTCAATCTCATTGGCGTGCATAGCTTTCAAGACCTTATACATCTCGTCAATGAAGTTATGCGGGTCCTCCTCAACCTTCAACCCCATATACACTGGTGGGTTCATCCTCAAGAAATTTCTGACTAAGGTTATAGCTGAGGACTCTTATGAGATAGAACTAGGAGCTTGAGGACCCCGATTGTTGGCCTGACAGGCCACCAGCTGAGTTAGCATAGTGATGGCTTCCCTAAACTCTGCCTCTATGGTGGGAGCTGGCTGGGTTTGTGCTGGGGGCACCTGTGGGACTTCAGCAGTCCTAGTATGCCGTCCCCATCTTTTCATCTCTATTTGAACCGGGACCTCTGGTTGAGCATTCTCAGCAGTTAGGTTGAGGCATCTCTCTCAGCAGTTGTTCTCTTTGGCGGCATATTCTGCAAACGCGTAACACATGAATTAAAATAGGATTTTCATAGAGTTAAAACTCTATCGCATGAACTTAGATCATAGAAGAAAGGTAAGACTCCCTAATGTCCTATAGCTTCTTGCTTATGAAGTGTGGTGCATAACACACCCATAAACAAGACTCTACTACACACAGCTTCATAGACTCCCTGGAACACTTGAACTCTATGCTCTGATACCAAGTTTGTCATGCCCCGAAAGGGTACTTAGGCATAACTGGCACTCGAAGACTATTGCTAGTCCCCAAGCAAAACACCTAGTCCCATCACACTCATTTAATTTAGTAAATTAGTGAAAGATATTAAATACGATCACCTAACTATCGGTGGGCAATAAATCTACTATACCTATCACAAGAAATAAGATAAATAAACGAACTCAGTTTAAAAGGAAAAGGGGAAAAGAAACCCTAACATCGACCATCATCTGTCTATGTCTATGAAGCCTCTATAACTACTATCTAAGAAGGTACCATGACAGTCCATGGCTACCACAATTCAATAAAATCACTCAAAGAAATAAAGAAAGAACCATCCTTCGAATGCAAGGGAGGACTCAGCACTCTCAGAATCAAATGACTCTGAAACCTCAATGATGTGCTTGCTGAAGTCCTCAGTCTACTAAATCTGCATCATGAAATGATGCAGCGCTAAAAAGGCATTAGTACGTGGAATGCACTGCATGTAAAATGGGCTAAAGTAAATAGTATAGGCAAGACAATTTGACATAGCATCAACTCATCAGTTACTCAATCTCAACTCAAGATAAGGAATAGGATTCTATCACATCAGTAACAATCAAGACTCATACTATCACATCAACATCAAAACACTATCAACATGAACCTATCTGAGAGTTTCTCTAACTGACAACCACCATCTATGAGTCGGTAGTGATACAACGAAAAAATATTGTTGCCACATTCGTCCAGTCCTTTGCCGGGTTAAAGGACGAGTCTATCAATGGATCCAAAAGTCTATCAAATCCTCTGCGGGACAAAGGAAACACCATTTTTACGGTTCAATCCTCTAGTTAATGGGTGCAAGTTGGACTCACTCTTACCCATTTTGGTGCTCAATACTCCTCCCATGACTCGACTTGCTCATAAAAATATCAATCAATCAAGACTTTCCATCACCTAGCCTCTACGGGCAAGATACCTCACTCATCTCATCATCTATCAACTCAGGAATTTAGGCACATTTATTAAAATTCAAGTGTAACCTCTTAAAGACTCTAAGGGTCTCACCCTCCATCAATTCCATCAGCATCAGTACTTACTCAAAACAAGACCCGGACCACAACAATCAAGCATACTTACATAATTCAGGCTCTAGACATCAACCCATAACTTCATTCATGCAATCTTTAGCAATTACACATGTATAGTTTATACAGTAGTTTAAATAATCAATTCATGTAGAGTATATACATAATCATACAATAATTTGTGTAAATAGTTAATTCAAGTTATGATGATCATCTACTTAGGAAAATAAATGTAGATTAATAGTAGTTCTCAAGATAACATTCAAGAATGTGTTAAACAAGACTCACACTTTCATCTATCAACTTACTACAATCAGTGGGACATATAGGAAAACAATCTCATGTTTTGGGTAGCCTTTACATACTTGCGACGAAGATTGTACTAATCTTCTTCAAGAATTGGACTCAAACTTTCAATCCCCTAAGCTTTCTTGTCTCCTCTCTCAAGATTTCTTGCGTAAAAACTTAAGGAAAACAATGAGCTTTTAGAAACCCTTCGTACGAAATAAAGACTTAAAACACGTTTTGGGACTTAAAAATAGGTTGGGAATACTCAAAATACCCTTCCCGTAAAAGAATTAAAATTTTTCAATGCGCAAACACATGTATGCATCGCGCCAGTGGCGTGGACATGTATATTTTTGTGAATTTTTGAGATTTTAAGTTTCTATCAAAAATTTAAAAAAAAATCCTAAGTGTGAGTCTGCGCCCCAGGCGCGTCGCACCTTGGGCACGCATCCTCACTGTCTCGAGTCAAATTATAAAAAATCATTTTTCGATTCGGTTGCTCTAAAATTGGGTCGAGACCATTTCCCACTCGATTTTTTTTGCTAATTGCAAATCCGACCTCGGATTTCCCATCGAAATTTGGGAAGATGAGTTAGGCACACAATTACATTCTAGGGGTATTTCGATAATTTTATGAAGTATTACAAATGTGCATTAAATTAAGTTATAAAAAATCATTAATACACTAATTAATAGTGGGTAAAATGAGAAAAAATAATTAATTTTATCCTAATTTAACAAGTTCTCATATAGTATTAAATAAATATTTATAGAAAAATGCTCTTATAATATAAGACGGGGATAGTATATATAGAAGAAAAGCAAATTGGTAACGAAAACAAATGGAAGACTAAAGAATAAAAAAAGAGATGAGGCTATTAATGCTTTGTAGAACTCAAAAAGTCCCATAATAAATACTTCCTAAAATTCAACAACTTTGTTTTTTAAAAAAAATTAACTTTATTTTGAAAAGAAAAAATCATTATGATCTTTGGGGCCATTTTTGGGCCAAATTTTTGTGTTGAAATAGCATTTTCCTTTTGGAAATTAATATTTATTTCTTCATTCAACTATTTCTTTTAAGTTTACCCATTTTGCCTCGTAAGTCACGCATCAATAAAAATCTTTCCACAATTTGCACAGAAAGACTATTTATTCTTAAAAAAAATTAAATATGAAGTAGTTGTATGGGATTTCACCCTCTTTTCTTTTTTTGGGTGGAAATTAGAAAATCCGAAAGGAGACTGCTAAAATATGCTTGCTAAGTTGCTGCTGTCCATCCGCAGTCAGTCATGGTAAACAAGTTTCGCAGGCAAATTGGTGAACCCTCTCCCATTTCAAACATTCCTCAACCCAAATTTTGTAAGATTATATTTTGCCCGCAGGAATTATGCCGTCTCGTGAGTACTTTCTTCCTCATCTCTGATTTCTCTTTTCAATTTTCCATTTCTATGTTACTGCAACTCTACTTTCCCTCCTCGTTAAATCTGCATTTTAATCGGACAATTGCTAGTCTAATTCAACGACAAAGTCCAAATTAATTTGGCATAATACAAAATTGTGTCCGTTTAACTTGGTCTCAGTTCGCATTTATGGTCTCTAATTTTTAGTTTGCAGCATAAGGCATAATATATATAGGATGCGAATTGCCACATAGGATGCCTCAGAGTTGGACGGCATAGATGTTGGATGAGGTCAAATTAAAGGACACATTGTATTATGCCAATTAAATTTGGAGGCTTGGAGGTAAGAAATGAATCTTTGCCATTAGCCAATAACAAAAGCTAGGTAATGAAGTAAGAAATGTGCAAGACCTACAGCTCATTGTCTCAATCAATGTGGGAAAATTCAACATAGGCCGAATAAAAATACTGCGTGCCCAGGCCACTATTGCCAGTTATATATGAAATTGAATTCATATTTACTTTAAACACAGAGGATTCCAAAAGGATTTGCCAGCAGATATTGCAAGAACATGCTAAACCCTGTGTATCTTGAGGTTCCTAATGGAGAAGTATGGGAGGTTGAAGTGCAACATTCTGAAGGCCACATTTGGCTAGCCGAAGGATGGCAGGATTTCAGCGACTATTACTCAATAAGACAAGGGCACTTTTTGATGTTCGGATACAATTCACGTTCTCATTTTAATGTCACTATATTTGATATGAGTGCAGTAGAAATTGAATATCCAACAGCAGAGATTGAGTCGGATGATTCTTTAGATATTTCGGTTATGGTTGAGCATTCTTCTGAAAACCTGAGCCATGACCCCTTAGTACAGGAGAGAAAAAGGAAAAGTCAAGAAGGGGAAGATGAAGATGATATTCCCGTTGAACATCAAACTAATTTAATCAAGGAAGAAGAATCTCAAGGGAATGTAGTCTCACTAGGTAAGGAAGATGAAGATGATATTCCAGTTGAACATCAAACTAATTTAATCAAGGAAGAAGAGTCTCAAGAGAATGTAGTCTCACTAGGTAAGGAACCATCTTATCTGGTTTATTAGCTATGCACAGAAGGAGATCATTGTTGTGTTACATTATTATCTAGTAGTAATGCATTGCTTTTGGATATCTGTTTCAAGAAATAAATGAAGGATGTGAGGAGCACGAGCAGCAATCCAACATTGTTACCAAGAAGAGTGAGGCAGAGAGTGACAAAGAGAGAGCTGATAACTATCAAAGAGCAAAAGCTTTTAAATCTAAGAATCCATTCATTGTATCTTTTATGCATCCATCATATATCTCAAGACCACACTATCTGGTAAGCTATCCAACTTTGTTGAATGCCCAACTCCCTTATCCTTTTTTATTCATTCCATACGTATGCACAACCTTAAACTGAACTTATGATTTATGTCTTTTGGCAGTACATACCATTGAAATTCGCTAGGATGTATTTAATGCGGAACAGTGGCAATTTAGTGTTGCGTGTTCCAGGGAAAGGATCTTGGTCTGTCAAATGCATTTTGCTAAGGAAAGATGCTAAAGTTACTTGTGGTTGGAAGACGTTCGTTCTGGACAATAAGTTAAAATATGGTGATGTTTGTGTCCTTGAAGTAATTAATGACCCTAAGCTTTCCTTGATAGATGTCACCATATTTCCAGGGGTTTCTGATGGTACAACCTGAGTCTGTCAATGCTGAGGCTTCGGTTCCACGTTCTCAACACAGAGATACATCCTATCAAAGAGCAAAATCTTTTACATCTGAAGATCGATTCTTCAACACGTAGATCCATTCTGTTCGCCTTTTGTAAGTTGCTGGTTTTTGCAAAGGGGAGTATTCCTCCCAACATAAATTAGAGCAATTTCACCCAAAGCAGGTAAAACGTTAGAGTTTTTTATTTTGTGATATTAGCTTCTTGTATGGAGGTTTTCTTTTCGTGAACTTCTTGTGTAGATTTGAGTATGTTCAACTGTGACATATGTATGAGGAGGTAAGTCAATATGCCTCCCCTGCTTCATGTAATCATGGATATTAATGTTCGAAGTAAGGGTCAAAGCCGAACCTTGGCACCATGATTCCATTTGAAATAAAAGAACCTTTCTGGCTGTTGATTTTGATGTGTTTAACATTTTAGATTCTACACATATATATATTATGGTCAATTTGATTCTGAATTGCATTGATGAAGACCAGAAACACATTTGGGATATAATTCAGAGATACCTAGTTGTACGTAGAGTTACTTGTTTGTGAAATCTGTTAGTGGTGACAACTCATAAGGAGAAAAAGGAGCTAATTAGGAGCATATTTATTGGAGTGCCAATGATGTTCCTTGGTCCAGTTTATCCATAACAGTCATTAACTTTTCATCGTCTGCAACACAGCAACAGGCTCAATAAGCTCAAATCTCTCATAAAAAAAGATCTAACTTTTTGAAGCAAATGAAGGAAATAGTAACAGATAGTGTGAGGACCAGCTTGCTCACACCTTGACTAATTCCACGGAGTACCTCCTATCAATAGAAGTATCAGGTAACTCTGTCCATCAATGCTTGGAGAGTTTCATAAGTAATTTGTTTCTGTAGAAAGTGTTCTGATTTGAGATTAAACTTTCTTTGTAACCTGTGGTTTCTATAAATGGCTGCTCTCATCCACAGCAGGAGTGTCCAACATGGAAACATCTAACTAACTGGTCCTTTATGTGAGGTGATTCTCAAATGAGTTTTCTTGAAAACATCTAACCGACTGGTCCTTTATGTGAGGTGATTCTCAAATGAATTTTCTTGATTTCTTTCGTCCATATACATTTCTACCCATTCTTTTGAGGAGCTTTTGTGTGCACATATATTGAGCAGACACCTACATTAGCACAATGTCGAAGTTGATTATAGAATCTAATTTGATTATCTTGGATAAAACTATCAACAGGATTGTTTGACCAAGAAGTATGTTTATGTCACTACAATCAAGGGTGTGGCCTAGTGGTCAATGAAGTGGATTGAGCACCTATTCCAGCCTTGGTGGATGAAATCACCACTGGTGAGAGGTGGAGATATCCTGAGGAATTAGTTGAGGTGCGTGCAAGCTAGTCTAGATAATATGATTATCAAAAAAAAAAAGAGATATGTTTATGCCACTGATTCAAATAACTTCAAAAGCAATAGTGAAGAGAAGGTGTCTTATAGTGTGCACAACTAAAAATGATGGTTACAAGTTATTTACAACCGTGTCTTCATATTTGTCTGTTGTAAAAAATAAAACCTTAACTTATGAACCCTTGAGCTATAAAATGCATTCCTTGAAACTCCAAACTCTGAGTTCCGGTTGGAAGTTGTTTGTGCTGGAGAATAACCTATAAATAGGTGATGTTTGTGTCTTTGAATAATTTGGAAAAATATCTCATCTTTCTTGCTTAGGTTCCTTTCTCCTTTCATTCCAGTGGCTCATTAGGTAAATGTTGGTGAACAACACCTTTCTTTCTCTCTATTTCATCTAGGGTGTGCAAAAACTAAATTGATTGATAAATCGAACTAGAAAAAATGTTTGATAAATCGAACTGAAAAAAATGTTATTGAGTTATTTGGTAAAGGGTTTTTAATGATTTTACCAAAATAAATTATCGAATTATCGGTTCAGTTTCGGTTTTTAGTATTGGGTTATTGAGTAAATCGATAACCTATTAAGATTATAATAATTTACTATTTCATCCCTTTATAAATATTAAATATTAATAGTTTAACATTACTTGATATTAAATTGATACTCATAAGTCATGTATTTGTTTAATTTCCAATGTATAATCTGTGTTGGAAAGCAAATTAGAATATGAGGTCAAATATTGCATATTATTAAGTTTAGGTGCTTAATTGATTTGTTTGTTATTGTATTTCATTGTATTGCATCAAATTGTTAAAGAAGTCATATATTTATATCATAAGTATTTTCTTATCGAGTAAATCAAAAATTGAACCATTAAAGACAAAAATTGATAAATTGATAGAAAATATCTTATTAATTTTGTATATTTAAAAATTAAAAATCTATAATTCAAACCAATAATATATAAAATTGAATTAAATCGATGGATGCGCAATCCTAGTTTTATCTGCCACAGATCTTTTTCTTACTCATCCTGTTAAGCTCACTACCCTTTTTGGACCTTCTCGAAGACTTTTGCCGTGGGACAATGGACGTTCTAACTAGGTTTTATTGGATGTTTGGTTGGACCAGTTTCGAACACGTGTGCAGTGTAAATAAATATAATTTTCTTAAAATAACATAAATAATGTTAAAAATATGTGTATGATGAATGATTCAAAATTTTAATAAGAAAGATGTAAGCCTAATTTGTCAGTGATGAATCTATTTGATCGATTTTATTATAATAAATTTTATCTATATTCAATGAGAGAAGTATTAAAAATATCCTTAAATTTGATATAAGCTATTACTTTCATTTTTGAAGTTTTAAGAACACCCATTTAGTAAAATAGCTAAATTAAAATACATCATTATCTAGCATAAGTGTTCAAAAAGCACAACTTAATTTGGCAAGAAAACTTAAATTTTTTACAAAAAAATGTACAAAGATCAAAAGTAGATTAATTAAACAACATTATTTTTAAGCACTATCAAATTAAATTAAACAAGAACTCAACTAAATTGTAATAATAAATCCGTATGTCATGATCTATTCATGTTAATAAGACATATTAAATCATATATTCTTCTCTTCAGATACATGACTGCATAGTTTTTACGAATCTAAGTATCACAAGCACAAATATATTTAAAGCTAGTTTGTCAAACTACACAAAAAATTGAACTAAGCAATTACATAGCATAGAAGATAAAAGAAGTAGATCTGTAAATACGAAAGAAAATGTGCAGTATGTTTATCTTTCACAAGCCAGTATATCATTGTTGAAACTTTTACAAAATATTTATATGGGTGTTTGATCATAAATTTCTTTATTTATTTTTTGTACGATAACAGGAACTTATAGCAGCTACTCTTTGAGTGAGCATAGGATAAAAATTAACAACTTGCACAATATTCAAACATTATTTTCCACTTTGAATTTTAAAAATAATTGCAAAAAAAAACACTCAAATTTATACTCTACTTTAACAAACATAAAAGAAGTGGAAAAAGAGACGACTTATTTCTGGACTTCTTGAGACTTGAATAGTGCAGCAATCTTGTGAGGTTTTAAGAAGCCTCTCGAAACAATGTAGCTTTTATATAAAAAAGAATGAAAAATGTCCAAATTAATTCTGAATAACTTATTATCGACATGTTCTACGAACGACTTCCATGGTCCATAGAATTTTTGACAAGCCGTAAATGCTTTTGTAGAAAATGGGTACAAAGTTATTTTTTGCTGAGAATTTTCTACTCCATTCGCTTCAAAATGATATTTGGCTTATTTTAAAATAATGACCTTTTTTATTAATCAAATTTTTATTTCAAATTTTCACATGGTATATTTAAAATATAAGATTAGAGATTATTTTAGTACATTTAGCATAATTTTAATTTAGAATTAAAAAATTAAAAAATATTTCTCTATTTTCATTAGTTCTATATCAAATCAAATTAAATTTCGTTCTTTTTAAAATGGAGAAATTATTATTTTTCTGCAGGCTTGATTCTAGGAAACTTCTTTATAGCTTGTACAATGTTTTACAGCCCATACATGAATGAAACTAAATTTATCCAAAACCTAGCACTTCACTTCCACGCACGTTTCATGATCCGTATTTCCTTCTACGACTCATATCAAAATTGTTAAATTTGATACTTTTTTTTTCATGATCTCTTTTACAATTCGTATGAGTTTTCACGATCCATCCTATTAGTTCAAAAAAAATTATTGACACTTGATTTTTTTAAAAAATTCTAAGATCTCATCTATGATCACACTACACAAACGGTACTTCTTTGTACAATTCATAAATTTATCTTGTGGTCTCAAGTCTAAATTTGTGAATCACCTACTAGATTCTACAAGCACATTCCACGATTCGTGGAACAATCTACAGACCATGAATATAGCTCGTAGTTCCTATAATAATAACATATTGTAAACTTTTCTTTTGATTTCGACTTTTTAACGTTCGAGATATTACAATTAGTGTCACATAAACAGGAGTAAATTACTTGAAAATTACATAAAAAAAATTATAAATTATAATAATTAATAACTTAATATATTTAAAAAATTATATTAAAAATTTGATTGACTCATTAATAATTGTCTATATCTTATAAATTAAAATAAAAAATAATAATATATATTGAATTTGTGCTAATACAGACTTCTTTGATCTAGTTATTAGTTATACATATTATTAGGGAATTCGAAAATCTCTGTCATGTGCATATTTTCTAATAATAATCTTTTCCTTGTGATTTCTTCAGGGGCAATCATCTTAGGAGGATATCACTTCTGAAAAAGAAAATTAATATAAATTTGTGATAGTATAATGTAATGAGAAAATAATCAAGAAATCAAGATAACTTTTCAAATAGTTAAACAGATAAAAAGAGTAAAAATGCGTAGATTTTAGTCTTTTAGCAAATAACAATTCAATCACAATTTTAAGAGTCGAAATCAAATTCTTAAGAGGTGGAAAAATATATGCCATGAAACTGTTGTAAGGGGAGAGAATTGTAAGGCCATCAAATATCTAAGCTATTATTCTCCTCCAACAAGACATTTCTTAATAGTAAAAAAAAAGAAAAAAAAACACAACTATTCCTGATTATCTTAAACAGATTTATTTTTAATAATATAATGAAATATTATTAAATTAATTAATATTTAATAAATATTAATAATATTGATTAAAATAAATGATTTTATCAGTGATTGTTAATTTTTTTACTCAAAAGTACACAAATATTACTTATGCTCAAAATAACAAAACTATAGTTAAAATCATCTGAATTTAAAACTAAAGACTATAGTTAAAACGAATTCCATAATTTCAAAAAAATTCATACACTAATTACTTTAAAAAGGAACAAAAAAAATATTTATTTAAGTTCTCATGAGAGGGAGTTTGAGATGAAGCAGACACATTGACGAAGAAATCTCTGCTTTACCCCCAACTCATTCTATTATAACAAGAGAATTATAAAGGATTACTTGATTGGAAACAAGTTAGTGTCTAAGATAACTAATTTTGAAATAAATTATTTTATTATATAAATGGGATAACTTATCTCATTATTAATACAAAAATAATAGAATATATAATCTTAGAATTACTTAATACCTTCAACGAAATATGAAATAAAATAATTTTTTATTTTATTCTAAAATTATTTTATCTTATACCTTATATAAAATAAAATAATTTCTCATTTTATTTTAAAATTATTTTATTTGATATTTTATACCAAACAACTCTAAATAATATCTTGAAACAGTTTTCATGATACTCTAATATAGTCTCTTATTAATAAGAGGATAAGATGGTGATAGTGAGGGCATTTCAGTAAATTGCAAATCTGAAAAGTGGTACCTAATGCAAAGCTGCCTCATTTTACTAACTCATCCCATGCTGACACGTGTCCTGCCATCCAATCCACTTCACTCCTTAAAGTCTGCACTCCTTAAATTTCCTCATGAATAAATTCACTGCACTCCTTAAATGCTTTCTTTACACTCCTTAAATTTGCTCTATAAGACTAAATAACTTATTTTTTTTAGTTGTTTCATATGTGGTTTTACTCCATTTTTCAAAGTAATACAAATATTAAAATGAGGATGAAATTAACACAAAATTAATAAATTATGTCTTTTTCTTAAATTGAATAAATAAAATTAAATTATTATTTTAATATTTTATGATGATTATATTTATATTAAAAAATATTTTTTAAAAAATAATATAAATAAACAAAATAGATTCATGTATTGATGTAAAAAGTACTAGTGTCAATTTAACATTTTAAAGTATATAAAAAATTTAACTAATTATTAAAATTTTATTAGTACTACAATAATTAAGACAAATAATATCATATATTAATTAAAATTTATATAAAATATACTATAAATAATATATTAATAATTTAAAATATATAAAAACTAAATAAAAGATTTTCATGTTGGGCCCGGGCTATCCCCGGTAGTATCCTTGTAATAAATTAGGTGCATAAAATAGGGCAAGAGTACAGATGACCCTTTTTTGGTCATTTACGAGGGATAGGAATATCTACGTAGTAGTGAACCCTGTTATTTCCCGGCGGAAAAGTAAATTGCCGCCGCCATATTCTGTCTTCAACTTCATCTTCCACAGAAGAAATCAAGAGAATCAGTAATCTCAAAATCTCAAAGAAAGAGGAGTTTTCTAGCAAAATTTCATGCAATACAATTTGTACCCATCAACCTGCACCCATTCTTGTTTATCATGGAATCCAGACAAACCCCACATCACCACACCCAAAATCTTTGAACAAAAAAGACTCCTAAATAATCCACCTCCCAAGCTCAAAACAACAATTAACTCCCCAGGTGTATCTAATTCTTCCAAAACCTCATTAAACTTGAAATTGAATAAGCAAGAAGAAGAAACCGCTTTGCCTTTTTATCTTCCAGTCTCTATTCGTGACTCTAATAGTCATTCCAGGTATATTTGGGATGGGAAAGAATTGAAGTTGGTCTCTCTTAACGGGAATGCCTTTTCTATATACGATTTCGACTCTAATTTTGAAGATACACTTCGAAAGTTGCTCGGAATTTGTGTTTCCGCAACAAGAAATTTCTTTCTTCCCAGGGAAGTTAGTCGTAATTATCTTGAATATGTGAAGTGGAAGTTTGTTCATCGTGTTTCCAGTTCTGCTCTCCAAGTTCTGGCGACCCAGGTACACTTTGTTTTTGTATTTCAGCTCTAAATAACTGTTATACTTCAAACTTTTGATTTTGATATTTCAGCTATTTAGCTAGTTAATACTTGGTATTTAATCGCCATATTCAGTATATTGGACTTATAAATT
>JAOTQJ010000049.1:10098802-10113444 GCA_025642045.1 Solanum sejunctum
CCATTTTGCTTTATTCCATCATACTCCAAGGCCAAAAAATAGTCAATCTTTGGCTCCATCCGAGATTGATGGAAAAGGGATTCTGCACTTATCTATAATATATATTTACATGTATATCTAATCTAATTTCTACTTTTATTTTACTTGGTATGATGATGACATGAGTTGAGCTTATACGGAGGAACATAGTCAACGAGAATTCATATAGCCGACCCCAACTTTTGGACTGAGGCATAGTTGTCATTGTTCTTGTTTCTCATGCAAAAATTTCTAAAGTTTATATACTTGGCTATACAGGGAGCAAATGCAGAAGGAGTTCCAAAACGTTTAACCTATGATGAAATCCAAAGCAAGACATACATGGAAGTAAAGGGAACTGGAACTGCTAACCAGTGCCCTACCATTGAAGGAGGTGTTGACAGCTTTGCCTTCAAACCAGGCAAATACAGTGCCAAGAAATTCTGCTTAGAGCCCACATCATTCACGGTCAAGGCAGAGGGTGTGAGCAAGAACACAGCCCCAGACTTCCAAAAAACCAAGCTCATGACGCGCTTAACCTACACTCTTGATGAGATTGAGGGACCATTCGAAGTGTCTCCTGATGGCAATGTTAAGTTTGAGGAGAAGGATGGAATTGATTATGCTGCTGTTACAGTTCAGCTTCCTGGTGGTGAGCGTGTGCCCTTCCTCTTCACTATCAAACAGCTAGTGGCAAGCGGCAAGCCAGAAAACTTTAGTGGTGAGTTCCTTGTGCCATCATACAGAGGTTCATCCTTCCTTGACCCAAAGGGACGGGGTGGATCTACTGGCTATGACAATGCTGTTGCATTGCCTGCTGGAGGGAGAGGAGACGAAGAGGAGCTTCAGAAGGAGAACATAAAGAACTCTGCATCTTTAACAGGAAACATCACCTTGAGTGTTACTAAGAGCAAGCCAGAGACTGGTGAGGTCATTGGAGTATTTGAGAGCATCCAGCCATCCGATACTGATCTGGGAGCGAAGGCCCCCAAGGATGTAAAAATCCAGGGTATCTGGTATGCCCAACTTGAATGATGGAGAGTTCTCGAATATGTGAATCATTTCTTGGTCTGAATTTTGCTGTAAGTTACAAGGTTAAACATTCTGTGAACCCATTTGGACAAGCATTAAAACAACTATCTTGCTGCATATTATCACGCTCAAGTAATATTTCTTGCTGATAGCCAGTTACAAACATTTCTAATGCTTGTACAGACCCAGGATAGACAATCCATACCCAGTAAACTTTACAATCATCAAAATTAGTGAATGTGTTCAGCAAAGGTAAGCTCAATTAAGTATTTTTATGTTGCTAAGAGATTTTAAACCATGGAGAGGCTGATCCTTATCAGTATATATCTGATAAGTAACAAGCAACTTTAGTGTTCATCAAGATCATGCAGTGGTAAAGCAGAAGAAATTCACACTAAAGTAGAAATGGACATACAGACGGAGAGAAATCAATTGATCAAGAGAAATGAACAAAGGAGCCAATATAAATGCTTACTCTTCCTTGTGTTAAGTTCCAAAGAAGTAACAATCATCTTACCGTGTTCAATGTTGACTGCCAAACATATAGAATTGGTATTATCGTCCCAGGTATCAAACTGGTAGAACTTTTCTTCTCTTGCTTAGGAGTTCACCACTCTGAATGAACCTTTAGAAGAGAATTGTAACATATTTGCATACAGGGCTAGGCTGTAGAACCTTAGTGCTGAGTATGTCGCTCGAATCGAAGTCAAGGTGAGGTTTAACTATATATCATCGAGCTAGTGCCAGCAAAAATTTCTAAATCATTAGTTCCACCTACAAGCATGGTCACAATAGATGACATCTGCAGACTTCTATATTCCTTGGATAAAGACAAAAAGAACCTTCTTCATTGTATTATCAGCTTAGATCCCCCAAATATCCCTTAAGAATTAATTACATTTGCAGCTTATCAAGTTCAATAATATCACCAAAAATCTCTACAGGAGCATAACCCATTTTTAAAATGGTGAAACCTTAAAGTATCTCTCAGAATGATCTGCACCCCAACAATTTTAGCCAAATACTTAATGGCATTATGGCAATCTCCACATATTCTCAAGTTTTTGAACACCCTAATGGACGATGCACCATCCAAATTAAGAATCCCAAAGGCAACAGCAAGCCTCTCGCTGTGATTGCACAAACTGTATTCCTTCTCCTCTGCATCAAGATCTTGGCCAACAAGGTCTATACAGGGTAAATATCCAGCTAGCCTCATCTTTTCACCTATTTCAGTCAAAAACCTGTAAATGTCTGCAGTCTGAGAATTATTCTTGTCACCGACCACAAAAGTATGCACTTTGTCTTTCACTTGAATCCAACTACGACCAGGAACTTTCATAATACCTCTTTCTCTCATCAATTTCCTGATCTCTGAGGCCTCTTCTTGTAGTTTGGCAGCTTCATAGATATTGGACAATAAAACATAGTTCCCAGCATTTTCTGGCTCAATCTCCAACAGTTGTTTTCCAGCAACTCGTGCCATTTCCACATTCTTATATACTCTACATGCACCAAGCAATGCTCCCCAAGCACCAGCACTTGGTTTCATGGGCATGTTTTGGATGAAATTATATGCTTGTTCTAGGCGACCAGCACGGCTTAGAGCATCAACCATGCATGAATAATGTTCTGAATCAGGTTCAAGTCCATGTTCCTTTCTCATTGCATAAAAGATCATAAGGCCCTTGTCTACCAGCTGTGAATGGCTGCAACCTGATAAGACGCCAATAAAGGTAACAGTGTTGGGTTTCACCCCTGAAATTACCATTTCACGGAAAAGCAACAAGGCTTCCTCTCCCTTCCCATGCATCGAATTTCCAATAATCATTGTGTTCCAAGCAATAGTATCTCTTTTTGGCATCATATAGAAGACTCTTTTGGATAGTTCTATGTCACCACACTTAGCATACATGAATACCAAAGCAGTGAGGACAGTCTCATCTTCCAAAAATAAATGCCGAAGGAGAAAACCATGAATCTCCTTACCTCTTCTTATGCTTCCTAAATCTATACAAGTAGGTAACACACTGGTGATCGTGATTTTATTTGGTTTTACACCTGACTGCTGCATTTCATGAAGTATTTGAAGCGCCTTATCTGCTCTTCCATTTTGCATGCACCCTCCAATGACAGAATTCCAAGAATCATGATTCAGTTTGGTTCTTCCTTTTCGCAACTGATCAAAGATGCGAAGTGCTTTGTCACATTCCCCATTTGAGAAATATGCTGACATAATGACATTGCATAAAACATAGTCAAACTGATGTGTACTATGAAATACTGACTCTGCTTGTTTGATACTTGAACAACTAGCATACATGTCCACAAGAGCACTGCTGACATACACATTATTGTGAATTCCATTTCTAACACTATACCCGTGAATTTCTCTACCCAAGTTCAAACTTTTCAAATCTGAGCAGGCAGGAAGTAGAGAAGACAATGTAACAGGGTTAGGCCTCACCCCATTCAACCCCATTTCACGGAATATTGTTATTGCCTCTCTTGGAAGTTTGCAATTAACATAGCAAGAACTCATCGACGTCCAAGAGATTACATCTTTAGCACTTAAATTATCAAAAACCTCTCTTGCACCTTGAGCATATTTACATTTACCAAACATGTCAATCAGTGCATTTCCAAGGAGCAAATCAGAGCGATAACCATATCTGATTACATCTTCGTGAATCCCTTTTGCGTTTATCAGGTTGCCCAAAGCAGCACAAGCTTTGGTCACTGATAAAAGTGCTAATTGATCAGGATGAACTTTCCTTTCCTGCAATTCATCATAGACTTTCAATGCTTCTTCTGGATAGCCCCTCTTTGTATATGCCGAGATCAAGAGCGTCCACGATCGTATATCTGGTTGAGGAATTTCGTCAAACAGTTGACGGGCACGTCTTATATCTCCAGAATGTCCTAGTGCACGCAGGAGCTGCAAGTTAGGACGAAGATACAACCTTGAGAGCATGTGCTTGTTCCTTGCTACCCTCGCAATGGTGCATACAAGTTACGACAAGTTGTTTGCCCAAGTACAACTGTTTCAAAAATGAGTCAAAGTTGAGCAAATGTACTAAAATGTAACCTTAAATATATATTGTGCAGAAAATTAAAACTAAAGTATTATAAATCAACTAAATAAAGTAGGTCACTTCTGTTAAACCAACGATGTATCATATATTAAGTACCTATTTTTATTTAAAGGGGGTTGGATAAACACGTTTTGTCAAAAAAAATTTTTTGAATATATAAATTAAATATAATATTTTAATATATATTAATTATTAAATATTTTGATATAAAAGTCATCCACTTATATTTTAAAAGTATAAAATTCCTTAATGAAAATACTACCACCCGGATGAAAATGGCACCACTAGGGTTGCTGGCTGGGTGAGGAAACTAGTGAGAAAAAGAAAGTGAATGAAATTCGAGAACTGATGCTTTTAACTTTTCTTGTTTCTTGAATATGTCTTTTTTAATAGAGAAAAAAGTCAAAAATATCTATCCACTTTTGTTAAACTTTTTTGGATTTCTTGTTCAATATTCGGAGTATATATTAAAGTTTTGACTAAAATTAAATTGTACATTATAGAATTTATTCAAAAGTAGTACTTTCAGTAAGATTTTCTTTATATCTATAACTCAAATACGAGATCTCTAATTAAGGATGGAATAGTTCCACCATTATACTATAATTTATGTTGGTTTTATTTACTTTTTTTGTTCCATTTTATGTGACACATTTTTCTTTTTATTCCTTTTCAGAAAGAATGTTACCTTATCATAATTAAAAAATAATTTATTTTTAAATTTTTTTTATTCTTAATAAAATAAATAATAATTATATTATCATAAACATATTTTATTTATGGTGAATGTCTACTATGTGAATTCCTTAAAGAGTTAGAAATTCTACCTGAATACCAATTCAGTTTCTTACTTGGAGACCAAGTCAGTTTTTCCCTATAAATATAGGGTTTCCTTCATTGTAGGAGACCAAGTCAGTTTTCCCCTTATAAATATAAGGTTTCCTTCATTGTAAAACACACCTTGAATATTATTCAAGAGCAATAAAAAATCTTCTCTCTTCTCTCCTACTTTATTCTTTGTATTATTTTATACTTTCATAATACGTTATCAGTACGAGGTTCCATCTTAAAGAATGAAGGTTAAGTTTCAAGGCTAAGGAATTGTTTATGTATTTATTTATTTATTCTTTATTAATATGACTAACCTTGAGAAATTTGAAGTTGTCGTCCTTCATACTTTGGGCAAAAACTATCTTTTATGTGTGTTGGATGCTATATATTTTGAAGACGCCATTAAGATAAAAATAAAGCATCAAAACAATCTGTATTAAATTTATCATCTTGATAAAATTTTGAAAATAAAAATATCTCACAGCTAAGATGTTGGGTTCAAGCCCCATTAATTTTACCATTATATGGATAAGACATTGGGTTCAACTCTCAATGCACCATATTAATGATGTAATAATGACTAAAGCAAAATAATGTGCTTTTGGTGAAAAGTCATTAAATATATTCTATTAAAATGTTTCATTCTCTAAAGTGAATGTGGTATCAGTGCACACTGTCTGAAAGAAGACAAGTAATTGAATAATGCAGGTGAACATGGAATGAGGTACTAAGTATCATAAATTAGTATGCTAAGATGATTGTGTTCCATTCATGAAGAATGAGAACTTTTGATAATGATTGGAATTAAAGAAAATTGAAATGGACAACCATTAACGAATGTAAAGATTCTTTTAAATGGTGAATTTCTTGTACTGCGTGTTATCAAAGCAAGTTGATTGTGATTCCATCACCAATGAAAGTTAAAATTGAGTACCCTACGTTTTTGGAATATATACATAGGAATATTTGTGGACCTATTCACCCACTTAGTGAGACATTTAGATATTTTATGGTCCAGATGTTTCATCTAGATGGTATCATGTGTACCTTTATCATCTCGTAATTTGACATTTGTAAAATTATTGGCACAAATAATACGATTACGAGCAAAATTTTTTGATAATCAAATTAAATCCATTTTTCTTGATAATGCTATATAGTTTTCATTCCAAGCATTTGATGACTATTGTTTATCAGTTGGGATAACAGTTGAACATGATGTTGCTCATGTTCATACTCAAAATGGCCTTGCTGAGTCATTAATTAAACGCTTGCAATTGATAGCAAGATCATTGCTTATGAAAACTAGATTGCTCACTTCTGTATGGAGACATGCAATTTTGCATGTTGCAACACTTATTCGTTTCAGATCAACAAATTATCATAAACATTCTCCATTGCAACTGATTTTGGTTCAAGAACCTAATATATCCCATCTAAAAATTTTTGAATTGTTGTATATGTGCCTATGGCACCACCACTACATCGCACAAAAATGGGGTCCCAAAGAAGATTAGAAATATATGTTGAGTTTAAATCACCCTCAATTATTTGCTATCTTGAACCATTAACTGGAGATATTTTATTCAATGCTCAATTTGCAGATTGTCGATTTGATGAGACATTTTTTTCCAAAATTAGGGGGAGAAGATAATGATATCAAAAGAGATTTTGTGAAAAAATTTATCATTGTCTCATCTTTGATCCATGTGCTTCTATTTGTGAGCAAGAAGTACAAGAGATTATTCACATGTAAAAAATATAAATGGCAAATGCATTTACAGATTTAAAAAGGATCATGGATCACCTCTACGAGAAATAGAGTAGTTGAGAAGAAACAAAGTTGAAATTTACTCCCCGAGTAAGAAATCTAAAATTTGTTCATATAATAATAAATAAGAAATTTACTATAGCAAAAGGCATATGTCATGGTAAACTTGAAATTGACTCATTAGACATATATTGAAGAAATAAAAGATTATTCAAGATTATTTGTTCTCGTGATAAGTTGATTGGATCAACCAATGCTGTGATTGAATTCCTAAATTCTGAAAGTATGAAAGGTGAATATGGGTTTGTTCATCGTCATGTGATATTATAAATAGATGCATCTATAAGATAATGACATGTACATTATTGTCAACCTGAAGTTTGACTTTTGCAAAATTATTTGTGCAAGATAATTAAGTTAAAAGTACAACTTTCAGAATACATAATCAAAACAATTCATTTTGATAATATTGATAAATATCCAAGTTGATTGACGCTAAATGTCTTAGATAAATGGTCAATCATTGCTTATGAGAACAATATTTGATGGTCTGAAATATGATTAAATTGTAGACAAAAATATGTATCAGACTAACACATTTTGATCAAATTTTTCTCAATTGATTTATGGTCATGAACTATATAATTTCCATCTAATAATTTTGATATCGGTATATAACTAATAAATATACCATGATACGTAAAAGATGAATTCTCTAAGGTATATTGAAATATATGTTAATTTGTTTAACATAAGGGGGAGATAATGAAAAATTTAAGAGTTGAAATGCTTTTATTGAATGTCCCCAAAGGACAGAGTCTATGACATGCATGAAACATGCAATTGATCCCAAATAAGATAGTTCTTGAAAAGAAAAGGAGCAAATGATCAAAATGGTCATCACTAAGAGGTATTGTGCTCTTGAAGAGCTTATGATATAATATTTCATGAAACTTCACGAGAGGGGCAACTACCTAAAAATAATGAAGCGATGAGATCTAAACAAGTTATGTCACACTGCAAATTGACAAAAAAAAGATATTTTGTCATTGATATCTTTCATACAATATAACGCAATATTGTAAAAGATTATGAGGATCTAAATTCTACGGTATATTAAAGCATGTTCTAATTATCAAGTAGAATGATGCATCTTGGTAAGCGTAAAACTTATTTGACTTGTAATCTAAACACTAGAAGGTGTCATGCATTTAATATTGAATATTGTCACTGGACAAATTTGATATGAATGTACTTGAAAGATTTAAAATGCATGAAGTATATACAAGTTCTTTAAAAACTTGTTTGTAATTCTCATATTGATTAAAATAAATCAAGGATCTTTTATATTGTTATGCAAATTGATAACTTGATTGAAGCTCTTGAAGAGTTTTCAAAAGGCAATAGATTATTTGCTTAAATAAGTTAAAGTGAGGAACTTGCAAAATATTTTAATTTTAGGAAGGATTCATAAAAAAAGATAGAAAAAAAAATACTTTTTCACCAAAAATTTTCTATACATATGAGCTCCAAAAGAATAGTGATATAAATGTTCAACAAATTCATTTGAGTGACGATGTGATTGATTTGTTCACCAAATCTCTATCAATAGCAACTTTCAAGAAGACAATACACAAGATTGAAATGCGAAGATTCAAGCCCTTGGATTGATATTATGATTAGAGGGAGTTAATACGCGATGTACTCTTTTTTCATCACAAGGTTCTTTTTCCATTGGATTTTCCTTGTAAGGTTTTTAATGAGGTATTCAAAATGCATATTGCTCCCTCCATCCCATTTTACGTGGAACTCTTTGACTTGACATGCTGTTTAAGAAAAAAGTAAGACTTTTAAAATTTATAGTTTAAAATTATTTTGAGATATTTGTGTGGTTGAGAATCATTTCATTAAGGGTAAAAAGAAAATTTTAAAGTTAAATTATTTCCAATTAGAGTAAGGTAACATTGAGTATTAGATATTATACTTTTTTTCCTTCACTAGAATTTTTTTTCCATAGGATTTTATCTAGTAAGATTTTAACGAGGCACATAATCTAGCAAATAGACATTCAAGGGGGAGAGTTATAAATATATTCTATTTATGATGAATGTCTATTATGTGGATTCCTTAAAGAGTTTGGAATCCTACTTGAATACCAATTCGGTTTCTTACTTGGAAACCAAGTCAATTTTCCCCCTATAAATATAAGGGTTTCCTTGATTGTAAAACACACCTGAATATTATTCAAGAGCATTAAGAAATCTTCTCTCTTCTCTCCTACTTAATTCTTTGTATTATTTTATATTTTCATAACACATACAAATATCTAATTATTATATTTAGACTAGTGTTTTTAAAAGGTAGGGCTGGGACTCGCCTTAGGACTTGTCCGGAGGCAGGACTATAGCAAAATGCCTTGAAACTCATGTGTGGAGCTTAGTTTTGTAAGACTTCCTTTCTAAGCATCTGATTGTACGTCGTATGCACACTCAACGTCCAACACTTTGGCTCGTCTAACAGATCTTACAAAAAGTCAATTCTTTGGTTAACATTGTTGACCTCATAATTCTTTAAAAAATAAATAATACTTAATAGTTTTTCATCTATAGAAATAAGAAGATTGGGAATAACTCAAATAATAAGTCATCGAATAGCATTTTACTGTCTTAGTGGGATGATTATTACTTAACATTTCTTTTAAGAGGTACAAAGTCAAATTTTACATCTTCACTTATCATGAATCTTCATGTTTTGTCATACGTCTCAAATAATCATATTTTGTTATTTCACTATTTGAAAGTAATTTAAGTTTCATTCATGATGGAGTAATATTATTGTTATAATATTAATAATTAGTGTGTTAAAAAATATTTCTGTGGCGAATTTGGAAATAGATAATGATTTTATTTTAAGAATTATATCATCTATTATCATTTTTTGTATTGTTACCTTTCTCAAATAACAATTACAATATTTTTTTTGTGATTTATTTAAATTTATTTGTAGAATTATTAAAAGTTTTAGTTTGCTTTTTTTTAATTAAAATTATAAAATTTAATATATATGAGATATATATTTCGTAGATCCATGAGACTTATGCCCCGTGTCTTGGGATTTAGTCTCGCCTCACACTACATAAAACGTCTCGTCCACACCCCTCACTATTTAATTAATATTTTGGATAATAAAAATTAAAAATTATTTCCTATTTTTATAAATAACATGTTAGATTAAAGAGTATCATATAAAATAAATAGGTGAGAGTATTAATTTACTTTGTACTTATTATGTTGTCGGACTATTTATATCTTATCTTATTAAAATGACCCCTGATTTGGATTTCCAATCCAAAATTTTGCAAATTTTGATTGAATAATTGATATACTATAATATTGGTGCAAAATACATTTTAATATTAAAATAATAATATTAATTTGTATCATGAGTTAGTGAAAAATATGACAATAAGTTTTTATATAACCCCTTTAATCTCTAATTCTTTATTTGCTCATTATTCTACCTTATTAGTCCTTGTAACTTATGTAATCATGATCCATGTTCTACCCCATTATATCTTAGTAACTCTTTTAATCTCTAATGTATAATGTCTCTATTCATTTACCTATGTTACTATCCACATTAATCCTATTCAAGATAAGGATCAATTCTCACCTATAAATAGTGATGTTTCTTCCTTTGTGAATGATGTAATAGAGAGAGAAAATATATGAAGTGTGGATAAAATATTATAGTGTGTGGTGAAGTATACAATAGTCAAAAAGAGAGTTGAGACAAAGAAAATATTCTAAATTTTCAATTATATTCACTATACAAAATAGAGTAATTTATATGTTGAAGGAAGATATTTTTGTGTGGAGCTTTGGACTCTTCAACTAATCCGGATTATTTGAGTCATACAATGTTGCTGGGCTGTTGTATCCTGGAGGGGAGAATTCAAGAGATGTACTATTGGATCGGTGTAGATTATGCCACAGTGGACTTGAATCTCCTTAAAAAGAACGAAATATCCACGTCTCAACATGAATGAATTTTGATTCAATTTTGTCATTTTATATTTTCAACTATAACTTATTATATTTGTGATATATTATACCAACATATACTTCTTTGTCTCAATTTATGTTGCATTTTTCATATTTTGAAATTTACAAATTAATTTATGTTTTATCGTAAACTTTTTATATATATATATATTTAAATATTTTAAATTATTAATTGTTATAACTTATAGTATTTTTACATAGTTTAGAAATATAAAAATTTTATTTCAAAAAACTTAAAGATTTAATGTGTAATTTTTTTAATCAAATTTAAAAATTCTTAAAAAATAAAAAGTTCCAAGTAAATGGAAGTAGCAAATTATGTTGGGCAAACATCACCATTACTTGTGTCGCTATTCCCCTTTCGTCGGATACAAAAGACAAATGGAATTCCCTTTAGAAACTCACAGCTCAACAAACTACACATATATAGTAAGCATTGTGAACAGTATGATATTCTTACGTTACAACATCTCCATCAGTATTATTTTCCCCAAAATTCCATTCACTCGGTTCCTATCTCCTTTCCTTGAATGGGCTCACAAGAATTTCTACAAACAGAACAAGGTAAAAATCGCTCTGTGATGAAATGGAGAAACAGCCAGGGGCTATGGGGACGAATGCTGGTTTAGCTTTGAGATTAGCACAGACAATTTTCGCTGTCGGTTCAGTTCTTTTCATGTGTTTGGATGTTTCTTTCTTCAGCTATAGCTTTGCTCCCTTCTGGTACTTTTATCTCTTTTGAGCATTCATGTTCTTTTTTCCTTCCAATTTTATGCTTGTCCAGGTAATATAAGTTCTAATCTTTGAATTTGGAGGCTCTTGAAATTGGCATATAAGTGAAATGAAAAGGTTGAGGAACCAATTGAAGGGAAACTAAACTTGAATTGGGTCTTAGCAAGGCAACTGGTGTTGATCAATTTGACAATTTGGTTATTTTTGAGAAGTTTTAAGACCAAATTCAGATTGAAGGAGAACACTTAAAGGAAAGAGTGGCAGAGAGTAGGAATAGGTCATTAACGAGACACTAATGATCTGCCGTTAGTTACAAGAGTATCAGTTCTATATCTTGGACTGAAAATGTAAACAAGTCTAGGTTTTGGTTAATTGGGTTGCGACAAATGCCGTTACCTTGAAAGACATTCACATTGATAAATTGACAATCTAAATGGTTTGACTGAATTTACCACATGAATGCGCAGTACAGAGCTTTTAATGAGCTTTAAGGGGCACTTTCTTTGACCTTTAAAGCTGTTAACAAAAGGATCTTCACCAGAGAGGTGTGAAGTTCATCTTTGATATGGAGATGTGGAAGAAATAATTACAGAACTTAAAGGAAGCTGCTTGTGTTAGCTTTTGTACTAGTTAATTGGATGCATAATCAAAGTTGTATATGAAAACTGACAACAGGTCATATTGCACGCTTTGTTTGCTTAAGAAATTGAAACTGATCAGATTTTCTGTACTAGATCCTGAGTTTTGTCATGAAATCTGCCATTGGGAAGTGCTGTTGAGATTTATGTAGCTTGGAATCATCTATGAGTTGTTATACCAATTGGAGTATTACACTGAAACTAGATGTTAGTGGGATATATCTCACATGTGTAGTTTTTTTAAGTATAATCATCTGGTATGCGTAACTCGCAGGCAGACAAATTCGAATTCGGCCTGTATATGGCCCATTAAAGGAGGAAGTTCTCACTACCAATAGTTTTTCCATTTTCAGGGCTTGATCCTAAAACCTCTAGTTAAGGGTTGAGGGATCCCATCCGTTCCACCACATTTCTTAATGTAATAAGCTCTACTACATCTCTTGATTGTATCTCATTGCATAATCTATTTTACAGATTCTAACTTTTTGATCTGTATGCCCATGGTTTAATGTTTCTAATGGTGATTGATGATTGAAATCCTATGCTGCTTCTAAAGTGCTATTGCTGCATCTTCATTTTCTTATTGTTTGCTGAAGACAAGCTCTCTAGCACAACCCTTGCTCGGGTAGGTGGCATCGGTTTCCGGCAACTTGCTAAATTCCATCATGCAGCGGCCATAGCCTACCGGAATGCTCCTGCTCCAGACCTTACTGTTGGATTTGAGCTGTCTTGCTTGCTATCTGCCAGCAAGTGAATGTGCCAACCAAACTCTGGTGTTGTGCTTACATATGCCAATCCAACTAGGAAACTACTACCGCATAGGTGTAGGCTCCTGAACCTGCAGGAAAAGCGCACTGGTACTTTTTGGAAGTCCATGGTTTTAGTATGGGCTATGGCTACTGGTTGATGATTATTCCAATCAAAACCACCGGCCAACTAATCCAGATTTGCACCGTGGAAGTGCTCCCTACCAGGAGTTTCTCCATTTCCGGGCTCGAACCTGAGACATCATGCATGTTGTTAAGCATGGGATCCCATCCGTCCCTCCACACCCCTTTGTGGTATCTCGTATGCATAGTCAAACAGATTCTAGGTTTAGAAGTTGTTATCCCATCATTTAATGTTACTATTGGTCATTCACGAATGAATTATATTCTGGTTCTAAGGTGATCCAGAATACAGACTTTCTAGCATAGATATTATTTGTGTCCATGGTTTTAGTGTTACTATTGATTTATGATTATTCAGTCAAGTAACTCTTTTGTTTATAAGATGCTGGCAATGCATTTTTATTTCCATGTTTTAATTCTTGCAGAAGTAGGGGATTTTAATCTCCAGAATTACTGGTTACGTGGTAGTACATCCTACGAATGTCACCAAGCACATTTTTCAGTTAGTAGTCATTCCTAGGTAGTTTCACATTCTAAACTAATTCATGCCTACATGTGCATAGTTTTAAGTAGGCCGAGAACACAATTAGTCAGTTGTAAGAAGCTTATGTCTGGATGTTTATATGTTCTTACAACAGATGTGCAATTTCTCTGTTAAATTTCTTATTTCACCTATTGTTGTTGGCAGCTTTTTAGTGACAACGATGGGTTTGGTAACGCCATGGAGCTTGGGATTGGCAATAATCGATGTAATTTTATTGTTGGCCAAACGCCCATCTAATCAGCCAAGAGTATTGTTAGCTGTTGTTTTAGGAGATTGGGTAAGTGCCTTGATATATTTACTGACAACTCAACTGGCTAATCTTGTTCTGATCAAATAGCGTATTATTGGATTCAAAACAGGTCCTTTCGGTTCTGTCACTGGCTGTGGTGTGTTCCACAGCTAGTGTGGCTGATTTCCTGCTTGCTTCTGATAATGTATACTGCAGAGGTAATATATGCCTACGATATCAACTCTCTGCTGCCGTGGCTTTCTTGACTTGGGTTTTGATATCGTCGTCTTTGCTTTTCAATCTTTGGCTTCTTCCTACCTTGTAGCATAGCATTAATATTAGATTGTCAAGTCACATCTGCATCTTCGTCATCTCTATGACATAATTTGGTTTAATTTATGGTGTCCAAAAGGAGACCATGTGTAAAATGTTACCAATCTCTGAAAGGGTTATAATGATACTAAAAGTTAGTACACTAATCGCGTTAAAAGTATTTGGTCCATTTATAAACGATGGATTCACAATCGAATGCCTTGAACCGCTTGGTAACGTCCTTCTCTAGTTTTCTACTACCACACAGATTGAAGTCTCTATCCACAACCAGATATCGAAAACCAACATACAATTTTCCATTATAGTTTAGAGGTATCCGTTTTATGTTATTATTCTTCGGAGTTTCATGTCTCAAAGATAACGTTGCAAGAGTAGAAATTAAAATTCTTGTCATGCCATTTTTTTCACGTTTTGATTTGAACAAGAGAAATATATTTCATTTTTGTGGTTCAACGTAGCTCAAAG
>JAOTQJ010000049.1:10181011-10194572 GCA_025642045.1 Solanum sejunctum
TCCCATCATTTAGAAACAAGAAACTATATTTTCTCCAACACCTTAAATAGCCTAGAAATGACAAAATAAAAGGGACAAAATGCCATGAGAATTATTATAAGTATAATAATGGGAACAAATACCTCCAGTATAACAATCAACTCAACAAATGATTTTCTTCTGCATCGACTCCAAGAAAGAGATGAAACAAGACAGGATGACCATGAGATCAAGCCACACTGTTCAACCAAGTACCTGGCCATCTTAGGTACTCTGACTGACTTCTTCACTATCTGCAAGATTAACCATCTCAATGAATTCAGCTCTTGCTTAGGAGAGGCTCACACTCTTATAAAAGAGAAACAAGATTAAGTGGAAAAATATCTTTTGGATGGAGGGGGTAAAAACAACTTCCTATCAAGGAAATAATTAAAAATTCTGTTTCACATTAAACCAACAAATTAAAGACCAATTTTGTTTGCATTAAATCAACAAATAAAATACCATGTTCTTTTGACAGTCTGACTATGTGAAACAAGAACTTTCATGTACTCATAAACTTTGACCACAAAAAGTAAAAGAAAGATGTACTTAAAAGAGGAACAAACTTGCCAATACATGATGTACTTAAAAGAGGAACAAACTTGCCAATACATGCACTTATAGGGTTTCAAAAATTCTTTACTGTATGTAAATTGGGAACCCCTGTATACAAGACGCACACAAAGGTTAATAGTTCTACATACAGGATTATCTAATAAAAATACTTTCATTTTGGAAGTTTACTCACTTCTTATCTACCACATGAAAGGATAACTTAATAAGCTGCTTAATTTAGGCTCCCCAAAGATACTTCTGAGGCAACACTGCTTCGTTTTGAAACTGGTATTGAGTTTGTTTTTGATGTAAGCAAGTGAAAGAAACTATCTCGCACATCACTTAAAAAAACTATCTCACACACCTCAACCTCAAGTAGCGAGAGAAGAAAAAAGGAGGAGGTTTACTTCTAAAAAGTAATCCTTACAGGAGGAACAAAGGAAATAAAGCAGTCAACACTCGGTGCAATTAAGCTTCTAATTATGAATGACTCCAGCTAATACAAAACTAAACCAATAAGTATAATAGCAGTTTGCTTGTTACTTTGATTATTGAATCTCGCAATGAATTTGGAGATGACGATAGCAGAATTATGGCACTGAGATTATTAACACAATATCATAGCTAAAATGCTATTCGTCTATTCCAGTCTTCAATGGTAGATGTGATTTGAAAGGGAGAAAAGAGCTGAAGTCGACGGGGACAGTTCACTGGTCCCTTGATTTGGTTGTCTCCATGACTACAAAGTACAAACCAAAATAACAAGAGTCCACTTTTATGGAGAAATTAAAAAAGCATAAAATACTTAAAAGTGATGTTGGGAGATCTGCAAGTCAGAGAGGAGGCTCTGGAATACAGTGCCATCTTGTGTAGGTTGGGTAATATGGAAGGAAAGAAATGTAAGATCCTTAAAAATAGAGGCTGTGCAGGATAGGAAAGAGGAATTTGAATTCTTGACTTAATAGACTCACTACAGGAGTAGGATCTCATAAAGGCAAAGCTTTTTCTTCTTGTTCTGTACAGAAGGGTTTGTCTCTTTGTAATTCCCTAGCACTAAGTTCAAAAATAAAAGTAGTTTTTAGATGCTAAACTAAAAATAACTAGGCGTTTGGTTTCAGTTAAAAATAGATTCACTGTCACCTACAAGCATAAAAGTAAAAGACCACCACAAAACTCAGCAAAGTAATCAAGAGACAAAATAAAGAACAAACAAAAGACATGAAAAACCACAAGAAAACATGTGACAGTACCAGAATAATCAACTTCTTCAGTTGATTAAAAAATTACCAAAATGCCAAAAACATTAACCATCAAAAGGCAAACATGAAAAATTAGCAAAGTCAGTTAAGAGACAGACTCGAAAAGGAGGAGAAAAAGACAACAAAATATAGGACTTCAATTACCTGAATGATCAACTCCTTCGATTCATGATCAGAAATAGGAGAAACATAGAAACTAAAAAGGGTCTCAAATATGCCATTTCTGATGTATATTTGAGCATCGTCATCCACATTCAACCCTGAGCATAATAGACGTAGCATCCACAACCTCTCTGTTCTGAAATTAGTTGAGATACTCCAGAAAAAGGACTGGAACAATGGAATACCCTGTACAAAATCAGAGGGAAAGAGAAGAAAAGCACTGTTAGACTACTTAGTGAGATAATGATCACATATGACTGAACAATTGATCTTTAGGACAAAAAGAACTTATAATCTTCCATATTAAAGATTTACCTTCATATTTGCATTTGGAGAGCGCATCAGATATTTACTTATTGCTGAAAAATGGTCATGTGAAGGATCCAAAAGTACATAAGAGGCCTCTGCAACAAATATGGCAGTTACAGATGAAATCTTCTGCCAAGGCTCTTCAATACCATTTTGCAAGTACGACATTAGGAGACGAAGTCGCATCACATCCTTCCTCTTCTGACATTTCTACAGGAAACAATAGAACTTAATAAAATCATGACATGATACTTCTCCTGAAGAACCACTAAAGCAGCTCTGGAAAGATATCAACATCTTTTCCTGGAATATACCTGACCAATATGAATGATAATAATGACAAGCAGTGATAATTCAGATTACCCTCTTTCTCCTATTCAGGAAGCAGTACGGATCTTTATCAGACAACATTGGATGATGCTATTTTGTCACATATTTCTATCTCTGAATATATTTGCAGGCATGGACACATCATTTGACCTACAAAACTTTCAGTTCATAATACTGGCCTCTCTGTATAGCCTTTGTTTGAGAGCACCAGATATACGTGTGTGTGTGTGTGTTTTTTTGATATGTACCGGGTGTTCGAGTCTCTTAGAGCCCCGACTAATCCCAGGGGTGCACAAGCCCTCGGCAAGGAGTTTCCCGCAAGTGCACCATGGTTAATTTAGGTTTTAAACAGTCCGATGGCCCTCAGAAATTGTTTACACCGAGTAAGTTTCGATCTTGAGACCTTGAAAGAGAGCAAACCCTAAGGCTCAAGTCTATTACCACCAGGCCAACCCCTAAGGGTTTTTGTGTGTGTGTGTGTATATATACATATATATATATATATATATATATACATACACATATATATATGCTACTGAACTGTTACAATTCATGATGCGCAATACTTCGTCATAGTTTTAGTACCTAATATAAGTTTAGTTTTAAGTCTCCTATTGTCAACATTGTTATTAAGATTAGAGTCGAAGCTTTATTGTATTTAACTACCTGCAGCCGCTACCCTTGGGTGCGCCTAAAACACCCAATCTTATGCAATAGCTCACAAACCACACATGAGAGAACACCTGCACTGAGCAGCTCGACCCTGGAGGCAAACCCCTTGCTTTCACTGCAAGGGGTTGGAACATGAGACCTCCAACATGAAAGTCCCAAGCCCAAACCATTGGGCCACCCAAAAGGGTAACTCAAAAAGAGTCTGAAATTACTTCAGAAGAATTTCAATTTTCTTTAATATAAAAGTGTAGCGTTCGGCACCCCGGGCCTACCTCAAGTGGCAAAGGGTGGAGGATTAGTGGCTGAGGTCACAAGTTCAAGCCCCACACCATGCAAAGGGAAGCCTGATATTTAAGTGGAAAAGGCTAGAGGGGCGGGCCCATTATCCACTGAGTTTAGAAGGTTGTGGTTGGTTCAAAGGCGGTGGGCCACAGACGGATTTCTCGATTATCAAAAAAATCGTTCGATACTTTGTTATGAAAAAGATGTTGGAAACTAGTTTCCTTTCAGGGAAGTAAACACTATTCAAAACAAAACTCATGGTTCAGCGATGGCTCCTGAAGGGCTAATTGCCAATCTTCTGTAACTGGATTGCCTATTCACTAGGTTGATCCTACAAATACTAGTAGGGCTCGTTCGGTAGGATGCATTAGAAAAAATAATACATGCATTAGCTTTATGTATTACTAACACATAGTTGGTACGCTTTTTCAACCTATGTATAATTAATGCAAACATTAGTTACACACTAATTGGTGTCATTTATGTGTAACTAATACATGTGAAACCATGATACTAGCAATGCAATTGGTCTTAATGCATGCATTAGTATGGTTAAAGAAGCAATTTGCTCCTCATAACCTTTTCCATATTCTTTCTAACATATTTGTGTTTTAATACACAAAACCAAACATTGCATAGCAAATAATCTCAGCGTAACTAATACCAGCATTAGTAAACTTTTCTTGAAAATGGTAACGATGACCAGCATTAGTAATATTAGCATTACAAATACACTATATTCAGCAATATTCTTACACACCCTACCAAACTACCCCTTAATGCCAAGGATTTTCAAGAATCCCCCTAACTAATATTCTGGTCAAATGTCAAGATAAATCCATTTCCTACCTGTGCCTTCAGTCAACTACTCCTAGTTTATTCAGCATAATAAATAATGTTCTCAAAATATATTTATAAAAATGTAGAACCCACATACTGATGACTGGATGCTCTTCAGAGAGAATCATACTTTTATTCTCTATGGTCACATACATAGACAACTCCTTAAACTTGGATGAATTGTCAGTTAGACACTTCAATTTTACTATGAGCCCATTTGAATTTCCAAACACCTTCTATGTCTCCAGATAGACACTTCAACTAGGTAGGAATGTATATCGTGAATATATAAGTCATATGTGTCATAGAACATATCCACACAATTTCAAGTGCATAAATGGCTTAGAATTAGCTGATATTGGTTTATTCACACTTCTTTTTTACGATCCTTGGTTTCTGTGTGAACACAAATCCAACACACGTCTCCAGTCAAGTGTCCATCAAGTGTCCACACGTGGCACCACGATCACATCCAGTTGCCAAACCATCCACTCAATACCATCTGTATGTTGCTACTTGCTACCAGATGTTAATTGTCCAATCCAAGGAAATTATGCAAATTTTTTCCAACAAACACAGAGAAATCCCAAAAAGTGGGGTCGGGGAAGGGTAGAACATACGTAAATATTACCACTACCTCTCCAAAGTAGAGAGGTGGTTTTCAAAAGACCCTTTCGCTAAAGCACATCAAGGGGGTAATTAAAAGAAAAACATGATAGCTAATAGCAAAGTGGTGAGGAGCAAATATGCGAGGAACCATAACAATAACAACACAGTGCAGCTACCTAAACTCAGTAAATCACAAATGATATTCAGAAACCTAAAACCAAATAATACTTGAATATGTTAATACTACGACGGCCACGTAGCTCCACCTAGCCAAAGACATGAATAGGCTAGTAATAAAAGCACCTCTCAACTACCTACTAACCTTCTACATTTATTTGCGATCTCCATCATCTCCTATCATAGTTCATATCCTACCTAATCACCTCTCCTCGAATCCACTGTATCTAACCTCTTACACCTCTTTACCGGGGCAATCAGACATCTCCTCTTCACATACCTAAACCATCTGAATCTCCTTTCCATCATCTTATCCACCATAGAGGCACTCCCACTTCGTCCTGATATCCTTATTCCGAATCCTATGACTCCTAATACGCACACACATCCACACTTTATCCTGAATATCCTCATTTCCACCTTGCATCTTCTAAACCTTGGGTTCTTAACAGGCTAACACTCCGCCCCTACAACAAAACCGGTCTAACCACACCTACAAGTTTCCACTCAACAAATCCATTCATCTATAGCTCTCCTACAGATTTCCCCTCTACCAAAGCCCTTTATTTTCATCTTCCTCTTCACCAGAAAATTCCCCCAGCTTTGATTTGACCCCAAACCAAGACAATACGCATGACCATGTAAATACAAACACAATCCTCTATTTTCATCCCTCGTCTCATCATGCTCATTTTCTCTATTAACGCCACTCTTCAACCACCTCCTACACCATTAAACTCTGCCATCCCAAAACCAACACAAATTTCATCACTCAAAACCACTGTGTTAAACATCCACCACTCACCATGGCAAAACCTAAGAATTTTCTTTAAGATTTTATCTATACCGACACACAATTTAAAGAATGATTGCACTAATTGCATCAAACTACATATGCAACAAAAAAACAACCAGTGGAAATACACCCAACACCTCCATTAAAAGAGCTTCAGCCATAAACCAATTTTTCACCTAGAGCTCTATAGAGAAGATTCTCAAGAATTATGTAGGATAAAAAGGGGAAGAAGCACAGAATGGGGGAGGAGTCCTCAATTATTTTTTCCTTAATACATCTTTCAACTTTTTGGTCCAAATTACATGTGTCACTTATTGATTGGTTTGATGGAAATTTGCAGAGAAGGTTAAACACACTATTAGTAGGTTTGAGTAGGAGAAAAACAACTAGACGCAATGAGATTTGATGGATTTTTTGGCGAAGCGCTGACAAGGCAGGTTTGGAGTGATTGACTAGGTTGTTCAATGTTGTTCTCATGACGGCAAAAATGTCCAATGAATGAAGGTGGAGTACAATGGTTCCATTGTATAAGAACAAGGGCGATATCTAAAATTATAACAATTACAAAGGCATCAAATTGCTAAGCCACATTATGAGGTCCGGTAGAAAGTGGTAGAGATGAGGGTGCAGAAAGAGATGTCCATTTCAAGAACCAATTTGGATTCATGTTGGGGCGATCGACCACTGAAGTGATCCACCTTGTGCAGGACTGGTGGAGAAATATAGAAAAAGGAAGACCAACTTATATATGGTATTCATTGATCTTGAAAAATACTATGATAAAGTCTCAAGGGATGTCCTTTGGAGGTGTTTGGAGGCAAAAGGTGTCTTGATGATTTATATTAGAATGATAAAAGACATGTATGATGAGCCAAGACACGGGTTAGAATGGTGAGAGGGACTTTGAGCAGTTCCCAATTAAGATGGGGTTTCATTAGGGATCTGTGCTTAGTCCTACTCTAATTTCCTTGGTGATGGATGAGCTAGTGTGGTCTATGCAAGAAGAGGTCCTATAATGTATGTTATTTCCGAACGTCATAGTACTAATTAATGAGATGCAGGACAGAGTTAATGATAGATTGGAGGTTTTGAGACAAACTCTAAAATCCAAATAGTTCAAGTTGAGCAGGACCAAGATGGTTATATTTGGAGTGAAAAATCAGTGTTGTGTTGAATAAAGCAGACCTGGAAGGGAGGCTTGGCACATAGATGATTCATAAGAGAGTTTTGAATATCTTGGGTCCATCATCCAAGATAGTGAGGACATCAACAATAATGGCACACATTGCATCAGAGCAACTTGAATGAAATGGACGTTTGCAACTAGTGTCTGATGTGATAAGAAAGTACCACTTAAACTTAAAGATAAGCTCTACAGAGTGGTGGTGTGACCGTCCTTATTATATGGGGCAAAGTCCTGGCTAATCAAAAAATGTCATGTTTAGAAGATGCACGCAGTGAAGATAAGGATGTGGCGGATAAGTGAACATAATAGGAGTGACAAGATTAGGAATGAGGTTATTCAAGAGAAGACTTGAGTGGGTCATCTATAGGGAACAAGATGAAGGAAGCGAGATTGAGATGGTTTGGACATGTGCAAAGGAGGTGCATCGACGCCTCGATGAGAAGGTATGAGAACCTAGTTGTAGGGTAGGTAGATGTAAAAAGTATTCAAGAGAGAGAATTAAACAGGACATGACGTGTCCTCATATTACCAAGGACATGACTTTAGATAGGCACGAGTGGAGGTCGCGTATTAAGATTGAACATTAGCCACGGTAAGAGTGTTTCCTTGCATCAAGAGGTTTAGTAAAAGGTGTATGACTAGTCGCATCCTTGTATTTCTTGCCTTATGTTATTTATTCTATTTCACTTATCGCATTATTTCATTGTTCACCCCTATAGACTCTATTCTGCGTTTCTTATTAGCCATTATGCTTTCTCCACTATTTTTGCTTCTTTTATTTGGGATTGATGCACTTGAGATAAGGATCTTTCAGAAACAACCTCTCTACCTCCACGAGGTAGTAGTAAGGTCTAGGTACACTCTACTCTCCCCAAACCCTATTTTTTAGGTTTCACTGGTATGTTGTTATTGAAATGTCAAACACATCTTTCACATGTATGGTTTATGGACAGGGGTATTCACGAGACACATTTCTATCAAGTTGAAGTGTTCATCTAGTTACTAGCAAAATTGGAGTGCCCAACTAATATTCCATGCCAAGTCGCTCTATTATATACATCTAGGATGCAGGTTTTCCAGCACATCAATGATTTATTTTGTCAAAAAAAAAAAGGGAGAGCACTATACTAAATACATACATACACACATAGAATCTAAGCTACTAGAGGAGCACTTGAACAAATTTGATAAAAGATACTTTGTTCAACTCCTAAATGAAGACAAACAACAACAACAACATACCCAGTGGAATTCCACAAGTGGGGTCTAGGGAGGTTGGAATGTACGCAGACCTTACCACTACAAATTAAATATGACAAATTAAATTAAATAAATAGAAACAGAAGTATTGAACACTTACAACTACAAATTAGAGGCCTATGAATTACTCAACCTACTCCATGGTAGCTTGGTGTCATTTCTTAATTACTCCCTTTATCCTAAGTGGAAATCATTTACACTTCCCGAGAAAGCAAAGAATATTTTATTAAAATAATTTAGCATACCCCTTTTTTTTGAGTAAGCAATTTAGCATACCTTTTATTCTGCTATAAATTAATGCATAGTACATCCAGTTACTTTCTGAATATCAATTTTATTAATTTACATTCAATTTAGATCTATAAATAAATAGAAATTTAATAGGGTATAATTTTAAGCTGTCCTAGTTGGTATTAGTGGATTAGACATTAGTCTCAACATATTAGAGTTCTGAAGAGATTCAAATCCACCCCATAGAAAGGTAACTAAGTTAATCACTTTACATGCTTCTTTCTAAATGCGGAAAAGAGAGATGAGAATCCACGGTAAACAAACATTTATAATAGCTAGCCTGAAAACTATGTATTGTTTAGTGCCATTGGCCACACAAACTAAAGCATCATTGTGACAAAATTTGACTTTGAAGTCTGAGAACCATACTTCAACTTGCAATAATTCTTATAACTACTTCTGGAGTTTGAAACCTGGGATTGAGTTTCAAAAAATAAAAGGTCCTCCATCCAAGACCTTTATAGATACGCAAAGCTCCATCTTTCACTAGGAAAAACATACCATCACTAACCACAATTATTCAGATAACTAAGAGAGAAAAGTTATGACAATGATATATACCTCCAGCAAACTCTTGAATCTTCCAAGAACCTCGTAACCTAGTTTCCTCATGTCATCATCAGGTGAAGATATACTGACAACAGTAATCGCAAGCAAGCCTAAGCTAGCAAACTCCAAGGGCTCAACAAACCCCATAGAAAGACAGTGAACTGAGAAGTGCAAAATAAAAATGGGATCATACACGCGAAGTTTATCGGCATCTGCATAATGCACCTGCAGAAAATTACATAGTTTTTGAATTTGACAGAATTGGGAGAAACTACAAAAATATCCCCTATTCCTTGTCCTCAAACGTTGAAGGAACATCAAAGATTAAGGAAAAAGAATTATCATTAACAGGAGTACCTCATATTTGAAGTCAGGATAATCCTTTTTAGGTTCTTTGAGAATCCCCGGACCAACTGTTCTATCATATGGGAAATAAAGCACAGTGGTTGCACACACTTTGGGGTCTACGGGAATGTTTTCTCTGAAGAGGATTCTGCGGTAATCATCAACTGCTTCAGCTTCATTCAAATTACTAGAGATAGGCTGCCTCAGTTCATTTTCTTTTCTGACTTTCAGCAGAGCACTACCCCATAGGTAATCCAATTTAGCCATACTTCCTTCGCCAAAGTCATTAGTCGAATTGATCTCATCCATTAAGCTCCATATCTCCAAGTCAATCGCACTCATACTAGCACCATAAGAAGATAATAGCAAGAAGAGCAATTCCCTCAAATTTATCCCAATGTCTTTTACATTATTAACATCGCATTGTCGAGCCCTGATTTGGAAAAGTAACCTAAGCAACTTCACAAGTTCCAACTGCTGAGCACATTCCTCAGATAGTTTACAATTATCTTTTAAATCATAGGCATCTAAATCAACAAATTCAGCATATGATCTCATGATGCTAGGCAAAGGAGTAAATATCATCCCAAAGTGCGAATGACCAGCTGAAATGTGAGAAGAACGGATGGTAGCTGCAAATTGAGAATGTGCAAGCAATAGTTGAATAATTGAAATGCAAGAGAACTTCCCGTCAGATAGTGATGAGATAATAGCTCGGAGCATCCCCAGTGTCACAGGATCGTAAAACCTATGCAGAAGAGACGACTTACCAAGTTGATCTACAAATGGAAGTGAATCCAACTTCAGAAGACAATCATGCATCTCCGTTGTAATTTCCATTAAATTTTTTAGAATATATACTTCCAAATATCTAAATAAGGAACAGCTTCCAGCTTCCATATGCCTGGAATCAACAACTTTCAAAGAGCATCTCTTGACAATAAGCTGCCAGGATTGAACCAGCAAGTTCAAAAGCCTTAATCTTGCCAAGTCTAAAGTGGAGCAATCTTCTGAAGAAATCACATCTGCATTTTTCTTCAGCAGACACGGAAACTTCCCCTTCTCAGGGAATAAAAGGGTCCTGCACAAACGTATCTTTGCAACAGTCCTGTTGACAACATTCAAAGTCTCTTCAACTGAATAAGAACCATCTTGAGTAAGATCAAAATCCAGCAGATCACTACAATCACTTGAGCAAACAGAATTGAATATACTCGAGCGTTTTTTCACTTTCACCAAATTGCCTCTTAATTCAAAGAACAATTGGACTACAAGAACAGTATTTGTGAGAATACTACTTGAGACAAGATTAACAGAATCTTCCTTTGACAGGTTTTCAAAATATTCTACCTTAAATATCTCCCTGGAAACATAACTTTTCCAGATAGAGAAACCTTGCTCGAGTATTTCCCAATAAAAAGAAGCTATACGCTCATGAAGCATGCAAAGCTGGCCCACAGATTTTGCGCGAATTGAGTTTAAGTACAGGATAACAGTGGGGAGAAGCATCAGTGCGTCTTCATCAGAAAAATCACAAATTGGCGGTACTGTACAAGGCTCGACTACATATTTGTTCATCCAGTCTGAAAATAACTTCCCGAATACTGAGAGATGCAGAGGGCTTATATCAGCAACAAGAAACAAGATATCAGCTTTACTTTTGGTTATTTTGAGCATGCAATGAGAAAGTATATTGACATGAGTGTTAGCCACAGCTCTACATGTATCCTTAAGAAAAGGATAATGTTGCCTCTGCATAGCTTTATGTATTTTCACAACTTTTACAGCTTTTAGAAGACAGGCATCAGCAACATCAAGTTCAAACCGAGTGGCAATATCATATACTTGCAAAAGGACTTTCTCATAGAGGATGACATCACATTGTTCCTGTTGATTATCCCAAAAAAAGCATAGAGGCATTTTTTCATGTGGCTGCCACATGTTTGCCGCCAGATGATCAAATGCAGAACCAGCAATGTGTAATCCAATAGAGAGAACTGAAGTCATCCAAACAGAACGATCCTCAAGGTCAATTACAGGCAGCATCCAATGGACCAATTCAAGCACCTCAAATGGAGATATGAAATGAATCAAATTATGTAGAGCATATAATACAGGAACTAAAGGTATCAAGTTCTTGGACTTCATGCTTTCGTTCATCTTGAGCTTAAATGTCAGAACCAGTTTCTTTACCACGTTTCTGAATGAACTTACAACGTGTTTATTGGGATGATAAACTTCACATGAGGAGATTTGGCCATAGCAGAAAGACAACCAGAATTCACAAGTAGCCTTTATCAAATTAAGCACCTGATGATCTGTCTTGCAAATTTTCAGTTTAGCTGACTCAACAAACTGGTGTACACCATCCTTAATTGTTCCATATGCAAAATCACTATTAATAGGGGATGGGTACTCCAGCACTGCTACCACAACAGGGTGATTAATGATGGTTACAACCAACTCTTCAATAAAGTAAGTTGTGAAAGGACTACAGGTGTCCAGACCACAAGAATTAGATTTTTCAGCCAACAATTTTTTCAGCATGCCGCTTAGGAGAAAGAAGCAAGCTGCGGAAATTTTTTCAAGTCCCTCAAATTGCTCATTTCTATAGGATAACTGAGCTTGCTTCAACCAAAAGAGTAAATAGCGGAAACAGGAAAGAAGATGATCAGATTTATTCTCTGAGAGCTTTGCCAGAAGCAAGTTATGGAATACTGAAGGATCAGACAAATCCAGTCCATCAATATACAGAACAGCTGGAAAGAGAACATAAAAAGGTGCATGCTCCAAAAATACAGAAAACGCATCAGCCTTGTAGTCCATTGTTCTCCCACCACTTAATCTAGCTAAAGCCCTTTCCAGACCTGTGAAGAAGATTTCCGGCCATCTCTTAGAAGCATCATTCAGAAGACTAGGTTCTGAAAAAAATAGCTGTATCAACAGAGACAGAGGGACCCCAAGCAATTTATTTGAGATAGATACTATCGAAGGCAAATTCTGTATTATCTCAGCTGGTGTTGTGCAAGCAACTGAAAAGCAAAACCCAATGGTCAATCCAACCAGACTACCATCAGACTCATTCTTAACCAATCTTTGGACTTCACCGACAGTACGGGTAAACGAACTGTCCGTATATGCAACTTCCTTGATGTTGGAAAATATGCTGTAATTTCCCTGCAAAATTTTCCGTGACAAATGTAGCAATCGCTTGAATGGCCTCCACTGGCAGGGACATTGAGAATCATCCAAGTCATACGGAGCATCAAGTTTCTCAGACAACTTCTGATCAATCATTGAAGATAAAAGTAATGGATCCCCCTAACAAAGTTCAGGAAAGATATAAACTGTAAAGCAGGGAAAGCACCTTACGTGCTAGTGTGCTACCAATTCAAATGGCAAAAAGTAATTGAATGAAAGGAAGATGCTACCTGAGTCTCCAGGAGATACTTCAAGGTATTACACACGTATACTGAAACCATTGACTTCTCAGAAGTAGAAAAGGCACTTGATTCAGCAGTTACCAATGCTAGGCACTTATCCAAGACGCAGATTGTGAAAGGGCTGAAATCAGGAGATATATCTGCAAGAAGTGTCAGTAACTGTCAGAATATTGAAAGTGATCTCTTTTAGCTGCTGCTACATTCTTATTTTAAAGTTTGAAAGAGTCTGTGAAAGAGATGTAGAAGAAAGTAGGTTAACTACTTCAGTTATCATGACAAATAAGATGGTCCAAGCAAACGGTAGAGGAAAAGTTAACTTTCCAATTGAAGCACGGTCTGATGTACCGTGAATCCAATAGAAACAGAAGTATTAGATCAGAAACAGCATACATACATGCATACATACATACATACATACATACATACATACATACATACATACATATATATATATATATATATATATATATATATA
>JAOTQJ010000049.1:10205673-10222223 GCA_025642045.1 Solanum sejunctum
AATTAGAATTAGCCATTTGCGACTTCATTGGAAGTTAGTTAAATACTAACCAAAGTTCAAACCACACATGTTTTCATAAAATTTTAATCGTTCTAATGGATTTATAAAAATTTACATGAGTTAACACATGTCCAGAAACTAGTAATAATAAATAAATAAATAAATATTATTTGAATAGCTTCTTCAATTGAGTAAAACTACTTAGTAAAAGTGTTAGTAATAGATAAATACAAATACAAATAATAACATAAAATAAAATTCATCTTAACCTTGAAAATCGACAGTAATTTCTTCATAGGCCACTTTAACAAACAATGTGTGCATGAATTTAAACTAAAAATTCTTGAATTTTAACATGCGATTAATATGAACCTAAACTAATTTTTTTTGTCTTTGTAAATGGGGATGCCTCGTGTTTTTTAAATTAGTATATTTTAATTAAATTAATTATAGAACTAAACGTATACAATTTTGATGAACATTAGAAAATACACTTATAAAAAAATGTTAATATTATAAATTTTATGAATATGAAATAAAAGAAACATATTACAATATAATTTTATTCGACAATAAATTCTACTTTAGTTTAAAATATAAATATTAATAACATTATGTTAATGAAAAAATAAACTAAAATAAATAATAATATGAAAATTTACATAGAGTCACATGAAGAATAAAAATTGAGAATCAGTGGAAAATAAAAATATAAATAATATTAAAAAAGGTTTAGAAAATGTTAGAATAATAAACATAAGAAATTTAAAATAATAAAAAATAAAAAGGAAAAATTTCCTTTTAAAATTTTCATGTAATTACAGGAGGTATGAAAATTGAAAACAGTTCAAAGACGGCCAATGTACTTTTCCAAATGAAACCCAATAGGCTCGAACGCAGGCTCCATAATTCTCAGAGTTCGCGAATCTTTGGAGTTTGGTCCTAAATGATGCGCTTAGTCCTTTATCTTCCTCTTTGTTGATCTAAGCATGCTGAAGTTTTCTGCAAACTCCTGAAGACTGCACACCAACTGTTCGATATTTTTGTCGCATGAGGTTTTGACTCTTACTCCTCATCCTCCTTCCTGAAATTCCGTAACTATTTGTAAGTTGTTGTCTACCTGTAAGTTTATATGCACTTAGCTCGATTCTACAAAATAAACAGCACATATAATTCTTTATCTCTGCATTTTTGCCGTTTCTTGTCAACCCAAAATGTGAACAAGGTAGCGTTATACTTCCAGAGAGCGAGACTTATTGATTCAATAAGACTCGCTCTTCGGTCTACTTCTTCAGATAATCTTTTTACCTATCTTGAGAATCCTTCTTTGGACTCTTTTGTAGTCACTAAGGCACTTCAATCAGCTCCCTCCCCTCAGTCAGCTCTACATTTGATTGAATGTCTCAAAAAAATCCCACATTTCTCGCATACCCATAATACCCTTTATGCATTAGCCAAGATTCTTGCTAAGGCGCGGGAAACTGCTAAACTCCAAGCCCTTATCAATGCCATTAACTCCGGAAAGTTCATTAATGTAGCACGTGTTAGTTACATGGATCAGATGCGATGGTACGCCATTGGTAAAGAGTTTAATGAGGTTGTCCGTGTGTGGGATGAGTGGAGGACTACCCTTCGAAAGCATCCATGCACTGAGTCTTACAACATTGTAATGGGATTATATGTTCAGGTGGGTAAGGACTGTGATGCTGTGAGGGTATTCCATAGGATGATTGAAGAAGGGGCACTTCCTAATTGTAGGACATACACTATTATAATTGAGCATCTTGTTAGAGCTGGAAAGTTGGATTCAGCCATTGAGCTTTACCATATGTTACCTCATGTTAGGATCAAACGTACATTAAAGCAGTATTCTGTTCTAGTGGAAGCATTCACTATTGTCAATCAGTTTGATGTTGTCAAAGTTTTGCTTGATCAGATGAGGAGTGATGGAATATTGCCTGTTCGAGCTATGCTATGGTCATTGCAGCAGATGCAGAGTGCTGGTTATGATGCTGAGACAAACGAATTGCTAAGGGACATGTTACCAGATGGGAGGATTAAGAATATTGGTTACTCTGTGGACAGTGGTGAAGACGACAGTGATGATGAAGATGAAGAGATCAATTGTAACCATACTAATGCTATGGATCAACTTCACCTGAAGCCATGGTTGGATCCAGCTTCTTTAGCTAGTGCTTTGCAGAACTGGGGCTCTGAGGAGGTGTCAGCACTGGAGGATGCAAAATTAGTTTGGACGACTAGGTTGGTATGCAAGATGATCAGGAGCTTCAAGTCAGCAGATACAGCTTGGCAGTTCTTCTGCTGGGTTTCTTGTCAGCCAGGATTCATTCATGATATATACACAATTTCAAGAATGATAACCAGATTAGCTCGCCATGGATGTGTCGACTTGGTTGATCAACTTTTGTCTAAGGTTGAAAGAGAGGGCATTCAATTGTCATTCAGCACGATACGGTTAATTATTGATTTTTATGGGATTTCTCGTCATGGTGATCCCGTCCTTAGGGTTTTCAAAAGCATTAAAACGATCTGTGGTCCAATATCTAAAAGCAGTCAGTTGCTCCTGTATTCATCTCTTCTAAGGACTTTGATAAAATGCAATAGGAATTCAGATGCCTTACATATTCTCGAAGAAATGAGTTTACTAGGAATTCTTCCAGATTCACAAACATATTCTGGACTAATGAATCATTTTGCTCTTCACGGAGATATAAAAACTGTACAGAGGCTTTTCGGGATGGTCAGGCAGAGTGGTATAGAGCCTGATGCGTATATGTATAAAGTTCTCATCCATGCTTATTGCAAATGTGAAAGAGCTGCTCTTGCACTCAGGATTTTTGAAGACATGCGGAACTCTGGGTTGTTGCCTGATGCTAATACCAAACAATTGCTTGTCAAGAGTCTCTGGAAGGAAGGCAAGCTCCTAGAAGCTGCTTCTGTAGAAGAGAGAACTGAGGAAATAAGTGATGCTCTTCCCGTTGTTTCACCTGGACATATGTTTACAGTGAGCTCTACTGATCTTTCAAGAGTCTGTGACATTTATTCCAATAGTTTCTCGTCAACTTGTAGTTGAAGGACTATGCCATTGATCAGGATATAGAGCTGTAGTGCTTTTCAAGTTCCAACAGTGTGATGAAGAATAGATCCGAGAAAGAGACTTCTGCAAATTAGCAAATGTCCTCCTCCATATTTCAGGTCAACATCATCAAAACTTAACTCTCATCAAGGAAGCCTGGTTCCATGTCCATGGCATTTTGATTATGTTGGTCAGTTGAAAGTATTGATCTTTGTAATATTGGTGCTGAAAATTGTGAAAGATCAACTGGACTTCTACTTGGCATCTGAGTAAATGTCCTAGTTGTCAACTATGCAACTGTTTTACTAATATAAGATGGTGATATTGCAAGTTCACTCATGTTTAGCTTTTAGCTGGTATCCGTGCACTTTTATAAAGAAGATATATTCGTGATATGTCTTTCACCGGAGGATAGAACTGGTGCTTGTTCATTTGCTCTATGATTTCTGCTAGTTCATCCCAAGGCCAATGTCCACACATGATTGAATGTTCAGTTTCTGCCTCTTAAGACTTCAATTATAGTTCTTGCATTATCATTAAGGATCTGCTTTGGCTTTGACTTTATTTTTATGTAAGATAGGTTTTCAGAGATTATTAAAATTGTTATCATGGAAAAACTAAGCAGCTCTCTGTCTCACATGCCATTTCAGTTGGAATAGCAGAAATCTTAGCATGAGAGAACACTTCACTCAGTCTTGAAAGAGACGATAAAACTAGCAACAAGGAGGGTGTGTTTGGTATGACAGAAGTCATTTTCCTGGATACATTTCTGTGTTGGGTGGGGAGAGGAAAGCATTTTTTGATTTTTTTAAGATAAAATATTCATAAATTATTAGCATAATGAAATTGTTTTATTTATATTTTTTGAAATATTGAAGATTGATAATAACATCTCAAGTTGGTTAAATCAATGATATCAAAGTTTAATACTTGAGATAATTGCAAAGGTGAGGGAGGTCATTTTAATATCGGACCCTAGAAGATGACGTATTTTCTGGAAAATATCCCTGAAAAAAAATATTCTTCATCATACCAAAGTATGACCAGTCTTGTCTCCAAGAAATTGACAATTGTAATTTTTTCCTACTTTATTATGCCCCTTTCTCCTAAGGTAAGAGAGTGACACAAGCTTGCTTGCATATGTTAAGCATATACCTATTTAAACTACCTCACCGGTATCTCTATTTTTTAATTCACAGCTGTTTACGTTATGAACTTTGGTAGAAAGAAGGATTCTGTGCCGTCTGGAGTTGGTTCTAGTATTAATCTATTTGCTGGAGCTTCCTAGAAAAGAACTGAAATGGAACGTCATGGTCGAAGAGAAAAGTAAGGATTACATGTACAAATGATTTCCTTTTGCTTAATTGAGAATATTTTATAAAGTATTGTCTCATAAAGAAAGAGACAGCTGCTTAAAATATGAAGAGCAGGCAGTGAAGACAAGAGGGTATCTCACAGACAAAGCTACACAAGGCCTCCTAGATATTCTTTTTCCCTGTCCTTGCAACCTCTAGAATATCTGTAGCTTTCACATAAAAGATTAATAAATTCCTAAAATGCACTCTTGCCTAAGCTAACAAATATAACTTACTAGCTGGTGCCTTGCTATCTAAGTTTGCAGCAATGGCAGTTCATCTTGTCTCCTTGTTTTACAACGTTTGCCTCTTTCTCATACTTGCGTCCTCCAACGTAACTGCTCAAACATCTAGCACAGATACAGACTTTTCGTGTTCGTTAAACTCTTCCTTGTCTTGTGATACTTATGTCTCATATCGTGCCCGTCCACCATATTATTTTGATGTAGGGAATATCTCTGATCTTCTTGAAGTCAGTCGCTTAAGTATTGCTGAGGCCACAGGTCTAGCCTCAGAGGATACCGAGCTATTCCCTGACCAGCTTTTACTCGTACCTGTCAAATGCTACTGCAATAGTTCTCATTATTTCTCCAATGTTACCTATCAGATCAAGAAAGGTGACAGTTTTTATTCTGTTTCAGTAGGAGCTCTTGAGAACCTTACTAACTATCATGTGGTGCAAGATATGAATCCAACTCTAGATCCAACCAACTTGACAGTTGGTTCAGAAGCAGTTTTTCCTTTGTTCTGTAAATGCCCCACACATTCTGATCTCGAAAAGGGACTTAAGTACCTTGTCACTTATGTGTGGCAGCCTTGGGATGATATATTGCCTGTAAGCAAAATGTTTGGAGCATCTGCAGCTGACATCCTGGCTGCCAACAATTACAGAAATTTCAGTGCTGCAATATGTCTTCCTGTCTTGATACCAGTAAAACTTCCTACTATTCTGCAATCTTACCCCTCTTCTGCAAGCAGTAGAAAATCCAAACATGGATGGATCCTCATTACTGTTTTAACTATTATGGGGTTGCTTGCAGTTTTTTTATTTTGCTTGATGGTATACATGCGTCTTCGAGATGAGAAGAGGAGGTCTAACTTAGCCCGTGACTCTTCTACCCTTGAAGCCTCTGATCTCTTTCATACCAAGAAAGGCTCAGAAGGTGAAATTATGGACCATAAGAACTTTCAAGATAAGCTTCTTCCTGGAGTTTCTGGCTATATTGGAAAGCCAATAATATATGACCTGAAGATCATCATGGAAGCGACTCTCGACTTCAGTGAGAGATACAGGATAGGAGGATCAGTGTACAAGGCTACAATTAATGACCAAGTTGTAGCTGTCAAGAAAACTAAACGAGCCTCTGAGGAATTAACAATACTTCAAAAACTACATCATGCAAATCTGGTGAAACTAATGGGTGTTTCATCAGATGATCATGGGAATTCTTATTTGGTTTATGAATATGCTGAAAATGGCTCACTGGATCAATGGTTGTTTCCTGGATCATCATCAACTTCCTCTGCCTCTGTCTCAGTGGCATCACTCGATTGGAGCCAAAGGTTACCCATAGCCTTGGATGTTGCAAATGCTCTGCAATACCTGCATGAACATACTCAACCTAGTATAGTTCACGGGGACATCCGAACGTGTAGCATACTTCTTGATTCAAGGTTTAAAGGAAAAATTGCAAGTTTCTCTACAGCCAGACATGCTACCAACTCAATGATGCTGAAAGTGGATGTGTTTGCTTTTGGGATTGTGCTGTTGGAGTTGCTTTCAGGGAAGAAAGCCATGGAATCAAAAGATTGTAATGATGAGACTCGGATCATGTGGAAAGAAATTAATGAAATCTTGGGAATGGAAAATAAAAGAGAAGAGAAGTTTAGAAGGTGGATGGATCCGACGCTGAGGTTCTACCCTGTTGATGATGCTCTAAACTTGGCTGCCTTAGCGATGGCGTGCACATCAGAACAATCAGCAGACAGGCCTAGGATGACAGATATTGTCTTCAACCTGTGTTTTCTTGCTCAATCATCTTTTGAAATGTACAGAAATTCAGGTGAAGGTGAGGAGATTGTTAGTCCTGTGATTGCACGTTGAATGAGCGTAAATATAGCTAAAACTTGTCAGTTTGTCTCAAATTTGCAACATATTCTGGATTATAAAGCAAGAAGGACAACTAAGCTGATCTCCAGAATATATTGCAAATTCGAGTTTTTCTCTTACAGCTAAAGCAGTTGTTACTGTAAATTCTTGTATAGGATGTTTTCCTCAACCACTCAAATTTGATATAAGTGAAGCAATCTGAGTGTGTTTCTATCTTTACCAAAGATACACCTCCATAAGCATCATAGTGAAAAGGTAAAACATAATTACTTCAACATGTTTACAAGCCACCAGCAATACAAAAGTGAGTGAGCAAAGCAACATACAGTAAATCTTTAGTATGCTTATTATTGTTATGCATGTTTGGCTAATTCTGTTAGGCAAGAAGACCCCTATTAGTATTGATTGATATGTCAATAGGCTATAAGTAGGTCGTTTGCTATTGCTATAAGGGTTGCTCGTCTTTATATAGCTTGGCTACACTTAGGGGTGGAGCTATAGTATTAAGTATGAATTTGGACCAACCCAATAACTTTTGCTTAGATTTTATATTTATATTAGTTAGATGTGTAGAAATGTTTTGATGCAAATTCAATAACTAAAACAAGCTGTATATGCATTTAATGAAAAGTTTAGACTATATAAATTTTAAATTCTGACTTTGTTTCAGCCTAGATGCTATAGCTTGTATTAATGATCGATGATATCTAAATTTTTCGACCATACTAAAGTTTCTATTATTTAGAGCTAAAAGCTTTGTCAAAAGCAAGCAAGATAAGGTCGTAGTCAAATTTAATATTTATAACAATTAAGGGTGTTTTTATAAATTTATTTGTTACGATACAATCAACTCAAACAATAGAATTATCATAAAACAGTAACAAATCATACAATCTATCCAAATATTATATTGTGTAGTACCATACAACATCATATAGTATAAAATCATGATAAACCACCATCCAGCCATAGGGTAAAGAGGTTCGTATAATGAAGTTGAATCGGAGAAAAAGTGTTTGAAATTATTGTGCATAAACCTAAACACATAGTTGATGATGCTCGGGCACTATAGCATATGTAAATCTTAGTTCATATTGGTGGTTGGTTTAAGTAAAACTATGAAGCTTAAGATGCGGATTTGCAAAAGTATTCATTTCGAGAAACAAATAGTTGCAACTTATAAAGAAAGTTCATGTTAGTTGTTACAAATCAAATTGAAAAATATGTTTCAATCAACCATGATTAAGTAGCGACACAACTCTTTTATGTTTTACATTTTATAAAATATCAAGTGCCAATAATTGGCTTCGATAATTGCAAAGTTGTATAGGCAAGAAATAACACAACAAATTCAATAATTTTGTGGCTTAATTAATTGAATTTCAAGGACAGAATTATCATTTATTTGTTTTGTTTGCGCGTGGGAAAACGTTCAACTATCTTCGAGAAACATCTTAATGACCTCAAAGCCAAACAAGTTTTATTTTGGATTATGTTATTGTTATCATCTATTCCTAACAATTTGAATATTTTATGATATATATTTCGATTTGACTGATTGAAGAACATTACTATCCTGATATAACAGATACAACTGTATGAGCGAATACATACAGTGTATCTAACATCATATCTAATAAATAAATCAGTCATTATTTCTGAAATTTTCACTTTTACAAAATCAAAAAGGCATAAAGGTTGTGCTTAATTCATAAGTAATCTACTTACAATATTTTTAAGAAGTTTGACCAATCTTACCAGTGACAAAATAAAAAAAAGATTGTATAATATACCAAATGATTCATTCCTTTTTTAGTCTATCCTCAAAGCTATAATCTTTAAAACTAAAAGTGAAGAATGCTTATTATTCTAACATCTCTCATTGACTGTTATTCTCTCTCGTCAACAGTTATTACTAATATGATTGATAATTTTCTTGATAAATGTGTAGACAAAATGAAAAAAAAAAATATGAAGTGAGTAATGTGTTTCGAAGATGCAGCACAACAAGAGTTGGCCATTTGCTTGGCCTGCAATTCTTAGCTTGGTCTTTTTAATCATTTTATATCCACAATACATAGAGTCCATTAATTTATATTCACATAGATTATTTAAGAAAAAAAATATTTTCTACCATAATTTTTTCATTTCAAAACTTGAATTGAGTCCCATCCATCCAAGCATTATTTTTTTTAGCTTGGTTACTTTTTCTTTTAAAATCAATTGCCTACTTCCGGTTATGATGGATCCAGTTGAAAATAAGAGGTGGACTCTTAGTCAAAAGGTAAAGGAGACTTTAATTTCACTCCTCTTTTAGAAATGGTCACTTAAATACTCCTTGAATATTGAATTGTCCATCATTTAGTTTTAAAATTTATTAGACTTTCATCATGCCTTCTCACAATTTAGCTAGATTCGTGATCAATTTCTCTTGTTATAAAATAATACATTTATAACTATTTTCTTGTATTACATTAATTAAGTAGTTGTATCATGATGAAATTAACGTAAAAGACGGGAGTAAATTAATTTAATTGGTCGGCCCCAAGTGCCACATGGTTGGTCTCCTTTTGTTGTCTACCAAGAATTTTGCGTGTCAATTGTGCATGTTTTCTCCATGTGGTTTTTTCCTCCTCTTGTCCCGCACAACATAAACAAATTCTACCGACACTCACGACGTATTTGATCGAATTTAATAATTTTAATTTAATTATATATTTATATTAAATTTTTTACTTTGTTTTATTTTATTTAATATCTTTTTTGATTCATTCTAAAAAGATTTATTCAAATTGAAAATTATTTATCTTTAAATTTTTTTTATCTTTAATGAGATGGTCCTCAATCATATAAATATCTAAAAATAATTTTAGACAACAAGTTTTAAAAGTTTTTTTTCTTAAATAATATGGCAAGTCAAAGGATGACACATAAAATATGGGACGAAGAGAGTATTATATATATAAAAATTAAGTTTACAATCAAGGTATTAGCATTAATCAATATTATTATTCTAGAGTATAAATTCATAGTGTTTAAATTCTGATTAACACTTCCTCCTTTTATAGTTTCCCCTTTTCCTACTTTTTTCGCTTTACATTTCATGCGTATGATATGAAACCACGTCAGGGTAATCATTGCATGAAGGAGATTTAGTGAATGAGACAAAACTCGTTTTCTTCTTTTAACTCAAAGAAATGCATGCAAGACGAGTAGGAGAAGAGCTTAATTAAAAAGAATTGAAGATCATGAGATTATTAGTGCTTAATTACGTGTGTCTATATATATAGAAGAGAAAATTAGTTCGAGAGTGCGTTATTAATTTCATGAATATTAACTTGCAATTTTTTTCTTGATCTTTCGTCTTTGTATATGAATAAAAAGAAGATGTGCATGTACATATACTCTTGTTGCTAGAAATTAATTTTTTAAAGGGTAAATTCTTAAAGAGTTAATGCACAAAATCACTTAGAGACAAAAGGTATATACTATTTGCTATTTTCAAGAGTACTAGTACACCAAAATACCATTTGTGATCTTGCTACGTACAGTGATCCAAAATCACACAATTTTTCAATAAATAAAATAGAGATCCACCTTTTATCTTAACTAACTGTACGCTATCAACTGTATTTAATATCCCTAAAATTGTTTAGTAGAGTTAATAAGACTAGTAGTATTGAATGAGATGTATTAATAATGGTGCAATTAGTAATCTTGAGATTCTTTTATATTCATTGTTTGATTTGATGTATTAAGAATAGTTCTACCTTTAATCATATTATCAATATACTAATAACCATTATGTATACTACTAATACTAATTTTTTATGTATTAGTTAATATACGCCCCACAATTATGAGTAGGATGTATAACTAGAATCCTACTAAACAAAAAGTAACACTTAGTTTCTCTAATACATATGTTATTTTCTCTCACGCTAGCAAACGGTCCCTAATAAGTATTCGACACAGTAAACATTCGAATTGTATACTCCAATATACAAGAAACAGCCGTCACCTTAGGCATGAAAACAAAATCTAACTGTACATGTACACAACACAATCGAGGAGGATCCCCTTATGAAGTACACAGATCTCTACTCTCTTTTGTGCTTCAACTTCTGATAGCTTCTGCAAATCAATCAAAAATACGTAAGTTACACTGTATTCCAAGTGGTTATATATGAATTCACATACATAATTTTGAATTAGCTCTAGAAAAATACCTTAGGATTCCAGAAGATAAGGTGTTTGCAGAAGATCGTAAGGTGCCCAAAGGGCATCTAACGGGCAAGGTCGGTTCGCGTCTAGCCGAACCCAGGGTTTCCCTTTTCCGCTCCAATGCAATAAGCTAACGGGACCAGGGTGCAAATCCCGACAGAGTCCTCTGAAATTATCGCCTCCGAGACCATGTTGGTTCCACTTATGATCCACGGGAGCTATATTTCCGGCGAAAACAAGTAAAAATGGTGGCAACGAACCTAATTCATAGATCCTCATCCTCTTCTGAAGCTCCATCCATTCCACTATCTTTGTTGTATAATCTCCGGCTCTCCATCTTTCCAGATCAATCACCATAACACCAGTGTTGAAATAACAAGGCTTTCGATTCGCGAAAGTCAAAGAAAGAGAAGGGTTTGACCAAAAAGTAGGGGTGAAATAGGTAGTGAAATTTGCATTGCAATATTCTGGTGCTGCTAATACTGCTTCTTCACCTAGAGGTGTTGCTGCCAGCTTGGCGATGTCGTCTACAAGAATAAGATCTGAATCCAGATACACAACCTATATATGTATATAACAAATATCTTAGGACTTCGATCGATAGCTAACAACCTTTAATGACAATACACATACAGTTTTTACAAGTACGTATTTTAACATGATTTGATTGAGATTCGAAAAGTAATTAGGTTTGAAATGAAGTTGAAAAATGACATCAGAAAGTTGATCGAATTTGTGTTTGGATATGGACATTAACCAAATTTAAAATTTTGTAAATATTGCTTTTCAACACTCAAATGATCAAATAATTAATCAGTAATATATATTTGAAATTATGCATTCAAATTTCATACACATATATAAACAAACCTTGTGGATACACGGAGGAAGAAGATGAGCAAGATAATTGCGAGCATAATTTAAAGTACAATCCAAAGCAGAGCGAATGGAGGTGGAGATCAATCCAGCTACAGCTGCATCTCGGAATGGATAAATTGTGAGATGTAGATAAGGGAAAGTAGTAGCAAGTGTGACATTTAAATAGTCGATGTTAGCAGAGGAGGACGCCACAAAGTGAAAAACAACATTTTCAGGACAAGATGAATGTTGAAGAACAGAAAGAATGGCAGCCATTGAACCGCGAAGATAAGCAGCATCAAGAGTCATGGCTACATTGACTGCATCGTCGAAGCAAATTTGTGTGTCGGTGGAGAAATTGTAGTGAAGGCAAGGACAAGTTGGGGAATTGTAGAATTTGGGGGCTTCTTTGAAATGAAAGTTTTTGGTGTTGATAGCAAAGGAGATGGTCCATAAAAGAGAAAATAGCAAGGGCCTGGACTTGAAACTTGAAACTCTTGGCATTATGGAGGCACCTACATAAACACTCATGAACTAGCTAGTTTCTATATATATTGGATGTACTTGAGTGATGTGGTGGCAAAATTAGAATTTTTGTTAAGAGTGGTTTTTATATCTCTAAAAAGTATTTATTTATTTATATTATATTTTTATAATATAATTTTTTGATGTATAGTGTTTGAATAATTAATCATGAGTGTCATGCCAGTGAGTGATAGATTCAAAATTTTCTCCAAGGAGATTATTTGTCTATTATACCAATTTTTATTAATCAATAGGTTATCATTTTAATAGGAGTTATTTTTTACTGTCGAAACTTACATATAATTATCTTAATTTATGATTATGTAAGTATTTGCTATAATAATAATGAAATTATGTAGTATTTGTTATACATTCACTATCAAAGGATGTGTTGCACTGTTGCTTTATCCTAAATTAGAGGTCTCGATTTCAAATTCTGAATATGAAAAAATTTTTGGTAGGAAGTGTCTTCCTCCAAATAAAGTCATACGCAATATATTTGAAATAATCGAGCTTCAATATAAATACTCAAACCAAAGGAGAAACAAAAAAAATTGTTATACATTTGGTACATTCAGTGATGAGCTTAGTTAGTTGTTGGTTTTAGACCAAAAGTTCTTGGAAATACACGAGGAAAAAAGAATAATATTTGACTTGTTGCAATTTATTCCCACCATAGTTTTAGCTAAAAAGAATTTATTCCCTTTTTTTTTTCCATTTGTTTGAAAAAGTCAGTTTAAAAAATAATTATTTTTTAAAATAATTTTTTAATTTTAACTTTTCACATAACATGTTTAAGACTATATGATTAAAGAGCATTTTGATACATTTGACATATTTTAAATTTAATACTATAAAATTTCAAAATTTCTCGTTTCTTAAATTTGTACGAAGTCAAAATAAATCAAATAAAATGAAACAAAAACCATACCATTTTAGAAATTCAAAAGTAAAGTACATATATTCAACTATATCCTCAACATTAAAGAAATAATTACACTAGTCATTTCTCAAAAAAACATGTAACAAATCATAATAAAATTTTTAGAGAAGGAAAGTGTTAAGTGTTGGTATGATGTGGTTGGCAACACGTATTTCTTGCGTATCCTTTACATGAACTTGTCTTTAGAGACAAGAAAATATTCATATCAATCTGGTCCTAATGCCTCTTTTAGTTACCACATCCACATCCACATCCAGGGTAGCTACATAACTCACACTCCAATTCAAAGCCTATAAACACATGAATGAATTTTGATAGATTTTTTTTTTCACCATTGAGCTAAAACTCTTAGAAAGATAAAGAAATTGAAAAGGTAAAACTATGCAACAGATCGATGTCAATTTTGTTTAAAGAAAGAGCAGCGCGCTTGACGTTACGTAAAATTGAGATTCATCAGACTTTAGTTATAGGGTTGTTATGGCAGGTGAATAAAGAAACAACACTTCCACCATAAATATTACATCCTCCGTCTCAAGTTGATTCATTTTTGAGGTTTTTTCGTATTTGCCCTTTCAGTTATTGAACATTGTATCCATCTCTGAATTTATATCCAATGAATTATTGGATCCATATTGATGCAATGCGGCCAGATGGAACTAGTAGGAAGGGGGGATGGCCCATCAAATTCACATCAGAAATCGCTAACAATTTTATATTTTTTTGGAGATACATTACACTACATATTAATGATTTCATAAAGGGTAGTAGTGGAAAGTCCGGTTTAAATTTTGGCTTTGAATATTTTTTTTAATATGTGTGCATTGTTTCACAATTCAATTAAAATGGGACGAAGGGAGTACATTTTTACTGATTGAATACGAGATAATAAATATTTCATCCATTTTAAAAAGAATGATTTAATTTGATTTGACATGAAGTTTAAGAAAATAAAGAATATAAAATAATTAATTTTTTTTAAAAACAAATTAAAAGAACAGGTCATTCTTTCTCTAATGGAGGGAGCGAGTATAATATTAGGGGATCCAGAGAACCAAACATCTGGTTAAAAAGGGTCAATTATTGGAGATAATGATATTTTTCTTTCATATTTTCATCTATAGAATAGAAAGTGGAAAGTAGTAGTCATGAAAATAAGGAAGTAATTAATAGGGCCGGCCGTATTATTTCCTTTTCATGCCATGTGACCAAACACTTTATATTAAATGTTGCCCCATATTAACGTATGAACCATATATAGAACTTAGAACTAGATGTTTCTTTTATGTTTGATCCTGCTAAACTAATTCTGAAATTATATATTTATAACTGTCTAACCACATGTTGATGCTCATACCAGCTTTCCTCCTAAATAAACATTTTGAAAATAAATTGCCCTTTAATATGAAAATAAAGTTTGAACATGGAAAGATGTTTGTGTATTTATTTTAGGACATTTTGAAATTATATTTTAGGTCATTCGTTTTTTTTTTTCCATTTTCCTTGTGTTTTTATTTGGATTGTTAATACTTAGTATAGGTTAAATCTAAGAGGAATATTTTTTTGATAAATAGCTATAGTTTGAACTATAATTATGAATAGTAATTATAATTTACTTAATTACAATTTATAGCAATAATTTTGAAGAGGAGAGAGGCAAGCATATTGTATTTCATATGTAACTTGTATCTTCATGAAACTGTGATATAAAGATCATAGATATACATACACATAATCTGTTTTTTTTCACTCTTGCAATCTCGCACATGGATACATATATTAACTTTGAAATAGAAACATAGACACACAAATACATTTTTTTATATCATCCCTAAAATAAATGCATAATATAGTTTGTATTGATTTTTTTTTTCTTTTGTCATATATAAACAAATTAGATAAAGATGATCCGTGTGAACACGAACCCAACATTTGAATGATTTTTGCAAAAGTAAATGCACACGCATATATGGTAGGCAATTGTTGTAGGCTATATTCATAGATAGTCGTTATCTCCGTGACAGAGATAACTCTTAAGTGCTTCTTGTCCTTCCTGTTTCTATTATTAAAAGCTTCCCTGCTATTAACAATATTTTGAAATTCTAAAGTTGATAAGAATCCACAGAAATTTTGAAGTTCACCCAACTCTTCAATTCTTGAATCAGTACATGCACCCATGATAAATTGATTTGAAAAACAAAGTGAGAAAATCTGCAACTTGCTTTTCTATAGGGGCTCAATTTGGTTGTGAAATTGATTAGCTACAAAGTTGGAAGTCATTCACTCTTATTTATTCATCACCTCTATGATTAGTTCCGTCTTCCTGATTGTCTTAGCCTTGATAGGCAGCAATCCTCGGAGGTGCTAAAAGAGGTTGTCTCTAAAGATCACATTTTTCCTGGCAGCAAGAGAATAACTCTCAGTATAAATTGTTTTCAATTAAGAAATTCAGAAAGATTGTCAACCAAAAAGCACAAGGCAACCTACTTAGTACCATCATTCTAGCATAAGCAAATCCACCAATTCGACCAGACCCAATTACACTAACCGTTCGTCCTTTAAGTAAGTTTCCCACAAACCAGGCAGTGAAACCATTGAAGTTTTAGACCAAATTAATTTAGTTATATACCTGAGAAGACGACAACAACATACCCAGTGAAACCCCACAATAAAGAAAATCAGAGATGTTCATACAAATGTGAAAAATCCATCCTTCATATTTGTCAACTCTCATGAACTCATCTGCCTCCACAATTTTTCTCTCTGCAGCTAAAGAAAGTGAAGCCGCTAACTCTGTTGTAGTCTCTTCAGTATTCCCTGATCATAGGATCATTTCGTCAGGCGATAAAATGGATGCTTCTACATATATGCACATATTCAGGTCACAAATAAGTATATTTGCATCACTTAGGATATGAATCAAGTCTATTTGATCCAATAAAATCACTCCTATTGCATCGACAAGTTACAGATTAATTTCCCACACATGTAGTAACTTCTTGTTTGTCTTGGTCGGGAGAGATAATTTCAATACTAAATTCTTTTGATTTTGGAAGAATGCTCAAATCTTTTTATGTTTTTTCTATCAAATTTATAACATAGACGAAGGGTACTCTTTTCCATTTATAACAAAAGACAAACACATGCAACTAAAGAGCACCCAAGTTACCATAAAATAGCATAACAAAAACTTGGGAAGAATTTCTTAAGTTCCTACTTAATGGGTAAAGATAACCATGAACTATAATCTATTTACTATCTTACCTGTGATTGAATTTTCTCCATTTGGAATAGATATAGCCGCAAGGCATTGTACGCTAGGTAACGTAGTGTGGCTAGAGCTAGCATCAGTGGAGCAACTACTTGCGGTAAATGAAGTTGCTCGTGTTTGAGCTAGGAGATTCTCTTTCTTTTCAGATTGTTTCAATTTGTATAATTCAC
>JAOTQJ010000049.1:10278911-10288953 GCA_025642045.1 Solanum sejunctum
AAAACATAGTAATGTTTTCATAGGAAAAAGTTAGGAGGCTTTCCACTATAATTTTATTGCTTGTGGGATCCATAGCTAGGTACCTGAATGGTACTTCACCCTCCACATAGCCTAGTTGTTGAATGCTATGCTTGACCATAGTAGATAGCACTTTTGGACAGGTTGGGTTGGAGGCCAGAAGCAGCTCAGAACACAACTTTTCATGAAGCATGATTACTGATGTTGTATTTCCCCTAGCAAACAACAAAAGGACACAGATGTGTGCAATTTAGAACATCTGGGTTGGAATTAGAACTGCTTTGTTTTCTGAAGCTCACTTAAACTCTCGCTCAAGTACTCCATCACTATGGCTAACAGAAGTGAAGACATGAGGTAACAATGTAAAACTGTTGTGCAGTTTATAGAACACTGATCTAAAACAACTCATTTTTCTTCCATAATAATGCTAAAGCTTTTCAATGCTATTAGCTTAGCAATTCATCCCTCCATTTTTCCTAGTTAATACTTTTTTCCTCCCTTTTATTATGCTTAAATTCTTTTTTTCTTACATTAGTACTCCTATTATTTTTTTTCAAAAGTAAATTGTTTGTTTACAAATCTTCAAAATGTTACAAATAACTCAGCTGACCACAATTAATTCAAAACTGAGAGACGGCTCAATCGATTATTTGTACAATGTCATGCAATCGGAGTATATACAGTGGCACATTAAGACATTATGAACACAAAGAGGTATGGATATCAACAGCTTCCAGGGTGCAACATTTGACGATAACAACAGCTTCTTTTCGCCATCATGTAGGACCTAGAATGAACTGGGAGGATAAAACAACATGCTGCAAACCTTAAATCTTCCGGGTGACCATCAAATGCTGCAGTCTTAGAAAGGGCTGATCATGCGAGCTAACTTTATCAAGATTTCTGGAACAAGCCGCTTTCTTGGAGGTGCCATAGCATCCTTAGCAAGAGCTTCTTCGTCATTAGCATGTACATATGCTACTATATAGTCAAAAAGGTCATCTTTACCACCTCTTAGGGGATCCTGCAGTTCAAGATCAATTAATTTCCAGCAAGAAACTGAAATTTTGTCTTTTTCCTAATGATTCAGCCAAATACTACCACGATGAGTAGACTACACAACGATGAACGAAGATAACAACATACCCAGTGGAATCCCACAAATAGGGTCTGGGGAGGGGAGAATGTACGCAGACCTCCACTACCTTATAGAGGTAGAGAGGTTCTTTCCTGGGAACCCTCGTCTCAGAAACCCATAAGCAGAATAAACTAGACAAAGATGAACAAAGATAAAACAATAAATAGGTAAGAAACATCGTGAATACTAGAAGTTAATCTGGTGGGGTGGCCTAGTTATAGTTTCTCCAATGCTCCTTGGTGAAAACAAAACTGAGATCCAGCCTGAGTGGCATTGCTTCATTCTTTTTTGCTGGATTTGACCAAGATTTCTATCATGAATTCATGTGCTCTGGCAGGAATAGAATTGGTCCTATTCAAGCTTTGACCTACATTAGCCTCAAAAGAATACACGACAACTGGAGAGGAAAAAAACAGTGCAAACATACTTGAAGGAATAAATCTGTGTGAGTTTTTCCATCGTACAAAATCAGTTCAGCTTGAGCTCCCACTTCATTAAGTGTATCTACAAATGCTTTGCTGCAGAGTATGAGCAAGTTCAACATGGTATTATACAAGTTCACACTCAAAAACAATAGCCATTCTTTATATAATCCATTAAAGTAAAAGTGGTGGGTCGCCATTCCCCTTCAGAAGGAGTTCAGACCTTGAATCCGACGGAATGGAGCTATCTGCAGAACCGTGAAATAGGATGATGTGAGGCAGCAAATGAACAGCAGCTTTAGCGCTCCGATCCTGTATCATAATTTCAGGAGAGAATTGTTGCAATGACTCTTCCCCTTCCATTATACTGCAGATGACAAGTTAAAATCTCAATGTCACAGACAGGTCGGTGTGGTAACTTAAGCTAATTAAGGGGGCTTTCGGCATGAAGGAAAATATGTTTGGGGAAAAGAAGTGAGTTGGTGGGCAACTTATGCTAACTAAGGGTGCGTTTGGCATGAAGGAAAATATTTTTGATGAAAAGAAGTGAGTTTCTTCCTTATTTTCTTGTGTTCATTACATAAGAGAAAAAAGTTATCCTAACCGTGTTTGTGTATAATCTAGACAAATACTCCAGATGAAATGGGAATAAGGGTAATAAGGAAAGGGATTTCCCAAGGATCAAGAGTGGTGGTGGGGATAGGGGTGTGGGTGTGGTGCAGGTGCGGGTGTGGGTGTGGGGTGATTGGGATCGGGGCTATGGGGTTTGGGTAGAAGATAAGGTGTGTCAGAGGGTGGGGGAGGATACCATCATCGTGGAATATCACGTTTAGAACCTTTTTTCCCCACTTCCACCGGGGAAGTCATTTTCCTCATTTTTAAGGAACTTGTTTTCCTTGAGAAAATGTTTTCCAAAAATTTTGACCAACTGAACAAGAGAAAATTGAAAATGTTTCCTCTGTACTGAACAGACCCTAAATTTTTGCCTGTTATATGAAAGAGAATGCTGTCAGAGGATATATACCTCAAGAATATTGAGCGATATAACCCTCTATTATTGAAATGATCAACTAAGTTGGGCAAATTATACCTGTCACATCAACAAACAATGGACACCAATTAGCAAGAAATCTTTAAAAAAAAAAAAGAGAAAAAGAGAAGAAGAAGAGCATGCCAACTGAATAAGAAGACATAAAATGCAAACAATTCTTTGGTGAAGCATTTGCAGCACCAAAAGAATGTTGCGGGGAAAAAGAATGATACAGCAATATGGTTATCAAAAGTAGTAAAAGTTTAGGGCAAAGAAGAAACTTTAATTCCTTTTATTTCGTTTTTGATCATATGGAATGCCACTTATACCCAGATCAAACACAATAACCAGTAATAACTTCACTATGAAATTAGCCACTTACCCGCCTGACAGACCAAAATAAGCTTTTATCTGGGAGGTGCTCCAAGAAACAGTTTCTCCTCTAGATTCCTTGACTGCCTGCTTCACAAGAGCACAGGAAGAGATATGTGCACCAGCAGACTGACCCATGAGATAAATCCTGGAAAATACAGACAGCGTGACAGAGTTGAAAATATCAAGTCTTTGATAAGTAAAGAAAGGCTTCTGAGGAGCTGTCCAGTTTAATTCATAGTTTTCTGCTCTAGTTTGTACATGGTAAATAACAAGACAGTTTATCAAAAGTCATCTGATTCCAGAACTGTTACCAAATATACTTCACATCCATAAACAAGAATCACGAAGTGTTGTACAATCTAAAGCTGAAAATAATCTCAATCATCCTTTTTAGTGATCTGGGCATGGTTATCCAATTCTGCTCTAAATGCAAATTAAGGCAACAATATTAAACCTATTTGGATCACCACCATAATCAGCGATGCTGCTGCAAACAAATGAGATTCCCTGAGACACATCTTCCACCATATCGCCTATTGTTCCCTGTGGAAAGTTTCTGCAACCAAAGAGTCCGTTATGCATCTCGAATGTGGCCATGAAAAGTTTAATTCTGAGATGGCACTGCTGAGCAAAGAAAATGGGAGGACAGGGAAAGTAGTATTTGATGCAGTGTATGTCATTCTGCATAATAATATTTTTACCCCGCCAATATCTTTTTGAAACAAAAGAAGTTATTTTTTTGCTGAAGTGATACTAAAGATTAACACAGAGAAAAAAGAATTGTCGATTGGATAATCCTTAAAGATAAAAGCTGGGCTTGTCCGATATATCAACGAAACCAAGATCAACTGAGATTGCTTTATGGAGAGTGAATGTGTTAATCAGAATTTTGTTCTATTGATTCGCTATAAAGATCATTTCTTGGTTCCCTCTTCTATCTAACTAATCACACAGGAAAACCAGTAATGTGAATTCGTTGCATGCAGCATGAAAGTGGACGACAATATGTAGTTTAAGAATTCAATCAGTTACCTGTAATCAGTGCATGCCACTATAATGTCATGTTCTGACAATTGCTTTCCTAACAGAGAACCCCAGGCCTTGTACCTGCATGAGTATGTGGACTTCAACATGTTATATTCAGATAGGCGCATCATCCATCCAGTCCAGGACTGAACCTGCTATGACTGAAGTAGAACTATTTAGGGATATATAAGTGCTAACATCTATTCGAAGTACCTAAGCATGAGTGCATAACCAATTTTGTTTTTAGCTCCAGTTATTGATCTAATATCTGTTATTATGGAGATGTGCCTGTGAGGCTAATAAATCATTGTTTGGAGGTAACTCAGTGTTTGAATCTTTATCAAGCAGAAAAATTGAGAGGGGAGTCCTTTTCATTGGCAATTGTTTGCGTAACAAGAGAGGAGAAAGACCACTTTATATAATCATCTTAGTGTTGATATGAACTTTAAACCTCACATTTAATGTTTCTGCAAGTCATGTGGAACATGCTCCCATACTGTAAAGGAGGCTCTTGAGTGCTTCTATGCATTTCATGAGTAATGTCGGATTTGTAATTAAAGCAAACTCCATGAGTTCTTTATGGGGTTGAAATTTCAGAGTCGAAGACTCAAAACCTTTATTTGATTGGGTACATTTTGGCCCAGACAGGAAATTTAACGGGCAAGTCTTTCATCTAAACCAAGAAAGGAGAAGTTGGAAAAAAAGGTGTTTGTCTACCAGAACCCCCAGGTTTTTTTCCAGTTTAGAATACATTCTATCCTTGGAGGCTTCCAGCACTACACATATTTATTCTATCTTGTGGATGCATCCTAACATGCATCCACCTGACTTGCTACTGAAAACACGATTGAGATCTGTTGCCAAACACACCTGTTAGATTCTCAATATTTTTTTGTCTACAGAAATCATCACTCATAGCTTCATGAGAACCGCAATAGCTTGTGAAGGCAAAAGGCTGCTGGCATCTATTTATAAAATTGATAATACTGAAATTTTGGAAACTATAATCAACTGCCTGCCTATCCCAGGTAGTAGATAGTAGTAGAAGAGATCTGAGATTACTGTACACAATTGACAATGTTTCATACTTCTCCTGTTCTCCATACATCAATTATAATCCAATATGATAAGGAAAGAAACTTGACTATTTATGGGCTTAAATGACCTTGGTACTTGCAATTTGATGCTATTATCACTGTTTTGAAATTAGTCAATAGGGTTCCTCAGTCCTCAGATACACAAAATTTGAAGGCTGATATGAATGCATGACCAGGAATAATTTCTGCTAGAGGTAATAATATAGGAAAATGTTCTCTTATGTTGTTTAAGTGCAGGAGTGGCTACAGCTGGCTTAGTAAGTTAGGAATACTCTTTATCAATTTCATGAAGAGAGCAGAAATCCTTTATCTATGATGCTCGGACTCTTCAAAATGTCAATGGGTGCGTGTTGGATTCTCCAAAAGTAGTGCTTTTTTGGGGGGAATCCGACACGGATGTTGCATCGAATGTGAAGTGTCCGCAACTTAGCCTAATATTCTACGGACAAAGTTAATGATAGTTCATAGCAACAGACAGGTAATTAATAATACAAAAGAGACTGAATACTGAATCTCGTCTTTCTTACGTACTAGAAGAATTTAACGTTTAAAATGATAGAAAGAAGAAGTATCTAAATTTCTTGCTCACCCAATAATCCATGCTCCACCTGTTACAAATACCACAACTGGCTTTGGGCTGTCTATCTTTGCTGGTAGATATAAGTCCAACCTGCAACATAATTTCAGTTTGAGTTGTCCTGAGAAAGTAGGTCAAGGAGAAAAGAAGAACAAATGGCACACCTATTCCTCGGCTGATCACCATAGACAACACTTCGCCGGACCAGTGGTGAAAAGAAATAATAAAATGCAACTGCCACAATTAACAGATAAAGTTAAATGTGATCCATTGTGACAGTTATAGATATATATATGGTTGCCAAACAAGAAAAAAATTTTAAAAAATCAAATATATCTGTCAGAGGTGGTCCTAGGTAAATGTGACTCAGAACACGATTACAATGACATCCCTCTCCATGCTAACCATCGTCCAACATCCCACCCCCCACCCTACTGAGAAAATATGCCACGACAGAAGTTTTTTGCCACATGAAATGTTGCAACTATTAAACAGGCCTTTTCATGACTATTTTTGCAGTAGCTATTTGCTTCCAATGTCAAACGGTCAAAATATTATCCCACAAACAAGAATGCATCATCCAATTTCCTGAATTTGGTTTTATTGTTTAAGAATTATATTAGAAAAGTAACTTTGCCAGACATGTGAATGAGAAATATTAGGGAGCTCATTTATAGCTAACAATAGGCATTAGTATTTATACCCGGCTTTTTAACTTTTTAAGAAGAGGTCATAACACTATTCCATAACAAAGAATGCAGTAGCTGTTTTTACCAATTCTGGTTCTTCTATTGGAAAATTATATTAGAAGCAACCTTGTTAGACATATGAGTGGTATATTAAAGGACATTTTGCTTAGCTTCAATACAAGTGTCATACACTAGACAAGGTTATCGTTAATTCACCATTCTTTTGATATGAATGAATTGGAAAAGAGAATCTATTTTACACTCACCTTGGAGAAAACCAGGCATAAGTAGCATTGCATATAAGGCAAGACCCAAAAATCTTGTAATCCATCGATAACCTAACCTGAATAAAGGAAGTAATAAGAAACCACATCTTGCTGAAAATTTCTCCATATCTTGTTTAGTCACAACTAAATAATTTCTTTGCCCGTGAGTAGGTTTAAAAAGACATATTTTTATAAGAAAATTATGTATGATATAATTGTAACATCAATTACATACCCGGTATAATCCCACACATGGGGTTCGGTAGGAAGTACACACACCTTACCCCTACCTTTGTAGGGTAGAGAGGTTGTTTTCAATACACCCTCAGCTTAAAAGAGAAGTTTCGAAGCAGGGTGCAAGAGAAAATATGCCAGCAAAAAAATAATAGGCAAAGCAAATGAAGCAATAGATAGTACTTAATAAACAAACAATAAAGAAAAAGAAACTATGCGGTTACTAAATACTACGACTAAGGTTAGCCCCTCCCTCTCCAACGTGATGTGTGACACAGCTCGGCTACCAACTAACGTTCTACCCCTAAACGTCGATCTCCATAGCTTCCTATCCAGTATCATGTAGGATCATGTATGGTATAATTAAAAATTGGAAATCTAGAAGAATGCTCAGCAAAAAAAACTAAGACCTATTCAGATTATAGTTGATTTCAAAATTAAACATGACAACTCTACTACTATAATTTTATAAACTCCGCAATAGAGAGAAATTCCAAATCCAACTAATACTCATTCATTCATATTTGATTTCAAAACTAAACATGACCACTACACTAGTATAATTTTATAAACTCCAAATCCAACTAATGCTCATTCATTCATATACCAGTAATCCAATGGATTCAAATCAAAGCTAATAGAGGATTTGTATTAAAAAAAAACATTTATGAGCTATATATATATAAAACTAGTATCCTGATTCCAATTTCTGCTCGTTTGATAATATCTAGGAAAATGAATCCCCTGTATCGATTTGAGCGTATTTCAACATAACAAGTAGTACTAATAGTACAACAATTTATTTAACATCACAAAATATATATCAAGTCCAACTCTATAAGAATCCAAAATCAAAGCAATACCCGAGATAGGTAAGAAGCTTGAAAGCTAATCGAGTAATCAAATAGGTCTCGGCAGCAGCGTGTCCAATTTCACGGCTAAAGGATCCTTGACGACAGAGGCGTGGAGGCGTGGACTTAGTCTTAATCAACGGTTTTCTCCTTCTCTGGTAGTTATGTGCATTTGATGGCAAAGTTGGCAAAGTCGAAGCCCTAGCTAAAAACTGATCTCCATCCCCTTCGTTCTGAATCCCCATATGAGATCTCAGATTTCAGTCCAAAAGGTAAAACAAGTGCGTGATGTTTCTAGGCTGAGCCGGAAATGATGCACTTTGGCGGGATGCAAATATAAAATTCAATCAAAACTTCATATATCTTCGTTAACGGTTCCACCACTACATACTGCACAGTTTACTTTTTATCAGAAGAAAACAAGCATGCGTTTATTTTTACTGTTCAATTTAAAATATCAAAAAATAAGGAAATTCTTATTTACTTTTTCTTTTTGAATATTAAATTTATGATATTTAAAAAATAAGTTTTTATTAAGAATATGTCAACAGCTCAAGGAAAAGGAAAATAAGTAAGGAATACAAAATATTCTTCTATTTTTTCAACAGACTCAATTACAAATCCTCAATTTCTCAAGAAGAACAGAAAAAAATATATTTTCATATAATATTTCAATTGATTTATACAGTATCTATTAGTTAATATATATGAATTATGCAGAATGTTCAACAAGTAAAAATAAAATAAAATAAAAGAGCGAGTATTTTTAACTATAAATGTATTGCTTAATTATATTCTACTAATTGTGGATATAAAAGCGCATTTAAAAGAACACACATACTTGGAAGAAAAAAATATTTTTAGAAAAATAAATTATCTTAAAAAAATTAAATAGTTTGAAACAAATTCACTTTCCTTTTTTTTCTTTTCACAAACTAAAGTTGATACCCGAAACAAATTCACTTCTTTAAAATGATTAACTAATATTTGTAGCGGTAGATCTAATCTTAATTAATATATGGTATGAAAAAATTGTTTTAAGAATCATATTGAGCGTACATAATTCAATCTTAGCTGTAGGGACTTGGACCTGATGCATAACAAATCGTAATTACTCTCTCCATTTCATATGAAGTGAATTGTTAGACAATTTTTAATATTTTAAAATAAGTAAATTATTTACTTTTCAATGGATGTATTAGAAATTCTTTTTAATTTGATTCTTTATTAATTAAATTTCTAAAATTAAGTTTTGTATGAGAAATAAATAATGAATATATAAAATTTAAAAAATATAAAAAAAAATATGATTAAATTTTATTTTTATTTTTTTAATATATATAAAATAATTTAATAATTCATTTAATATGGTAAGAAGAGAGTCTGAGTGTTCAAGAAACGAAAAAATCTTAGGTGGTGTCATTGCAAAATTATAACTATTTGTCCAAATACTACATGTGTCCCAGCTGACGATGATGAAATATTTTATGTGGAACAGAAAAATTCATAATTCAAAGAGAAAAAGCTGCATTAATGCCTTGTTGCATCAAGTAATAATTAGTACTCTAATAATACTAGATTGGAACAAGCTATCTCTCAGTACCGATTCTAATGAGCTACCTACCTTTTTTTTAGGACTCATGAAAATATTTTTTTTATTTTTTAAGACAATTGCTTTTGTCACTCAATTTATTATATTATTTTTATTAATTATTTTTTAGATTATTTTAATTATAATTTTTAATATTATATTTAATAAATAAGTGAGAACCTTTGAAGTATTGGGATATGTTATTATTGTTAATAGTATATTTAATAAATTATTTTTTCATATAATTCAATTATGATTTTGTTATATTAACTTAATTAATTATTTTAAATCATATAAATGTTAGAATTATAATAAAATAAATATAAATGTTATGATTGATAACTTAAATTTTTAAAAAATATATCTAAAAAAATTATCATTATCACATAAATCAAAATAAAAAAAATACATGTGTTGGCTGCATGGAAATATCTGTCTGGGTTATCGATTTTTTCTCCTTTATTATGTGAGGCTTATAAAAATATTTTATGAATTTTTTATTAAATTTATTTTTAAAATAGCTATTAATTAACATACCTAATTCAACTATTGAATTTTAATATGTCATTTCAATTAATTTTTTCTTCAATTATATCAATTATAATTTTATAATATTACTTCTAATAAATTATTTTTTCTAAGTACTTCAAGTAGTGATCGTAATAATTCAAGAACGGGTGTATATGTTCAAAGATCATTTTTTATTTCTTTTTTGCCGTTCTAATTAT
>JAOTQJ010000049.1:10312815-10326288 GCA_025642045.1 Solanum sejunctum
TCTTATATATATATATATATATATATATATATATATATATATATATATATATATATATATGTATCAATTATAGAATACTCTTGATATAAAAATCATTCAATCACATCCTTAACAAAAATACTGGCTCTATCAATGCACTAGGTCAAGTGAAAGTTGTAAACATTTTTCTAAAAAAATTACAAATATAAAAAGTTACCAAACAAAAATGAAATAGAGGGAATAATAAATTAACCAATGAGCATCACCCCACCAAACTAAATTTAAAAAGAAAAGAATATAGAATAAAGTTTTTTACTAAATGACAAAAAGATAGTGTTGATGAGAATTTACCTTAGACAATAGGCATATTAATGACTGCATATGATTTCTTGCAACTGAATCTCCAACAAAAGCCATTGATTTTCCCCTAAGAATTTCAAGAAATTGATGTGCATCAAATATTGGTAACTCACATGCATCTGGTTTCCATTTCCACTTGAAGAAATCTGTATCAGGCCTCCCATATTTCATGCAATTTTGATGTTCTTGAATTGCAAAACATGTCATGTTTGTATAATATGGAGCTTCTTCATTTTCTACCCATTCCCCTACAAATAAATCGCATTTTTCATGATCAGTACCATTAATACTTGCTTCTTGATGCGTCAATAATGAGGAAGAAAGTTTTTTGGGGTGCATAAAAGGATAATATATAGGGATGAGAGTGAATAAGATAGCAAGGGCGATGAAATAGGCGATTTTTGTAGCATTTTTCTTTCGTGTTTGTAGTTTCCCTAATGAATGTTCAACATCTTGGAAATTCATGGAGAAAGAAAAGGAAGAAGAAGATGTGGACTTGTGACTTTGGAAGTAATAAGAAGATTTTAAAGTTGCTAATTCAATAACAAATTCCTATAGCCGTCTTCCTTTCTCTAATTTTGAAAATTATGGTGAATGCATATGGATGATTTGATTATAATACAAAGTATATTTTATAAATTAATTGGCCGTACATATTAATAAGTATCCCCTAATTTTGACAAGTAGTTATTTTTTTAAGGAAAATATTGCTTCCATCTTATGTTTTACTTGGAACAAACTTTAACATTAAAAAAATTGACTTTTGCCACGTATCAATTGTCAAAGGGTACTATTAAAACTTAATGACCTTTTAATTCCTCAGTCCCAATTTATATAACACTTTTAAATTTTGAAATTTAAACTAATTTATTTTTTATCATAAAATATTTATATATTTTAAAAATATTTTGAATTATAAATTATTATGATTTACAGTTTTTACGAAATTTAAGATAATATATAAATTTTATTTTAATAAATTTGAAGATTCTATGCACAAATTTTCGATCAAACTCAAACTGTTTGGCACTCGAAAAACAAAAAGTGTCACATAAATTAGTATAGAAGTAATTAAAATATGCCTAAAACCTATTTAAAATATGCCATGAAATTTCTATTAAGTTTGATATTAAATGATTTTTAAAATATATAGAAAAAAACTTTTTTCATACACAAAAAAAAGAGTCATCTGAAACAGGACTCCTCACTAAAAGGCACAATCCAAAAGGTATTACGGCATTCAGATCACGTTTTTTTCTCTTCTTTTGGGTTGGACAAACAGATCATATGAGCTCTTTTCGTTTGCCGGAAACAATCGCGTTATATTTTTAAATATAGAGGTCAGGTTGTATACATCCGCTCCCCTTACCCCATAATAGGCGGGAGCCTTTGAGGCATTGGGATAATGTTGTTGTTATTGTTTATTAATTTCAATTCAAATAAGAATTTAATGTGTGAAAAAATTACTATTCCATTCTATGATGAATCTATAAATCAGTTTGAATAATAATTTTTTTCACAACTAACAGGAAAGTAAAGAAGGTCCAACGTTAATATCATAGTCATTCAATAATTGGAATTCTGACTCATAATACTATATTATATGTTTTGAATTTGCTTCTTGGCCATAGATCTTCCTTATAATGTAAACAAAAAAGAAAGATTTAAAAGCAGAAAAAGCAGAATTTTAATTCATCCCCAAAAAATGTCATCTTACTCTAATCGAAAATAATTTACCTTTAAACTTTTCTTTTTACCCTGAAATGATTCTCAGTCACATAAATATCTAAGAATAATTTTAAACTATCAGTTTTACAAGTCTTCCTTTTTTTCTTAAAACATCATGTCAAGTCAAAACGAATCACATAAAATGAGACGGAGGAAATATGACTTTTTAGAATATACTCCTATTCATGTTATGTTCTTCGAATTTGATCCTTTTGTCTAACCAATCAATTCCTTTAACAAATTTTTAATTGGATGAAGATAATGAATGGTGGAATTTAATCAAGAAAGAGACAGTAGGAGGGATTTTGTTATTTTAGTATAGAGCCGTCTGGTCGTGGTCCAATTAGTACATAGTGCAACTTTACTAAATGGGTTTAAATTTTGTACAAGCAATTAGATCAATTTAATTCAAAGGAAAACGTACACTTAATTTGAAATTATTTATCCTTAATGGATTCATTATTTAAATTATTTATCTTTTTACTCAATTATTTTTTTTTATTTCGCGTGTTGACATCAATGTAAATATTATAGAATATACTTTGACAGTATATATATTACAATATCATATAGAATTATCTTAGTCCTTTATGATACTCTCGCGGTATATTAATATCCAATTGGAATATAAATTTTGTTTAAGAAATAAATAAGAAATAAAAAAATTTATTGGCGGTATATTTATATAATATCGATATCATATAGGATTAAGTTTAATCATATGTGATACCTTGGTGGTATATGTATACCCTATTTGTATATCATACAAGCAGGTGCTGACATCAGCATGACATCGGCGTGCAAATTTTAATATTAGGGGATAAAATTTTAATAGTATAAAGATATAAAATGTAATGAGATATACGAATATAAATAATTTATTTTAAAGAAGTACAAATTTAATTTTCTCTTTAATCTATAATTATAGATCATTTCTTATAAATAACATAGAAAATAGGAGAAACAATTTTTCATATCCAATTAAATTGTGTTGATAGTACAAACATTATTCAACTTTCTTATTAGATTGCTCATTCATATCGGATTACTATAGTTCACAACTAAGGGGAAAAAAAAGTAAAAATCAACGATGATTTAAGAATAGATTAACAGTAAATTTCATAGGAAAACATGGTTTTATTCTCTTTGCAAGTTACGAGTACCTATCATGCCCCTTTTTCTCTCTTTTCCTATTTTTGGATGGTTGAATTTGTAAATTATCCTCCAATTCTATAAGGGCAACTCAAGCTATTCAATACGGTGTTTAAAAATAAAAATTGAAATTTGTAATTTAAAATAATTTTTAAATATTTGTGTGATTAAAAATTATTTTATTCAGAATAAAAGAAAGAATTTTAAAATTTACATTATTTACATCAAAGTAGTAAAGCTATTTAATTTGACCTTTTCACTGAGAAAATTACATGAACGAATACTTTTAAAAAAATAATTACTCATTTTAATGATATTTTTTATTTATTACCATCTGATTGGAAACATCAAAAAAATACTATAAATCTCACTAATTAATAGCTTAAAATATTTAAAAGACTTAAAAAGTTCGACTGATTCTCGAAATTCTATTAGGGCCACGTAAAATAAAACAACTTAACAAATACTATAAATCAAACAATTAACAACTCAAAATATCTAAAAGTTATATTAAAATGTATTGACTCTCCAAATTTTAATGGTCATATAAATTGAGAAAGAAAAATAACATAATTGGGCTCCATGCGTCGCACGGAGTTTGTCACTAGTATAGATTAATAAAGAGCATAAACTGTAAGTGCAGTATTTTGTCAACGTTTCTTAAGTTTTGTAGAAGAAAAAGAAAATAACTTATAGGGAAAAACCATTTTTTTTTACCAAATACTGTATGACGCCTGGAGCCTATTTAGTAATCTGCTGATTATTTGATGAATTTAGCTTCAGAATAAGTACAAGGATTTGGTCATTGTGCAGAAAAGCAGCAGTCCAATATCATGAGCCAACAATTTTAGTATTAAGACTCCAGAACAGAAAAAATGATTTCTTAGTTCAGGAGCTTTGATCATCGAATGATTTCTAATACTGTTACAAATGGACTAAGCATATCCCATACCTCAAAGCATGCAAATTACCAGTTACGACGGTAAAGCCTTTGTAGATCCTTGCAGTGCATGCATGTCCATGGAAACAATGGAGGATCCAGACAATAGGAATGAATACAGAGAGTCTCGCAGAGATGACATTTGACTAGTAGGTCAGCTGGTTCTCGACAAGAGCATTGACAACAGACCAGAGTTCTTGATGACTGTATAAAGTAAAATATATATTTTTTTTAAAAAAAAAGAGCTTGGGGAAACTGAAACACAAGATGCAAACACATAAACATATTTCACTCCTGTTCTTATCTTCTTCATGAATGTTGTGATAGACGCAACTTTCAGGAAAAAGTTGAAGCAACTAAGGCAAATCATCAGAACATGTAGAATAAACAACACATTGACACAAATTACTCAAAAGAGTCTTCTCATATTGCTGCACTGCATATTGAAACAGAGCTGTTTTGCTATTCAATACTACCCAGACTAGCCCAAAGCCATTAAGGATAGACGACGACAATACATATGGAACTCAAAGCGGGTGTGACCTCCAACATTCAGTGCAAAATTCATTCCATAATTTCAAGTGAGATACTTTAACCTACTTCATTTGCTTTGTTTTCTTGCCATTTTGCAGTCGTCGTTTCCATTATATCCTGCTCTGATTACACTTCTTTTGAACCAAGGACTATCAGAAACAATCTATCCCACAAAAGTAAGGGGTAAGGTCTGGATACATCCAACCTGTAGGATTACACTAGGTATGATGTTGTTGTATACTTTAGCCTACGTCTTTGGCTTCAACCTATATTAACTGGATAGGAGTTTTCAACTGCAAATTTGTTTTCCCAGTTACTGGTTTTTGAAAGTCTGCAGTACAAGGGGAACAGCCCCAAGTGGGCTGTGTATAGGTATTCCTATAAGTAACCATGCTTCAACAACAGTATGGGGCAAGTCTTTACTACTAAATATGAAGAATCAGATGAGCATCAGAAATTGTGGAAATAAGATACCTACTTTGATCTATAAAACGGAATAGCATGATTCAGGCAACTCAATGTCCCAGTTACACTCATTACACCAAATAGGGAAATGTTTAGGCTATTCATGCATCCGACTTAAGGCAGTTAGATAAGAGTTCCAAGTATGACCTTTATATGCACCTGCAGGAAGAGAAGGTTCACAGATGCAGAAAAGGTATCCACTATCCAACAGTATAGTAATACATTGTATTTGGTGACAATGATGAGATATGGATATTCATATCATGTACAGCACAAACAAACAAGAGTTATGTTCTCCACATTGAAGAATAGAATGGAAACTACCATTGAACTTACATTAGAAGATAACCTTGGGGTTACATCCTCGGGAAGTATATAGATGTCCATTTCTGCATTCTGATCTGGAATAGTTTGGGTGTATATTCTTTGATCAGCAGGAATTGCATCATCAACCTTTCTAATGGCAACAAAACTAGCCTTGCACAAAGGGCATGTTGATACTTTTCTGCTTGATGCCTATTGATGAGGGCATTGCGAAAGGTAGATATCAATTGAAACAAAAAGAAACATCCAAGAATCAAAAGTTGCACTTGCGTGCATAAATGAAATTAGACATCTCATCACAATGACATGCCAAAATTGGAAGTGAAAAGAAAAGGAACTTCCACCAGACAATTGAAAAGACGGAGGAGAAGATTTACCATATGATTGGCCCACGTCTGGATACATGAGAAACAAAAACGATGACCACAGGGAAGCACCCCTCTGGATGAACTAAAATCTGTCCAACATATGACACAGGATAATGTGGTTGATAAAGACACTTTGCAAGTATCATCAGTCCCATTTTGGACTTCATCTATATCTAGGCATGGCTCTTGTTGATTTCCAATAAGATTAGATGAGGCACTTTCTATATGTGAACTCTGATCACCATTATCAAGAAGTCTGTTAACTTCAGCTTCCTCAATGGCATCCAGGTCTATTCTACTAGGCTCCAAATGGTAGCGGCTAAAACCAGATCCATGCCTGTTGGTCACAGAGATTTCCGGCATTTCAACATCCAAGTTGTAAAATTGTGCTGAAGTTTCAAGTTCCTGGCGAGCTTGTATTTGGAAACTCTGTTTCTCTGAGCCTGAAATAATCTCCGGAAGATTCCCACTATTTTTCTTCTTCATCAATCTACGACTTCTGCGAGAAGTTTCAGCAAATTCCAAACTTCTCTCATTGGATTTAAGGGAAGCTGACGAGGGAAAATTCGGTTCTTCAATCTACACGGAAAAAAATTAGGCAAAGAAGAGTATCAACTAAAGTTTCAAAAGTAATGCAATAAATAATGATAGTCTAAATGTGATTACCTCTATCCTATGTGAGCCTTGTAAAGAGTGCTCATCGGAATAATATTTACTGCTGGAAGGGTGATCCTTGTTTGTAATACTGGCATTTGATTTCCTCCTTGGTCTATACTTACATTTACCCATCTCCGGAAATAAATTCTGCAACCAGTAGCATACAGGCGAGAAATGAAGCTGTGTTTTATAATTCTTTAAATATATGTGTTTCAGCACACCTTTTGCAGTGCAATATATATCCAATAACTAGAGCCATAGAGAAGTTTGGACGAACATCTCTATAAAAAAACGAAATATTGTAAAATTGGGAATGCAAATGTAAGAACAGATATGCACACTTGATTTAAACAGAATCAATGTGTTGTTTCCCTTAATTAACTAAAATTCAGGTGCTTTTTACTTTTGATTTGGCGATTGATCTTTCAGCCCATTTTACTGAAAGAAGAAAAGTGAAGTTTTTGTCTACTGCTCAATCAGACCAAACTTGAAACTTGGATGGAACAAAGAAAAGCAAGAACATCTCTATTCAGAAACGCAAATCTTTTTTACGTGAAAATGCTAAAGCAACAGAATGATGTAATCAGACAGGTAAAGGCCAAAATTTGATGTTCCAAACAAGAAGCCATATCAACATAGTAAATAAGCAGTGGATAATTGAGTCCAAGTACAAGGCAATGAGAAACAAAAAGCAAAGAATCTTTTCAGGGAACTGAGTAGAAAGGAAAAAAAATGAAGAGCAACATAGAATTAGTTGTTCCAGGTGTCTGCTACTCCAAGAATGCAAAGGTGTTTTTAAGGAGTTGAACACAATTTACAAAACATGTAGAGCCGCAACCACTAGATCAATCACCCTTTTTGATATTTCATAGCACTTTGTTATAAACTGGTTGAGTTGTTGCCATTTCTACCTACATTATTGGATCATTGCATTTGTTAATTCTCACCCATTTCACTGAAAGAGCCTCGCATTTCACAACACATTGAAATATATATTCAAATCGGAAGGGCACAAGAGCTTCCAAATGAAACACATACTGTAGTGATGTTGGTATATGATCAACTTCTGACCTACATTGCACTCTTGTCTTTTTGATAAATGAACTAGATGGCAATAAAAACTAGCCAAGGCATACAACATCTACTACATGCATTGATAAAAATTGCACTGGACAAAAGTTAGCCATAGGACGAAGTTTGCACTGCAAAAATTGATACACAAATCCAGGAAGAGCAGACTACTGTGGATCATTTGTCAATAGAGAGGCACATCTTTGAGCTTGAACTGTTATATAAATAGAATTTGAACTACCTCTTTGAAGTGCGAGATCTATTTTTGAAAATGATAAAAAGCATTGACGAAAAATGATTGCACCTCTTTTAACAAAGTTGAATCCGTCCAAGAGTTGAAATCCTCTTCAGAATCAATATGAATAGCTGGTCTTTTGGAGTGATTCAATTGTATAGTTTCTGTAAAAAGTGTACTATCCAACATTAACGGTCCCACTTCTTGCCCACTGCAAATAATTGAATGCCAAAGGGTAAGATTCCAGAGACAGAACTGGAGATATAATTAATATTAAGGAAGCTATACAACCAACTTTCAAATGAGCAATACAGCAGCCATCAGACAGGCATATTCACAAAGAAAGAAATTGCTACATTCTGCTAATAAACTAAATGTTGATTAAATAACTCCGAGACATTTTAGTCGTGACTTGTGTACTTCAGAAGGAAGAAATAAGAACAATTCTGATACAAGCTAAATTTGCTGTCATGAGAAGAATGAAAGAGATAACACTGCAGCTAGATTTTTTGAGAGAAGGCTGAAAAGGATAATGTAGACATGCATATGCATTCTATCTTCAGAATTTTTCTGTAAGCACAAAAGATATTGATTAGAAAATTTTGTCTTCTCCTTGTTTTTACAGCCATGAGATGACTAAACAATATTATTTATGTCAGTAGGCATCCAGAAGCATAAAGATTTCATCAAGTAAACAGCATCAGCAGAACATGTTTTCCCACAGTAATTCTAGATATCGAAGAAGAATTGACACATTCTCTATCAAATTTTCATATTATTTTATCAAGTTCTCTTCGACTGAAGGGGCCCGCATTTGTTATGAGGAAGAACTATTTGCAACAGGCACCACAAAGGTCAAGTCCAGACTAAATAAGTTTGCCAGGCAAAATAAACACTAGCTATGCAAACCAAGAGAACCTTTAAAAAAACTATTGCATGGGTTTGTTATAATTTGACTTAGCACAAACTTAAATAAAGCAAGAAAGACTTTTGACACTTATGGTCTTAAATGCCTAACATTTGTGGGGCTATAGAACTTTGGGAACTTGTGGTAATAAACGTGTCATAAAATTAGTATGGCTACAAAAGCTACTTCATTTAGGAAATATACGAATGTCCAACTCCTTTTGGAACGGATTAATAAGAAAACGTCGCCAAGCAAAGTTGAGTGGAGGGAGTATACCATTGCAATGTGTAGGGAGCCTCCGGAAGACGTCTTCCTTCCTTAATACAATCTTCAACCCACTTATGGTTGATAATTGACATCTTGAACTTTTTTGCGAGCTCATATTTCTTCCCTTCAAATCTCCGACACACCTAACCAATAGGAGCAGCATACGCATCAAAACTACATGGATGCACCAACGACTTGTCTAACTTTAAGCATTATCCCGAGGAATGGCTCTCACGTTATGGCACCATATTGGCAGAAAATACAGAAGTTATTAGAAAAAAATTGACAGTTAAATACTCAAAGGACCCGAGAGTTGAAGGTCGAGAAGCAGAAACCTAGTTGTTCTCCACCAAGCAGAACATTTAACCTTGTAGAGAAGAAAACTAGAACTGTTATCTAAATAATCTCAGTAGGTGGCCATCTGTGTGAGGTCAACAAAACCACCAAAGCTCAGGTTTAGCACAAAAAATCAACCTAGGATGACTATACTTATAACTAGATGTATTTTAAAGATGGTTAACCTCACATATAGTGAAGGCCCAAATGAGGCAACAATAACCACTGAGATAAATCTCGTGACACCTAAGCTGTAATTGTGGCTTCTTGTCCATTGGACCATCCATTTCTCCCCCAAAAGCTTCTTCCAATGCCTTTTTCGAGAGATTGTCACCATTTATGGATTGAAAACGCTATGTTTTCTTCTATTATTTATGAAATATTATATACTTCAATTCTAGCTTTTTACATAACAAAGAGAGTATAATTATGAAATTTTATGGTAATAGTTGAATTCAAATATTAAAATCTTCACATACCAAATGAGTGATTGACTGGTTCATTGAACCGACATAGCTTGCACCGCTCTTGTCTATCAACTTAATGAGATTGAACCGCTCCGTACCATGATATCCACTGACTGTAGCTATCACCGATTCCATGCCTCGGATAGGGAAATTCCGGCAATCTGAGTACCAAAAAGAACATGAAGTTCTGAAATACTGTCTACCGAATAAAACGATGAAACCCCTAAAATTGAACCCTATATAGCAGATAAATGTAGTTCCGCAAAGAACAGAAGATGCTTTTACCTTTGCTATGCCGTCGATCTGCCTCCTCTTCCATGAGGCTCTGCAAGCGTAGTGCCTTTGCCGGGAATGGGAAATTTTTGAATTTGTCGATTTGCAAGCATGAAAATCTTTTCGGGTCGGGTTCTATGGTCTTAGAAGAATTCTTTCTCCTTTTTATTCGCATAAGACTAATATTTTTTTTTCGGTGGCAAAAATTGAATGATCAATGAATCGAATCAGGAAAAATGATATTGGTTTATTGTTATTAAATTATTAGATTAACGAAGTTTTAATAATTTTAAAAAAAAATTATCGGATAATTGGTTCGATTTCGATTTTAAGTATTCGATTATTGGGTAAACTGATAACCCATTAAGAATAATATTTTACTACTTTATTCCTTCATAAATATTAAATATTAATAATTTAACATCACATGATAGTAAATTAATACTTATAAGTCATGTATGTGCTTGATCTCCAATGTATAACCCTTTTGTTGAAATAAATTAAAATATGAGGTCCAACATCGCATATTATTGAGTTTAGGTGCTCAATTGATTTGAAATTTGTTTTATTGTATCTAATCGTATAACGTTAAATTGTTAGAGAAGTCATATATTTATTTTATGAGTATTTTCTTATTAAGTAAATCAAATATCAATGAGTATTTTCTTATTAAGTAAATCAAATATCAAACAGTTAAGGACCAAAAATCGATAAATCGATTAAAAAAATTATTGGTTGAACATACTTAAAAATTAAAAATCGATAAATTAAACCGATAATACATAAAATCAAATCGAACCGACTGATACACCCCCTTAGTTACATACATGAATAAATACCAACAATTTTCTAACAAACACCCACGTACTGTATATCTTTCCAATTTGAGTGTCAATCTGTAGCAGGAGAACTCATTATATTCCCTTGTGGTACAATTTTTTTCTGGCGTCTCTAAATTCTAACTATTTCTCAAAACTAGCAACTAGAGAAGTAAAAGTCAAATATACCAATCATCCATAAGCAGAACTCAATGTCTTTCAATTCAAAACACCCTGTCACGCCTGAGAGAACGTACTAGGCACATTGAAAGTTTGTTCAAGAAGTACTTCCATTTTCGACGCAGGCTAAGGATCATTGCCAAGTTATGGCACTAGACAAGATTTTTCCAAATGTAAAATATGAATTCTTAGAGACTCCTAAAAGACACATCCAATATAGTGAACTTGAACCTACTACGCAGCTCATCAACAAGCAAGACTGACTTCATTTACACTAACCAGCCTCAAGTCACTTGATGTAGAGAAATAGATCTTTAAACGGACTGCTAATAGTAAAATTGAAGTGAATGCTTGAGATAATAATATTCCTCCATCAATAACAAAAAACTGGAGCTGAAATCATCTACGCGCTGGATTTCCACCTTGTGCTGATGCATCATATCCAGGACCAACGTTACCGGGCGAGATAGCTGTTCCATGAGGAGCATTTCCTAAAGGTGCTACCTGTCCTTGAGTTGCAACACCGCCTTTGGATGATGCGTCATAGTTAGAGGCCTTGGTAGTATCATAATTGGCTCCTCTTTTGCATGTCATAACCAGATCCTCTCTGAGCATCATAAACAGGTGCCCCATATCCATCATAGCCAGATCCTCTGTAAGCCTCATAACCAGCTGCCCTCTGAGCATCATACCCAGGTCCCCTCATTGAATCATACCCATGCCCCCTCTGAGCTTCATAAGATGCTAAACCAGATCCTCTCTGTGCGTCATAGCCAGGACCACTGGATCCCATTTGAGCTTCATAACCATGTCCAGCAGGTCCTCTGATTCCCCTTTGTGAATCATAACCAGGCACATTTGGTGCATCATAAGGCGGCCTGTTTGACAGAGGCACAGACTGTGCTCCAACTTGTGGAGACGTAACTGCAGGAACTCCTCCAACATTAGTCCCTGTTGGTAGGGAGCCTCTACCCTGCCATGTAAAATGTAGAGGTAATGTCAGCTTTTGGCACTTCGCAACAAATAATAATAAAGGAGAACATTCATCAAATCCAAAATGTGGGCAGAAGACACAGTTCCTGTGAAACGAGACTTCAATCCCTCTTTCAATATTTCACTAGTCGTTGGGTATGCACAATGCACATTGCACCTATTAATGAATAGGTAATTTAAGGAATTATATAAATATTAGTACTAAATAATGTGTTTTGAATTATTTAAAAAGGTTTAAGTCCCTGAAAATTATAATAAATGTTTATTCCATCAGCTAGTAGCTCAATAAAAGAATAAATCCTGCTCCACATAAGTCCACAAATAGCTTATTTGATTTCTAAGGACTTCTACAGAATATCTTATGAAAGTTGACATCTCTACGACCTGACACTGAACAAATGAGCAACACAAAAAATTGTGCAATTACACAAATTGAAAATTTGAAACTTTTGGTCTTTTAGAGATTTGAGAATGACAAGATTAAAGTTTAAAGCTTACAGCACAAAATATAGGTGACTCTGCAAAATTTATAATTAAATAATATTGAGTTAATATTTAATAATGAATACCTCAGGCTCAACAAATAGAAAAGTTAGAGGCCGGTCATCTTTTGTAACGAAGCCAAAAAAGGGAAGAAAAAAAGAAAGAAAATTAATTTAGACAACATTTTGTATCATTGTCGCTCCAAGTTTACATTTTGAATTGATTCTTAATAATACATGTGTTCTATTTCTGAGTTCTTTCACCTTTATGGATACAAATTTGCATCCTTTTAAGGATTTCATCAACTTGAAACCCCCTCTTTTTGACACTTGCTAACCACCTCTCTCTCTCACTCATATAGTTCATCCATACATTTCACTTTTGGATACTTTTGTTTGTAATAATTTTTTTTTGTGTGGAACTAGCAACTTCTATTTTTGTTTGTAACGATATTACAATCTTATAGCTCATCTCATGTTTTAAATATTTCATACTTACTAGTCCTCCTGTACTCCCTCACAGACTTTATTTTCCGTAACTTTCAGGAGTTGGATGAACTTTGTCCCAAGCTATATATTTTTAGGCCTCCTTCTGTGTACAACTCGTTAGATGTGGATTTAATTCCTTTCAAGGTAGTAATACTCCTTTGCCATGATTTGTTTACATAACAGTAAAAATATAATTCAAATAGTAAAATTTCAACTGATCTTTCAATCCTAAATATTAGGACTTAATGTAAAGCTCAAATAAGAAAAAGATTTAATAATGAAAATGTTAGTCGATTTCATTTTCCTAAACATTAGAAAATTATTGAAGTACAATTCTGTCTAATAGAAAATGTAATTTGTAAGGGTAGAAAGGGCAAATGACATTTTGCTTAGGTGTTCCGCGCTTTCATGATAATATTATAGATAAAGAGACTTCAATTCCTTGTAT
>JAOTQJ010000049.1:10326388-10336762 GCA_025642045.1 Solanum sejunctum
GAGGCGGCAGTGGTTTGGGCTTCCATGTGGGAGGTCTCAAGTTCAAAGCAAGGGGTTTGCCTTCTGGGTTGAGCTCATCGCACCGGGCTTGTCTAGTGCGGATTACCTCTCCTATGTGGTTTGCGAGCTATTGCATAGGAGCGGGAGTTTACCCTGTGCGCACCCAAAGGGTAGCAACTGCGGGGTTCCCTTGTCATCACAAAAAAAGTTGGGTGAAAGAATGTAAACCATAACAGGTACTAAGTTACACTATTTGGTAAAGTGGTAGATCTAGTCTTTGAGATAACAATCAAACGAGTTATTGCAGGGATCTGGCTTATTCTTTTTAAAGGCTTAACATGGTTTATGGAAACGTCTGAGTGCTTTTAATGGAAAGTTTCCTTTTAACTCTCCATCAATCAAATTTAAATGGCTACCCTGACAACCAAATAACTAGTTGATTAGGGATTTAAAATGTTCAAATAGAAAAGGAAATTCAAATCTAAAATATCCATGAGTGATTAATCCACAGCAATTATTTAGGCAATATCAGGAAGAGAGTGTTATTAGTGTTAGAGGAAAGGTTCACCCAGGATTTAAGAGTCGAAATCCATGTAGGTAAACTAAGTACTGAAATTTCACTTCACAATTATTCCCCATGTTTTTTTTCACTTTTTCCCTGTTCTCCCATTCTTGCATCTTCAAATAGTTTTTCTCGAAAGGAGAACGCAAAGATAACACGCATAGTACCAATATCCACCAGCTCAATTTTGACAATATAATTTAGAGCACTTGAAGCATAAAAAGACCACATTACAACTTTTCAACTTCCTCAATGCAGAGGGAATCGTCATAGAACTAACAAATACATGAAAAATAACAGATTAAAACCTGATAAATTCCATAGCCATCAGCATAGATGTTTTGCCCAGTAGCATAATTATTAGTGGCATCATTCTCATTGTATCCGGTTGAACTACCATAAGGCCCACCTGCACATATATTACAACAAATGTAACACTAAATTTTTCAGCAACTACAAAGGCCATTACCAAAAAAAAAAAAAGTGATTAATCAGATGTGCCACCTGTTTGTCTGTCAGAGTTAGAAGAGTTCGTTAACTCTGCCCCAAGCTTTTCCACCTCTCTGGACATAGTTATGTAGTTCTTTTCCATCACTTGAAGAGACTCAAGATGATCACTGTATAACTTCCTCTCATACTCATATGTAGTCCTGTCAACCGAATTCAGAATACCAAACGTCGTTCAATCAAACAAGAAGTTAGCATTCATTGAAAAGCATAACCAAACATTACTACTCTCTCCTTTCCATTGCTTGCATATGATAAGCTATGAATATGACATCATTGAAAAGTCTCCTAAATGACTTAATCTCAAATACCTACCTCTGTTTCAAAAACAATAACCTAGTTTGACTTGGCATGGAATTTAAGAAAAATAAAGAAGACTTCTCCATCTTGGGGCTCTAAATTAAAGTTATGTCAAATATACCAAATGTCTTTTAATCTTGTGGCCTTAAATATGCCATGTGGAGAGTTGAACCTAAAAGTTGTCAAAGAAAGGAAAGGGGTCATTCTTTTTTTTAAACAAATTAAAATGGAAAGTATGTCATTATTTTTTAACCAGAGGGAGTAGAGGTTAAAAATAAACTAGCCCACACACTGAGTTAAACACTGAATCAAATTTGGGTAGCGACTACTACAGTAAGAGATTTGTGCAGTTCCTCCACATGTCCAGTTGATTCTACAGATACCCACGTCATGGCAATCTGTTTGTCACATCTTTCAATGGAACAAATCTGTTCCAATTTAGTAGAGGGAATACGATCCATGATTATGATGTCGGCTTGTAAGAGGAAAACCTATGGGTAAATCAGAACCATGATCCTTTGAGGGAAACTCATTCAGCACAAGTGGATAAAATTGTTCATATTAGCTTTGGGTGTGAAAATAGAAGGTGCAAAACTAGCAAGCCATCATAATGGGCTGGATGGGAGTGAAACAGGTCATGGAAGAGAAAACAATTCCAATGGTACATAATGTTTTATGTACTCCCTCCATTTCAACTTGTTTGTCTTAGTTACTATTTCTATTTGGACAATCAAGGGATATTTTCTTTGACCGCATTTTCTTAAAATACTTTTTAAATATTTTGAATTGTTAACTATTCTATTGTAACTATTAGTACTTTTTACGTAGGCTCTAAATATGTAAAAAAATAATTGAGGCAAAATATGTAAATTTTATTTCAAAAGAATTGAAGATTCTATGTTTGATTTCACACCGAACATTAGTTAGTTTGACCCTTGACATCCGGATAAATTTAAACAAATTGAAATCGAGTGAATAATTCACAAGCAAAGTCTTGGTGCTTGGATGTTTTTATCTATATATCACAACTTACCAGTTTCAAGAAAATATATACAAGTTCATAACTAATAGATAGAAAATGGACAGCATTAGATGTTTTAAATAAAATTGGAAGTCCCTAAATCAACCTGCATATTAATTGGAAGATCATTAATCTTCAAAGATATTTAGTCCCAAACGAGAGTCATGGAGTGTTACTTTTTGACAAAAGACACATACTAATACAACTATTTACGTTGTCGAATTTTAGAAGGAAGCAACCAGCGGTGTACACTAAAAGGTTTCTAAAGGATAGTGTACTATGAGTGCATCTTAGCACAAAGGGTAGCTTTTCCTTACAGGTTCTGAGCATCCATTACAGCTCTAATTACGTCAGAAGACCTTTTCTTGTTAAGTTGCAGTTCATCCCAATAAAAAAGAGAGTGAGAGAATTACCGGCACTGCTGATACTCCTTTTTTAGGCTCTCCAATTCAGCCAGCAAAGGAGGAATCTGTTGCACATCAATGTGAGCCCTTTGAAGATCCTGAGTCAGCATTTGTATTTTAGCAACAAGTTCCTGCCTTGCTGCAAACAAAGTGCGAGCTTCACCTTGTGCTTGTGGCAATTCTGTTTTGATAGATTCGGTAGCTTTAAGTTCCGCCTCTATCCTAGAAATTTTCTCATTAAGGCCTTTAGTCTCTTGTTCCTTGTTGGCCTTGATTGCTTCTATCTGAACATGCAACATTTGCAGCTCATGTTGTGCAGCAGCTAATTCTCGCCTCAAAGTTACATGGGTGGCAGCAAGCCTCTGATTTTCTGTAGTAAGCTTTTGCATCTCAAGATGCTGCGCACCAATCTTCTGTTCCAAGATCTCTGGAGGAGGTAGCCTGTCAAAAGGAGGGAAATCACCTGGTGGTGGGTTGCGCATAGGAGGACCAAATGAATCAGGATACACCATGCCTGGTCCAGGAGGTGGACGCCTAAGGTTGGGAGGTGGCCCTCGACCTTTGCTTCCCATCAAGAGATTGTACCAAGAACCTGTAAACAGGAAGTACAAATACTAAACATACAGAAGGCATCAAAAAGAGCACCAAACTTCAACATAGTCTACCAAATAAATTCAAGAAACATAAAACTTGTTTCACAGGACAGTTTTGTTTCAAAAGGAAAAAAAAAGATAGAACACTTGTAATCAAAAGTTCCTCAGGGGAATTGACACTGCATTTGTTCTATCTTTCTTCCAAAAGCAAGTAGCTTGCCCCTCCATTTCCTAAACTGTTAGCGGATCCAAAAACTCAAAAACTCCAAAATCCCAATAGTCAACTGCTACATCTGCTTCACTTCAACAGGCCAAGCGGACAATTCTCCAGGGAAACTATTACATTCCTATTACTTGAAAAAATTATGCCACAAAATCATATATAACGTTGATTTCTCATATATCATTTCTTATTACCCTGGGAGATCGGAAAACCAGCTTTATACCTCCAAGTTTCATAATATATAAGGTTGAGGACAATGAGTTCAATCAACCACCCAAAGATACTCCATTATTCACAGACAATTCAGGAACGTTGGATGTGAATAGCAAATCACGACATCCATTTGTCAGATTGGTGAGCATTGTTTCATACAAGACAATTAATTCAACTAGAGTTCATACTTCCTTGATAATTTGTTCAAGCAAATAACCAAAATTGCCCTTCATGTATTGGGGCTAATAATGTTGGCCCTTGATATATCACTCTTTAACAGATATTCTCAATAACCTGTATTCACTACTCCCAGTCAAAAGCACTCATCAAAATTAAAGCTAATGAAATTACTCATAACATCAACGTTTTTGTCAATAAACCCCACGCCCTAATTTTGTACAAAAACTCTCTCTTCATTTCTTTCTCATGATTACCCCCAAATAAAAACGCCCTTTGCTGCATCAATGAGCACACCAGAATTCACTCAAATGCACCTGGTTTTTCCACCCAAATTTATGCCGAAATGCACCCAAAAAAAAAAAACTTTACTTCAAAAAAGGCATCAAGGAGTGCAGTAAAGCTTAAAATAAACCAAAAAGTTCTGCAATTACATAAACCAAAGGTTGCCCAATTACAAGGTTTTATAATCATAGAAAGAAAAACGGTTGATATCATCATTAGATTACCTCTGAACAAATTGGAGCTGCTTCAATTAGGGCTTCACTTTCACTGTCGAATCGGAACAATCTTAAAATTTGGGGCTTTTGGAGTGCTAAGAGAGAAGATAAAGGCAGTAGTAAGGTAAGCTGAGACAAGAACTAGGGCTAACTGAGAATATTTTCATCGATCATTTTTCTCACAATATGAATTAGGAGGGCCAGGGACTAAACTGGAATAAGAAGAACTTCAAATAATAAAGCTCACTAACTAAGTGGACTCAATTGCATGAATCAGAACTTAGGTGTTGTTTGGTTTAAATATAAGTTATGATAGGATAAGTTAGAACGGAATAACTTATGTTGAGATTAGTAATGATGGGATAAGTTATGTTAAAATTATTTTTTATTGAGTGTTTGATTTGTTGGATAAATTTTAAGAATATTTTGCTTATTTACAAAGATACTCTTCACTTAATTAGTTTTTAATGTATTTTCTTTGGTAACTTTAGTTATTCAATATTTATTTTTAAAATAAATCTTTCATCTTATTTAGCTTAAATATTTTTAGCTGTTCATTTCTATAATAATATCGTATACATTTAAAATAAAACTTTTTTTTATTTAATTTATAAATAGAACTTGCGTTTTAGTTTATTAAAGTAAAAAATGATTTATGAAAAATCAAAATATAAAAATCATGAAAATTAGTCAATAAAAATTATACTATATAGTTTAATTTTTTAATAGAAAAATATAAATTTTATAAAATAAGAAGTGAAGATTGTGAATATTATTATATATTGTATTAAAAAAATATAAATATATAAAGTGAGGTATAAAAAGGGTGTAAAAGTATATTATTATCATTAACCTTATCCCGGGATAAGTTATCCCGAGATTAGTATACCACCCAAAAGGAGGAATAACTTATTTCAGTACTATTTATTAATCCTGGGATAAGTTATCCCACATTTGCCAACCAAACAATCATTTAAGTACCGCTAAAGTTTTTTTCCAGGATAATTTTTAATTATTCTTCACACCAAATGACCTCTTAGTATTATAAAAGTAATTAGCTAACTTCCTCCAATTAATTTTACTGTGCAACCAGAGGCAGATCTAGGATTTTCTTTAAGGAGAATCAAAATTTTAAAAAGTAGACACATGAAATAATCGAAAGGAATTCGACATATATTATATATATGTATAAAAAATTATTTTTTACCATATAAAAATGTATAATTTTTCATCGAACCTGAACCCTGAATCTTGACCCCCTCAATACTCAGAACACATTATACAATAACTACAAGTGGGTTCTAACCTCTTTCATTCTATATGAGTGCCAAGTTTTTCTTTTCTTTTGTTTGTCATTGATGAGATTCACATTGAGTAAGATCGACTTTGAAGTAGCATTTATCAAATATATATATCACCATATGCAAGCTTTTAAATTTTTTAAATCAATTAATTTTATCTTTTATCTTTTGTGCCTTAAGAAAGATCCAACAAAATTTACAATTGAGTAGGATTAATAATTATTTTAAAAAAAATGGTTTATACTTCAGAATTTCAATCATTGTGTCCTTAAGTTTTTTTTCCTCAAATTTAATTTTAATTTTATATTATTTGAATCGTGCAATTGAATTATTTTTCTATTTACATCGATATTGCATCCAAAAAAATACTATATCATATATATTGCGAAAGAGTGCAAAACTTTTCTCTCCAATATTCAATTATTGAAGCATTTTTCTTCAAGTTTCAATTTTGGGAACATTTCTCTCCAATTCTCTTTTTTTTTTAACTGTCGAAACACTTTTAATTCTCCAGCTTTCACTTTCTGTTCAATATTTGAAGTTCGGCAAGCTCAAATCAAACTTTCGACAGTTCCCGCCGTTCTGAATGGTGAAACTAATGCTAGAATGATCTCGTTGTAATTTTTAGAGTTTTCAATGGCAATTTGGGGTATTTTAAGTTTTCACTAGTTTCTTTGAGTGTTATCGGGTTTGGGGCCAAGGAGGTCTCAAACTCAAATCCCAACGGTTCTATTGAGTCCAGAACGTCATTTCTAATAGGATTTCATGTCTGATTTGTATTCATATAGATTTTTGAACGAATTTCGGAGGTCTATTTTGTGATTTCTGTGTTAGTGCATTGTTGCAATTTGGTGCAACTAATTATGTACTTGCATTTGCAAGGTTACCTCCATGTTCGCAAAGTGTAAAATTTTTTGACCTCCGCGTTTGCGAAGGTGGAGCCCACATCCGTGAGGTATGGGCAGTTATTGCTCCACGTTCGCAGATTGGCACTCCACGTTCGCAGAGCGTTGGGTCGCGTTTCGTCTCCACATTCGCGGAGCATTAAGATGCTTGAAACAGTAAGTCTTTTAAAGGTGATGGGTTCTCCATTTTTAATAATTCAAGCTCGATTTTTTAAAGAATCTTCAAGATTTTTCAAGGCAAGATTATTGGGTAGCTAATTTCTAACCCATTTCTTTAATTCCCATTGATTAGTTTGTAATTTTAACTTGAAAATTGGGGTTTTTAATTGAAGAAATTGAGAATTTCTTTGACTTTATTTTTAATATGAAATTAGTAATTGTGAACTCATTTTTACTCCATTTTCGAAACGATTTTCATTATTAAAATTCTTATTACTTGAGGATCATTTTTATGTAAAAATTTTGAATTTTGAGAACCTTTTTTTGATGTGAAATTTTTGGATCATTTTATCATTTTTCATCCAAATTGCTTGATTTTAGCGTCATTAGCTTTGTCATGTGATTATGATGCTATATTTGACTAGATTGTGGTAATTTGGAGTATCGTAGAAAAGAAAAGGCGTGGATTTGACTTGATTTGAAACTTCTAAGATAATTGGCATACTCCTCCTCATTGCAAGAGTAGATCAGGATGCCATTTATGAACACAATAACGAATATATCTAGGTACTACCTCAACACACCCTATTCATAAGATTCATGAAAGTTGTCGGCGTATTTAGTTAGTCCAAAAGACATGACTAGGAGCTTATAATGACCATAGAGGATTCTGAAAGCTGTCTTGGAAATGTCACTTCCTCTAACTTTGAGCTGATGGTACCTAGATCTGATGTCTATCTTGGAAAAATAAGTAGCGCACTGGAATTGGTTAAACATGTTATCAATTTTGGGAAGTGGATACTTATGTTTTATGATGATCTTGTTTAACTTACGACAATCTATGCATATTCTAAGAGAACCATCTTTTTTATGCACGAAGAGAACTGGAGCACCGCAGGTGAGATGCTCGGTCTGATGAAACCCTAATCTAGGAGATCTTTTAGATGCTCTTTGAACTCTTCAGGAGCCATCCGATATAGAGGAATAGATATGGACTGAGTATCTAAAATAATATCTATCCCAAAGTCTATCTCCCTGTCTGGAAGGACTCCATTTAGATTGCCAAGAAAGATTTATGGGAACTCATTCATAATAGTAACAGACTGGGGAGATGATGTCTCGATACCAAAATCTTTAACTCTAACTAGGTGGTATATATATCCCTTGAAAATTAAACTTTCTAGCTTTAAGATATGAGACGAATTGACCCATAGGTAAAGTTGAGCTGCCCTTCACCCTAAGACTAGCTCATTGGAAAATTGAAACTTAACCACCCTGGTTCTATAGTCTATGGAGGCATAACAAGCATAAAGTCAGTCCATGCCTAGAATGGTGTCAAAATCTACTATCTAACTTAACTAGATTAGCTAAAGTATCTTTATGGTAGACCCTTTGGGCTAAAATAGGTTCTTCAATAGGAGTGAAAATACTGAAAGACTCATAAAGTCATTCTGGATTGATCTCAAAATTTGTGGCTATATAGGGATTCACATAATGATAATGTAGCACCTAGGTCTAACAATGCATAGATATTATAAGTAAAAACTTGAGCATATCAGTAACCACAACTGGTAAGTTCTCTTGCTCCTGTCTGGTGGCCATGGCATACAAACTGACAGTAACTTTTTCTAATGCCTTGTAGCCTCCCTATTATAGATGTGGCGTGCTTCACAGCAATAATATGAGCTCTACTAGACACGACTCCATAGACTCCTTAGGACATTTGAACTCTATGCTATGATATAGTTTTTCTAAGCATCTCAAGGTGCTTCATTGTTATCTTGACCCGAATTATTAAAATATCTTTCATGAAGCACATAACCTTTGAGCATTGTGGGGACATTTTTATGCTCCTCAATTGAAACAAGTATTTTTTTCAAGCTTTCAGCATGGGTGGGCCATCTTCACTTACCCAATTCTCTACACTTGCTAATCTTGAAATCTTACTTCTCTGTATGGAGCATCACCAAGTAAGTGTTACTTATATTTAATTGTCATTTTAAGAGTGATTATTTCATTACTAATATGTTTTCGTTCAACTCAGGTATGAAATATTCCAACAATTAGTGTAATGACCTGATGTAATACTCCAAAAATTTTGTGGAATTAGAGTGGAACCATCAAATCAAGCTAAGGTCACTTGTAAGCATTCAATTTAAACTCATTTATATATTTTAGGGTCATACATCAAGCCAAGCTCAAAGAAATTTCATTGGCTAAGTTTTCCTACAAGTACCGGTAGAAGGATCAACTTTAAATGGGCATATCTCTTAGCACAAAATGAATTGTGTGTCCTATGCCTATCAAATTAAATCTCTTTGAATTATCTTTCCAACACACTTAGTTTCACCTAATTTAGAGTTCGGATGAAGAACTTATACCCATTTTCGCAAGACTCTCCTGTGCAATGCTGCACTAGGCACCTACATTGGTAGGGAGGCTTCTCACGATCCGTGGAAATAGCCTTGGGTCTAAAAAGGCCATTTTTGGCCTAAGTATTGGGGTACAATGAGTGGTACTAGCCGTATGGCCTTCAAGGATGGGGAAAAATCTAAGTGTGGCCTGATATTGGTGTAGAGGAACTATTTTGGCTAAGTATGGCACTACGGCTCACCACACGAGCCATGGTAAGGTGAAGAGCCATATGGGGAGGGGGGCAATGAAGTCTTAAAGGTTGGTTCCACGCACAGCCCCACAACCCGTGGTGAGGTTCACGGGTCGTTTGCCCAACCATGGGACTCACCTTGGTGTAAAAAAATTTCTAAGTGTTGAGCCAAGTTCCAACTTCTAGAATTTTTGCTAAGTGTGGGTTCACGGCAAGTTCACAGACCATGTAATGCCACACGGACCGTGAACCTCCCTTGAAGTGGTTCCGACCAAATTCTCTACCCGATTCATTAATGAAATTTTAATAAATTTGGTTATTTCTATTGGTCTTTTGGGGATTCCTATGGGCATCTAAAGATCTAAAATCTATTTCAAATATTCAAAACTATTCCTCATAATTTGAACTCTCTCAAAACAAATCTCAAAAGAACTCTTGGAGATTTCAACTTGGGAGTTAAGGAACTCAACTCTTCTTCAAAATTCTTTGGGCTTTCTTTATATTAGTGAAGGTATGTGGGTTTTTGATCCTTGGTTACTTCCAATCAAGGAGACTCAAACTATTCTCAAGAAATCTGCTTGAATTTTACTTACTTTAATTTGGGATTTTAAATTATTTTGATCCCTTAAGTTCCAATAATGAATAGGTTATGTTATTCTATTGATTTAAAGATGAATCGAGATTTGAAATATTGAAATACATTGTTATTATGAATACTTGAATATGCATGGTCTCTTTAATGTTTGAATCTAAGCATGGTTGATTATATTATGATTTCAAATGTGGATTTAACTATGTTTTCACTTGAATTCCATATTATATTGATGGTTTTAGATTGAATCTCAATTACCCATGTCATTCTCACCTCATTCATAGCATGTGCATTCATGTTCATGAGAATTTA
>JAOTQJ010000049.1:10336862-10356800 GCA_025642045.1 Solanum sejunctum
GACTTATATATTTTATTTGGATTATTACTCTCACTTATATTTCGTACTTTTCGCTTTACATATTTGGTACATTTTTCATACTGACCCCCTCCTTTGGGGGAGGGAGGCTGCGTTCATGCCTGCAGGTACCGACATACAGGTTAGAGAGCCTTCTTCTTAGGATCTCTGTCTATCGGTGAAGTGCTCCCTTTACCTCAGGAGCAGATTTGTGGTATATATATGTACACTCATTTTTTGTATTTTGCATTTATGTATATTCGAGGCTATGACGGGGCCCTGTCCCGTCCTATGCTTCAGTTCGTATGTTTAGAGGTCTGTGGATACATGTGGGGGGTGGGAATTGTATTTGGTATGACTTCGTATGTATGATAGCTTTGTTGGGCTGTTCTAGCGCAACGGTGACCTTGTTGGCCTGTATATATATGTATATTGATGTTTGCTGTTTGCTGGGTTCGCTATATGCAGGTGTGGTTTGTCAGTAAAGCAGAGGAAACTCTGCCAAAATTTTGATAAATTCCTTAGCTATCATAGTTAAAAATTCGGTTTAGTGTTTGTTTGAGTGTCCAATCGGCACTAATCACGATCCCTGAGTTGGATCGTGACATTATTGATTGTCCCAAGAACCTTTAGAGAGGTCAAGGTCATGTGGCTCAGGACAAGCAAGGCCAACAAAGAGCTTTGCAAGGTGTTGCCCAGAGTAACAACAGGTTCTATGCTCTTCATGCACACCAGGAGGTTGAGGAGGCTCTGGATATTGTGATTGGTATGTTAAAAGTCTTTGATTTTGATATTTATGCTTTGCTGCATTGGGGTGCAAAGTTATCACTTGTGACTCCTCTATTAGCTGTTAAATTTGGTTTGAGTTCAGAAATTTTAAAAGATCCTTACTCAGTTTATACTCCCGTGGGTGAATTTGTTGTGGCACATAGGGTCTATCTTGGTTATCCTGTTCTGTGTTGCATAAGGTATTCCCATGTGATCTTGTGGAACTTGAAATGTATGATAATTCTTTGGATGGATTGGTTGCATGCATCATATGCCTCTATAGATTATAGAACTCGAAAGATCAAGTTCTAACCTCCTAGTGAGCCCGTTCTTGAATGGAAGGGTAGTGACTCTGTTATTAAGAGTCGGTTTATTTCCTACCTCAAAGCTCAAAAGATGATCTCTAAGGAATGTATATATATCACAATGCATGGGTTAAGGATGTGGAGTTCGAATTACCTACTCTTGAGTCGATTTGGATGGTAAAGGAGTTTCCGGACGTGTTCCCTGAAGACTTACCCAGTATTCTTCCTGAAAGGAAAGTTGACTTTGATATAGACCTTCTTCCGGATACTCAACCTATCTCTATTCCTCCCTATTGTATGGCACTGACTGAGTTGAAAGAGTTGAAAGATCGGTTGAAAGATTTGTTAGAGAAGGATTTCATCAGACCAAGTATATCTCCATGGGGTGCTCCGGTGCTATTTGTAAGGAAGAAAGATGGGTTTCTTCGGATGTGTATCGATTATAGGCAATTGAATAAGGTAACTATTAAGAATAAGTATTTGTTGCCTAGAATCAATGATTTGTTTGACCAACTTCAAGGGGCTACTCACTTTTCAAAGATTGATCTTCATTTCGAGTATCATCAGTTATAGGTTATAGAATGTGATATTCCCATGATGGCCTTTTGGATAAGGTATGCCACTTTGAGTTTGTGGTAATGTTGTTTGGCATAACTAATGCCCTGACCATGTTTATGGATGTTATGAATCGAGTGTTCAAGTCATTCCTTGATAGTTTTGTGGTTGTCTTCATTGATGATATTCTCATCTGTTCGTGGAGTGAGCGGGAGCATATAGATCGTTTGAGATTGGTTTTACAAACCTTGAGATAGAAGAAGTTGTATGCCAAATTTAGCAAATATGAGTTTTTGTTGGGTGAAGTTACTTTTTTGGGTCATGTGGTGTCTGGTGATGGTATAAAGGTGGATCCAAAGAAGATTGAAGTGGTAAAGAATTGCCCTAGACCATTGACTCATTTGGATATTCGAAGCTTTCTTGGGTTAGCGAGTTATTATAGAAGGTTCGTTGAGGAATTCTTGTCCATTGCGTCTCTATTGACTAAGTTGACCCAAGAAAAGGCCAAGTTTATGTGGTCGGACGAGTGTGAGAAGAGTTTCCAAATGTTGAAGGAACGACTTACATCAGCTCCGGTTTTGACTCTACCAAATAGTTTGGATGGATTTGTTATATATTATGATGCCTCTCGAATTGGGTTGTATTGTATACTTATGCAACATGGTAAGGGGATATCTTATGCATCAAAGAAATTGAAGGTTCAGGAGTGTAATTACCCAACTCATGACCTTGAGTTACCTGCAGTGGTTTTTGCTTTGAAAATTTGGAGACACTATTTGTACGGGGTGTATGCTGATATTTTTACCGATCATAAGAGCTTGCAATATGTATACTCAAAGGGACCTTAACTTGAGACAAATGAGATGGTTGGAACTCCTATAGGATTACAATATGAGTGTGTTACATCACCCCGCAAAGCAAATATGGTAGTCGATGCTCTTAGTAGGCTTTCTATGGGAAGCGTGGCTCATGTAGAAGGGAGAAGAAGGAGTTGGCAAAGAATGTTCACCGTTTGGCTAGATTGGGTGTTAGGTTGGCCGATTCTGATGATGGTGGTATACATGTTAAAAATGGGGTCGAATCCTCGATAGTAGTTGATGTGAAAGCTAATCAAGATAAAGATCCATCCTTGGTTGAATTGAAGAAATTGGTTGTTGAGAAAAATATTGAGTTTTTCTCCCAAGGGGGAGATAGTGTACTTAAGTATCAAGATTGGTTATGTGTTTCAGATGTGGATGATCTAAGAAAGGTGATCAAGCGTGAAGCCCATAATTCTCATTATTTTATTCACTCGGGGTCTACTAAGATGTATCGGGACTTGAGAGAGGTGTATTAGTGGAATGGTATGAAAAGGGATATAGCCAAGTTTGTATCTGAATGCCCAAATTGTCAATAAGTGAAAGGTGGAGCACTAAAGGCCTGGAGGGTTGACTCAACGCATTGAGATTCCTACTTAGAAGTGGGAGGATGTGAATATGGATTTCGAGGTTGGTTTGTCTCGGACTCAAAAGCAATTTGACTCTATTTGGGTTATTGTCGATCAGATGACTAAATCGGCACATTTTCTACCGTTTAGGACTAGTTTTGGTGCCAAAAACTATGCAAAGTTGTACATTCGAGAGTTGGTATGATTGCATAGGGTGCCTAGGTCTATCATATCGGATTGGGGTACCTAATTTACTTTGCACTTTTGGAGGTCATTTCAAAAGGGACTTGGTACTAAGGTCAAGTTGAGCACCGCCTTTCATCCTCAAACCAATGGGCAAGCCGAGAGGGCAATTCAAACCTTGGAGGATATGCTGAGGGCTTGCGTGTTGGAGTTCAAGGGTAATTGGGATGACCATCTTCCACTCAACGAGTTTGTTATAATAATAACTTCCATGCTAGCATTGGCATGGCACCATTTGAGGCATTGTATGGTAGGAGGTGTAGGTCTGCGGTAGGGTGGTTTGAGTTGGAAGAGGGGGCTTTGAGCCCATATTTGTTGATAGAGGCCATGGAGAAAGTGAAATTAATTAGGGAGAGATTGAAGATGGCCAAAAGTCTCCAAAAGTCCTATTCAGATGTTAGAAAGAGGGACCTTGAATTCCAAGTTGGGGATTGGGTGTTTGTAAAAGTATCACCTATGAAGGGAGTGATGGGTTTTGGCAAAAAGGGAAATCTAAGTCCCAGTATGTAGGACCTTATGAAGTTATTGAGTGGATTGGGAATATGGCGTATAAGGTGGAGTTACCCCTGGATTTGAGTTCTATTCACCCGGTCTTCCATGCGTCCATGTTGAGAAAGATGGTTTGTGATCCTACCACTATTGTATCCTTGGAAGGTATTGAGGTTGAAAAGAACTTGTTATATGAGGAGGTTCCGGTGGAGATTTTGGATAGACAAGTGAAATGACTTCGTAACAAGGTGTAGCTTTGGTTAAGGTGATTTGGAGGAACCAACATATGGAGAGTGCTACATGGGAGGCGGAGTTGGACATGATAAAGCGATACCCTTACCTTTTTCAATCTACTTAAGCTTAAGGTACTAGGTTCTTCTTTTCCTAGTTCATCCTAATCCTTTTAATTCTTGAATCTCATGGCATGATATGCTTACATGTGCATTGCAATGGTTTTTATGATGTTTTGAATGATTTTATTATATTTTGGTATGCGTTTTAATGACTTTATGATTTTCAAATGGTGAACTATGTATGATATCTTGTGTTTGGAAGTTTCGTGTTCTAATTTAAGCCTTTCAAGCCTTGTTCTTGCATATTCGAGGATGAATGTTCCCAAGGGGGAGATGATGTAATGACCCGATGTAATACCCTAAAAATTTTGTGGAATTAGAGTGGAACCTTCAAACTCAAGCTAAGTTCACTTGCGAGCATTCAATTCAAAATCATTTATATATTTTAGGGTGATTATGGGTCCCCTACATCAAACCAAGCTCAAAGGAATTTCATTGAATAAGTTTTTCCCCTAAATATCGATAGAAGGGTCAACTTTAATGTGCTTATATCTTAGCACAAATGAACTGGGTGTCCCATAAACTATAAAATTAAAGCTCTTTGAATTAGCTTTTCAATGCACTTGGTTTCACCTCATTTAGAGTTTGGATGAAGAAGTTATGCCCATTTTCGTAAGACCCTCATGTGCAGTGCTGCCACATGGGCACCTACATGGGCAGTGAGGCTTCTCACAATCCGTGGGAATAGCCTTGTGCCTGAAATAGTCATTTTTAGCTTAAGTATTAGCGTACAATGAGTGGTACTAGCCGTATGGCCTTCAAGGGTGAGGAAAATCCTAAGTGTGGTTTGATATTGGTGTGGAGGAACTATTATGGCCAAGTATGGTACCACAGCTCACCACACGAGCCGTGGTAAGGGTGACAAGCAGTATGGGGGGGGGGCAGTAAAGTCTTGAAGGTTAGCGTAGGGAGTGATTTTTTGGCTAAGGTTGGTGCCACGCCTAGCCCCATGAACCGTGGTGAGGCTCACAGGCCGTTTACCTAACCATGGGACTTACCTGGTGTAAAAACATTTTCTAAGTATTGAGCCAAGTCCCAACTTCTAGAATGTTTACTAAGTGTGGATTCACGGGCAAGTTCACAGAACGTGTAATGCCATACGGGTCGTGAACCCTCCCATGAAGTGGTTCTGACCAATTTTTCTACCCGATTCATTAATGATATTTTCGTAAATCCAGTTATTTCTATTGGTCTTTTGGGGATTCCTATGTCATCCTATGGTCATCTAAAATGTGATTTTACCCCCTTTATCTAATGCTGATTCGACGACCAAATACCTAAAACCTATTTCAAATATTCAAAACTCATTCCTAATAATTTGAACTCTCTCAAAACAACTCTCAAAAGAACTATTAGAGATTTCAACTTGGGAGCTAAGGAACTCAACTCTTCTTCAAAATTCTTTGAGGTTTCTTCATCTTAGTGAAGGTATGTGAGTTTTTGATCCTTGGTTATTTCGAATCAAGGAGACCCAAACTATTCTCAAGAAATCTACACAAATTTTACTTACTTTAATTTAGGGTTTTAAATTATTTTGATTCCTTAAATTTCTAATGAATGAGTTATGTTATCCTATTAATTTAAAGATGAATCAAGCTTTGAAATATTGAAATACATTGTTATTACGAATATTTGAATATGCATGGTCCCTTTAATGTTTGAATCTAAGCATGAGTGATTATATTATGATTTCAAATGTGAATTTAACTATGTTTTCACTTGAATTTCATATTATATTGATCGTTTTAGATTGAATCTCAATTACCCATGTCATTCTCACCTCATTCATAGCATGTGCATTCATGTTCATGAGAATTTAATTATATTATGAGTTAAGCCCAATTATATTTTATCATACAATTTTGATAAAGTATTGGTTATGACAAGAATGTAATCACATATATGTCTATTGATTATGGCTCTTTGAGCATTTTGGGTGCTTACACAATTTTTGTATACGAATTGGTTATTCCTATGCATGAGTATATTGGATATGAAATTATGTTTTGGCCTTTAAGCCTAAGAAAGCATTGAATTTTTTTTTGGAAATGACTATTATCTCTTGAAAGCATGTATATATATATGTATATGTATTCTTGTGGGATGATGGCTTAGCACCGATGGATGGAAGATTCTTTCTCTCTCCTTGAACTATGTGCCTAGCATAGGTTTTCCTTTCCGAAATGGGAGTTGTTCCCATAAGGAAAGATGCTTCCAAAATGGGAGTTGTTCCCATAATGAGAAGATATGATATGATATGACTTGATATGCTATATTTGAAAATCCTATCTGAAATGGCAGTTGTTCCTGCAAGGAAGGTTACTTCACGCAAAATGGAGTTGTTCCCACAAGATGAAGTATGGTTTACCTTTGGCAAGCAGACCACCTCTTTACCAATGAGGGGATTTCATCGGGATTCCAAGGAATAACTTACTTGGTCTTACTCATGTCGGTTACGGTCACATCCCCACTATATATAAGTGCATCATTTGCATTTCATACATCATGAATTTCATTGCATCTTGTTATAGTACGTTCCTTGCTATAAATCTCTTTCTATATTATGTGTCATTGCCATCTAATGTTGATATGCAGGTTTTGGTAAGTTACATGCATTGCACCCTGCATACTTAGTACATTCAAACGTACTAATGCATACTCTTGCCTACATGATTTCACCATGTAGGGACCGATGACTTTGACCAACCACCATTTGACGCTTAGCTCGAATTCCAAGTTTACTTGTAGTGGTGAGTCCTATCTTCCGAGGACGATCAACCATCTATCTACCTTTGATACTTTCGTTTTTTTACGTATTTGGGGGTGAGCTCGGGGAATATTTTGGCCCCCAACCCATCTATGTAGAGGCATTGTTGGATACCTTGTAAACCTCCTTACATGTTATGCTATGTGTTATGGTTAAAGTCTATGTTATGGGTAGATTTTTGACTATCGTTATGTGAGTTGGTTATGTGGCTTATGACTTGGTTATATGATGTGCTGGTAAGATCCTAAGTCCCGTATTGTCTCATAGAGTGAGTCTTATTTTCCCGTCCCGTAGAACTATGTGTTTACTTGTGTACGCTTCTGAACCGATAATGCGAGTTTTGGTATCTTGAGGCTTGTTTGGGAACTCTCGGGTTCCCTTCCGCCGTTTCACATCTGGGCCCTAAGTGCGGTTCATGACAATTAGTCTTTCCTCTTTTGCCAATCTTAAGCAATTGAGTTTGTTTTTGCTGTCTCCGGATGATGAATCTGGTCTTTCATGAGTTATATCTTTTTTGAAAGCTGTACCCCTACTTCAGAAGCTTGCGCTAACGGTAAGTCATCTAAAGTTTTCTTGATTTTGATAAAAGACATTCTTCAGAGGGAACTTATAAACGATTCCCTTGAGCATTCAACTCTGATTTCTGTGTTGCAGTTAACTGGAGGTGAAGTAAACAGAGATGAAGAAAAGATACAGAGATTGGATGGAGTCCATCCTGATCAACTGGTAGAGGTAGAGATACATGGATGTCTTGGTAATTGGTACGAAATTGCGCTTCAATTGTTTCTATTTGGTACAGCACGCAGATTGATCATGCCTCTCTTTGCATGGCATATCCAAAATACATAAACAAACAGATTTCAGAATTCCATTTTCTCCCTTCAATTCTTTGCTCATGCCTGTCACGACCCAAAATCGGATAACAACTAAAAGGGGAAAAACGAAACTAGAATAGGTGGACATGATGCTAATATATACTCACCTAGTTAGCTAAATTCAACAACAACCCAGTTAATGAAAAAAAAAGACTTGGTTAAATAGGGAATAAGATAGATTCATTGAAATAGCAACTGAACCCCTTGGGGAACATGACTCTCAAGGAAATAGCAACTGAACCCCTTGGGGAACCTGAGTCTCAAGTATATTCTTGATGAGTTGTTGGTGAGATTGGTCCCAGCCAACTTTTCCAAAAGAAACGTCGATCCATGCTCCATTCCCAGCATATACATTATTTGAAGTGCTAATAATCAACCGCTTCAATCTGCTCAAAGGTTGTGAGGTTCATGGAAGATATTTTAATAATTGGATCAGGATAACAATGAAGCACCTTGAGATGCTTCAACTGCAGATACGGATGGTCAAAGCACAACAAGTTTGATTTTACTATACAGGAAACAAGAGTCAACTAGAAAACATCTAGGAAGAAGTTGTGTGGCAAATTCTTCAGATAGAATAACAGTTTCCAGTTGAAGAGTAGTAAAATTTCTAAAGCCCTTGAAGTCGGCTGGAGCCCTCAAAACACATTGTTCTAACTGCAAATGCCTCAATGACGCTTCTGAAAAGAAATTATGCTTCTCTGAGAGGAAGAGTTGATGCAATTGCAACTTTCAGCCATCCGTCTAAATGAGATGAGTATTCACTAACTGTCAATGAATGCATATGCCTTGCTTGCATTAATTGATCCACACTAATTTGTTTTTACCTCCATGATCCTCGGACTTTGTTCTGCTCTTGGGCACAGTCATCAAAGGGGTTTTTATAAACATTCTACTATATTTGTCCCATTCAAATTAGGATTTAAGGCAGAAAGCAATAGGAAGTTGGGTGCATTTAGTTTTGGGATTTTTGATATATATTAACTATCCCTTATTTTAGTTTTCCTGTCTAAATTATTACTCCCTATGTCACATTTTCTAAGGCCACTTAAGTTTACCCTTTTGCCCCTATTTAATCTTTTCTTGTAGTCATATTTTCAATTAATAATTCTAAATGAATATCAATTGTTAGTTCTTTTAGTTAGTCAAAGCCATTAATTATCAAGGACAAAATAGATAGAATAATATATTTTATGCATTGATATTGTGAAATGACATATATTAAAGAACAAATATTTATAATAAGGATGACGTGTAAAATGAAACGAAGGGAGTAGATGAGAAGAATGAGTTTCATATTTAAACTATTATCTTGAAAAAAAATAAATAAAGTATTAATATTATTTAAAAGTTAAACATCAATGTATTAATATATACTCCTAAAAAATATTATTTTATTTTTAAAATAAAATTTAAAATATTTTCCTCACTTACTCCATCCCCACACATCCTCGTGTACCCCCTCCATCCCGATCCCATCAACAATCTTTGTCCTTTTATTTTTTTTAAAAATTTTTTATAAGGTTTTTTTAAAAAAATTTAAACTTCACCCTCCCCTCCCCTCCTTCTTAGAAAAATTGATATTATTTTTATTCTTTTAAAAAAATAAAATTTTATCCTCCCCCATCTAATCCTATGCTCCTAATTTATTTTTTCTTTTTTTTCATACATATGTATACTTATTTTAGTTTTTTTTTTACCTGTGTAAGGAATATAACAAAACTAAAATATTTATTTTTTAAAATTTTTTTTTTGCAATATGTAAAAATTAATTTTCTAAAAATGAGAAAAAAATGAAAGCAAAGAATTAGGTAAGTCAGGACAGAATTATCTTTTTCAAAAAAAAATAAAATAATATCTAAATTATTTATATTTATTTGTCTATCTATCTATATATTTATCTATAGTGTGAAGGTGTTGTTTGAGTTAAAAAAAGTCTGATACATTCTAAAATAATAGGCAAAAAATGTTTAAAAAGTACAAAAACTAAGCATAAAAAGGTTAAAAAAAAAAAAGTAAAATAGAAAAACGTCCAGTAAAACAACTACTTTATTCAACTATTTAGGGAAGTGTCTATTTAGAACTTTTTTAAATTGCAAACCTATTACATATTAATTTAAGACATTGGCAAAAGTTTTTGTTTAATACTTGAATTCTTTAAATTTATGATACCCTTCTAAATTAGCTAGCTTTACTTTTTGTAAAAATAAATTTTACAATTCTATTTAAAGAAGTCACAAAAAAATTAAGTAAATTTTTATAAGGTTTATTAATAAATTGATATTCAAAATTATACCATTCAGAATCTTTAAATCTGTCAAAACATTGAATTTCTAAATTTTTGTAAAATCTTTCTGATATTTAAATTTAAAAATAAAATTGACTACAACATCATTTTTTCCCCATTTTTTTGCAATTTATTCTATAAATTTTCAATTTGATCAGACCAAACGATATATTACAAAGAAAGGGAGTCGCCCGGGAGATTTATGAGGAATGAGTTTTGTACTTATTGATAAAATTATAGACATGATTTATTGCTTTTTCTCATATTTTATGTATTTGTTTTGCGTATAAATTTATTCATGATCTTTGCCCTTTCACGCTGCTTCTTTATTTAGGATCAGACCATGTGATTGTAAAAATTCAAATTTAATATAAGGTTATCCGTGGTTTATTCGTCAATTGCTTTTTTTTTCATCTAAGTGTATTATATATCATTGGATATGTTTGTTATTCACAAATATAATAAATATTGTATCAAACAGTTTCAACACGAGACTATGGAAAAGACTCAATTATACAATCGAACTTTGAGAAAAGACTCATCTATGTCATTCGTCAAAATTTTAGCTCATTTATGCCATTATGTTTGAGAAAAGACCATCTATCATTATTTTTTAACTTCAATTTTGTAAAATCACTTAAACAACTTTAAACACTTTTAAATTGGTATTTTGGATTAAATGTAGTCTTTTTGATCACTCTTCTTAAAAAATGCCAAGAACACTAAGAACTCTCAAATTTCCATCAATCTTGGATGGAGCCAAAGATTCACTATTTTTTGACTTTAGGGTATAATGGAATAAAGAAAAATGACTTTTTAAACTGTCTGCGCTTCTTTCAATTGTGAAGTAGCAGTTAGTCAATGTAACTTTCGACGCTCATCATGGGTCATTTGCAAACAGTCGCGCTATGTTTTTAAACATAAGGGTCAGGCTGCGTACATCCGACCCCCTCTTAACCCACAATGGGCGAAAGCCTTTGAGGCATTGGGGTAATGTTCGTTGTTTTCAAATCTTCATGAAATCACCATAAATTTCAAGAGTAGCATTTTTTCGAACTATATACCAAAACACAATATCTTTTGAGCTCGGAGTCAACCTAACTCAATAAAATCCACTTGAATTTTTTTTCAAAATTTCAAAGCTTTAATCTTCTATAGTGGTAAAATTTTCTCCCATCTTATAAATAAATAAATCATAAAATCTCATCTAATACTAATATCTAATCACTGACTAATCTAACAATCTAAAATCTAATAATAAATTATGGAACAAAGAGGACAATATACAAGATCTGTAGAAAGAATTGTAATACTTGACTTGATTTAGAAAACTACAAACTTCAGAGTTTCTAGGATAGAAAAGAATACGTCCATTCTAAGGATTCGTAGGATTAATCATGGATCCAAGACAACAATAGAAAGATTTGAGTCTTGGAGTTTGATTTCGTTTTCTAGATTTTGTACATCAAATCTTGATCAAAATATATGCAATAAAATCGTAGTTGTATTTAGCTCAATCCTTTTAGTAAAAGACTAGGCCGAGTTTAATTGCAATTCAATTCAAAGAACAAAAGATACAAAGATCTCATGTTTCAATTGGTTAGCCGTGAATGAAGCATGCTTAACACAAGATTGTCAATAGAAGAAAGTTTTAACTGGCCAACAATCTAATGGACACCTTTTTCTTCACTGCCCCATTATGCCAGACATTGGGTGTAGGGTTTTTGCCATCTTTGGTCTAAGTTGGGTCATGCCACACAACATCAAGGATGCTTTTGAAAGCTGGTCTCTATGACTAGTTGACAGCCCCATCAGTGAAGTCTGGCAAATGATTTCCTCGTGCATTTTGGGGTGTGTTTGGAAAGAGGAATTTGATGGGATGTTTGGATTAACATTATCTTTGTAAGTGAGATGGTATTAAGAAAATACACCTTGGGCTTAACTGAGCTCTAAATGATAGCTAATGAGGTAAGGATTGCCAGATCACGTACAGGGACAATAATCCATCCCTCTAGCGATTTGTTACTGAGTCGTCATTGGGAGTAACATGAGCATCTCTCAATACTCAAAGTTTCATTCAATCAACACGGGACACACACTCAAGGACCGACATATTAAGTATGGATAACATAATATGAGACCCCAATATTGACTAACTATGCTCTCAGGATCTATTGCATCCATCGATTAGGGATTATTCAACAAACCACATAGTAAACCAACCCAGATATTCCAACTCATTATTTGGCCATAAGTAATACCTTAAAGGCCAGGATGGTTCAGACTAAAACATCATCCTTCAACAGGATTATTTTATCCTAGTAGAAACAAATAAGGACTAGTGTTTCTCTAAATTTTACAATATCCTGCAGCCTTCAATATTATCCTCTGTTATCCTTCTTTTGTGTAGTATAGCATGGTTTTATTCACAGAACTAAAAGCAATTCACAGGCTGCTGTTGTCAGTGGATTTATACAAGGTGATTCAAAAAATACTGGTGTGTCATGACTCACACTCACGCCTAGGATTTGAACTTACAACCTAAAGCAACTCTATAACCCCCTTTTACCACTTCACTAGAATCTTCCCTTGACGTAACATAAGGGGTTCACTGATTCACATTTCCCTTCAGCTCCGCCCTTGGTATAAGGACCACACAAGTAGAGTTGAGGCTAGAACAGGCAAACGTAATAATGCACAAACTGAAGCCTGAGGTTATAACAGAGAAACCACAAGGTCACTAGACTGAGTGACGATGGATGTTTCCTTGCTAAGGAACACGGAGAACCCATTTCGCCATTTGTTTCTTTTCAAGAGTATTGACTCAAATATCTCAAAGAGAACTGAGAAAGATACAATCTTCCTTCTAATTCAACATGAACAAGTACTGGTAACACAAAATCAAAAGTCAAACTGCACCCAAATTGTTTCAAACATTCATCAATCTCTATAATCTATAGAAGTATTAATGACTCAATAATCCTTATACTTTGTCTGACTGCCTAATGGTACAATTACAGCAAGTATACATTTCATACAAACTGGAAACTTACATACATACACTGTACCCAAAGCAAAATTTAAAGAAAGGAACAGTCTATAAAAAGAATCAACATACTCACCGCACTAAGGGAATATGCACATCCTATGATATCTGTGTATGAATAGGCAAAAGTCTCAAGGGACAATTTCAAAATTGTATCTAACCTGAAAGTCACTACTAAGTTGAGCTCCAGCACCAGTACGCCTTCCGATTTTCCTCCTTTCATAATCAGTATCATCTGTGGGTAACTCATGGCGACAAACAGGGCATGTATTACGTAACTTTAACCATGGTACAATACAGTCCCAATGGTAATAATGGGAACAAGGAAGCTCAGTCACCTTCTCCGCAACTGAAATCTCATCTTTACAAACAGCACAGGCTGTCTTGTTCTCTTCGTCCTTCAAAATCACCAAAGGAAGATTTTCTACAACAGATTTAGCGGCCGGTGGACTAGCCTTCAAAGTCCCTTCACTTTCCAGAAATTCCCCAAACAAGGCTTCATGTACATGAGCATCCCCATCATCATTTCCATCAAATCCGAGGCTTCTTTCAATATTATTAACGGCCAACAGAACTTCCCACTCTAAATTCCTTATCGGCTCATCTTCAATTGAATTTGAATTCGAGTTCCCTCCTTCAGAAGATGAAATATCTGAAGAAACTGATATTTCTTCAATTCCATCGATTACAGAACTCAAATAGTCTCTATCTTCGCCCCTTTCATTGACTTCTTCCCACTCAAAGTCGTCACTCAGATCCCTCTGATCATCAATCCGAAGGCAATTCCAAAACCCGTTAACACCATGCTGATCAATATCCCCAGAATTCACCTCCGCTTCTTGCGAATCAGAGTCCGACTCTACACCCACAACCCGAATCCCATCACACGTATCAAGCCCGTTGGAATCTGAGGGTAGAAGAACCCCATCAAAATCAGATCCAAAGTCGCCGTGTACATCCTCTAGAAACACCCTATTCCCACTATCAAAACTAGTATCTTCTGTAACGTTTCCATCAGGGGTCACGAACAGATCCGTAACAAAATTCATTTGGTCTTCATCAACGACGAAGGAGTTCGGATCTGGAAGTAAACCCGAGTGAACAGAATCCGAATCTGAATCTCTGGAACCAGGTTCCGAATTGGGGCTGTCGCTGAAATTATGAGAGTGGATAAAAAGGGTGTGATTCCGAGGAGAAAGGGAGTCGCAATCGAAAGCAAACGGATGTGAGTACTCTTCATCCTCATCCTCATCTTCATCATCGGAGACGGTAGCATAGATGGTTGTTGGGAGGTGGAAACGGTGGATTCCAGAAACTTCCGCCATGGAATTGAATTGAAGTAACAAAGTGATGATTCAAATTTCAATTGATTAGAGAAAAATTGCCATTGATCCAATTTTGCTGGTTTCACAATCTTTTTCGGCTCTCTCGACTCACTTCGGGTGGTACACAGGCAAATTAATTTCTCAAAAGATAATTACCAAATTAATTTCTGAAAAGATGAGATACGTCATGATAGTTACATATTATAATTAAATAGCGTTACTTGAAATTTAATATAATTAAATGATTATATTTTATATAATTATATGATATAATTTCAGCTATGTGATTGGAAGGATAGGAGATAGGTGAGTGAGATCGAGATAGGGAGGAGAGACACAAATTATATATGTATAATTACTATTAAGATGTATTTGTATATTTGGCAAGTGAGGTCGGGAGAGAGGAGAGAGGAGAGAGGTGAGCAAGATTGAGAGACGTAGGAGAGATCGAGAGGGGAGAAGAGAGGTGAGCGACATCGAGGGATGGAGGAGAGATGAATTATGTATGCATATTTGTCAAATTATATGTATATATCTCTTAATTAATTGTATATGTGTAACTGCTACAAATGTATTTGTATATCTGACAAGCGAGATTGAGAAAGAGAAGAGAGAGGCAAGCGAGATCGAGAGAAATAGAAGAGAAGTTAGCGAGAGAGGGCAAAGAGTTAAGATAGTTGAATTGTATTTATATATCTATCAAAAATAATTATATATATGCAATTGGTATACATAGTTAATTGTATATTTGACAAGAAATTGCAGAGAAAGACAGAAGAGAGACGAGAGCGAGGAAGAGAAGGGAGAAAAAATAGCAATAAAATCCTAATAATAGCAATAAATTGTAAACTAAAACTATAATTATATAATATAAATACATATCATATATTTATCTAATTATATTATTTTTTCTTACAATTATACCCCATTTAAAATATAAAAAACATGTCAAATATGTGAACAATTGATATTCAAATCAAATAATATTTTTTATTTACATGATATTAAACCCGCTTATTTCCTAGAAAATATGAATACACCCTAAATTTTAAACCTTTTTTATTTTTAAATTTTATGTCAAATCAAATTACGATTATTCATAAAATCTTATTCCACATGAACTAGGCATCTAAAGATTTGCTATTTGCGTACGTTTACGAAGTTTGAACTTAAAAAAAGTAACTGATCCAATGATCCTCAAGTTTGCTTTGATGATTATATTGATGGCAACATTGCTTTATTCATTTTTATATAATGCTTCTTTCAGTGCATTTTTCCCGAACTACATAGAAGGTAGAATAGCTAAACTCACTGGATATTCTTGACTATGTCATCTCGCTTACAACAAGACAAGCCCTAAGTTGATTAACTACATCACGAAATGATCTTAAAGCATTTGGCAAGAAACAAGAAAGAGAGCAATAAGAAGCCTTTAAACGTGTACAACAAGTGCAAGATTATCTGGACTAACTAATAAAACTATGCAAAACTTACTCGCCTTCATCCCTTAGTATAAAAAACAGTAACAAAAAGGCATTGCCAAATATTGCCTACAAACAGAGCCTGAGTTCCATGCATGGGTGAAAATGAAGGCCAATGACAAGCACCTATTCCCTCCTTCTGTTGGATCGCTGATCCAATGTCTCTAATCCCACACTTTTACTGAACACTAACTTGTAAAGTTACAAAATCTGAATGGCAAAACTATGCATGTGTGAGAAACAGCTATTTAGTCCCAAAGAAGGGGGGGGGGGGGGGGCGGACTTGTGTAAGCGTGTTGAGGAGAGAGTTCAGCCTCTTCTATTCGGAGCTTCAAAGTTATACCCATCACCATGAACTGAATGCACAAAGACATCATTCTACACAGGGATATCTGCTGGTGACGAGGAGTAAGGATGGAATGATGAAGGTAGGCCTGAAGATTTTGAGAAGTGCCTAATGCCAAGTCTCCTGTATCAAAGCTTGCAACTCTGGTTCTGCATTAAAACAGTCACCACTGCAGATATCAAAAACACAAGAACTGCTGTAAGGACATACTTCCAATTAAGCTGCCTTGCATCTATGTCCCGTGAGGCATCAAGTCTGGTTGAAGAATCAGTAATTTGCTCTTTTGACTCGCTCAACACGAAGTCACCAGAAGCATTCTCTTCCTGAAAATGTACAAACACGAACAACAATGTCACAATAGAGCTAGGAACCTTTCCTTTGTCAAGTTCTCAATCAAATGACTTAAAACTTCGGGTCAACACAGAAGTACTCAAGAGTTTTTCACATTTAGGCACAGGAGCGCAGCTAAGGTCATTTGGTTGATGATGGGATGCATGGCATCAGAAAATAATAGTTTACTGGCATCTAAAATAGTATATCAAAATACTGAAGTAACCAGAAGAGCAGACTCATGTATAAAAATAAGCATAGGACCAAACAAAACATGTATTACATTAGTTATGGATTAGAACTTACCTTTTCTTCCTTGCATTCATTCAGAGAAGTTACAGAAGAAAGTTCAGCCTTGGGAAGGACGAATTCCCTGGTATCTTTGCCATCACTTTGGGGAGCCAGCGAAGGAACTTTATCCTTTTGCTGAAAAAGCTTCTTCTGGGCCTTATTTTCCATTATCAACAAAGCTATCTGAACATTTTTTGTAGGAAAAACACTAGTCTGAATGAGAAAATTATACAATTACACTAGTCCTCAGACAATGTCTTGTTCTAACATTTAGTCCAAATGAACTCTCTTCAATGAAGAAGGCATGAAGGAAAATAAATAACCAACTTTAATCACAAAAGACCAAGCTGGAAACTGTATACTTGTCACAAGCTAAGCACATCTCAGATTCTACTTACAAATACTATTTTGAAAGACAGACTAATTTTAATATTGAGCAAATCTTATTAATAATGGTCAATAACATCCTGTATTGCTTCAACTCTTCCTTTTCAGCTAATTTCTTCCTGCAACAAGAGCAAACATTGCAACGGAAGGTAGCTGTTGTAATTATCAACAAACGCCATTAAAACTTTCAGGCGTGCAAAATCTTATTCTACTTTAGCCCATTTTTCATTTATTTCCTTCGACCATGACTATTTTTGCACGGTGAGAGAAGCCACTGAAAGTGATTCAAGTGTTTGTGTTATAGGAAGGATAGAACCTGAATCTGTGAACCTGCAGAGACCTTGGGAAACTCGAGAACACCTGACGTTTAATATACTTCTTTGTCAAACATAATATGTTGTGCACGGGTGTCTGTGCGCATCTATGCATATATATTATCAGTAAGAAATACAACTAATGATTACAGTGTGATCTATATGGTCGCGAAATCTGAAAATTTGACCAAATACAGAGCGAGAAAATGTCAAACTCGACTGAATGAACAGACATTGCTGCTGAAACAAGTACAAAGGAAAAACGACAAAACGCATCAATTATACAGACAAGCTTGAACACAACTGAATTTTAGAAGTAATTAAATTTATGAAACTGTTAAGGTTCCACCAAAGTCCATGAATAATAATATACATTTTTTGACACAAAATGTTGTGTTATCCAAATGCCATCTCGTTGTTAGGCATAGTCCTAGGTTGTTTCAGATTAGTAACTAGTATTCAATTAGGGACAGTCCTCAATCCGCATTTAAGCCCATTGACCATGTCAATGGACAAAAAAAATCAAAATAACCGGATAGAGTGGAGGAAAAGGGAAGTTGTAAATGTTATCAAAATAATTCCAGTCATAACAGGAATAGGAGTCGGTGGGGAGTGACAAACCTGCTTTTCAAGTCTCTCTCTTTCAAGAGCCAATTGCAAAATTAGATCTGTTATCAATTTACTGCGGAAGTTAATATCTCGGGCAGTAGCCTTCTTCATTTCCTCAGCTTGGCATAGTGATGACTCCAAACATGCCAACCTACCCCTTACAAAAGTTAATTCTTCATTGAGATCTGAGTTAGATTCTGACAAGATAATGCACTTATCTTCAGCACTCTCCATCAAACTTTCTGCTTTAGAAACCTTTGATTTTAGATCCTCAATCAAATCTTCCATATCTTTGATTGTAGAATTTAACATGATTTGCTTCTCTTGACTAGCTTCAGCAGATGCAACTGCGTGCTGAAGTCGAAGCTCAGAGTCCCTCAGCTGTTTTTCAAGCACATTTATCTGCTCAGAAGTAATACTGCTACTGCTTTTCAGGAGGTTCAGCTCTTTGTCAAGTTCTACATTTTCTTTTTTCAATATTTTACACTCAGTTTCTGCCGTATCAATTCTTCTCTCTGCTTCAGAATTCTTTTCCTTCAATGTATTGATTACATCCTCCTTTTCAAGGATCTCAGATTCTAACTCCTGACTTTTCTTTGCAGATGCTGTATAATTGGACAGCTGGAACTCAGAGTCCTCCAACCGTTTTTCAAGAGATTTAACCTTGTCCTCCAGCTCTTTTGAAATGCTTTCAAACTTCCCTAGTCGACCCAGTAGTGTTTTAGAAATTCCTAAGAAGACAGCAGCAGCATTCTCTCCCTCAAACAACCTTACCAAAGCATCTTCAATTTCTTCTTCCATGCAGAAAGCTTCTTGCTGCAACCTGACTTCTAATTCTTCTTCAACTTGTCTAGATTCAGTAAGCTTCTTCTCAAGATCTAACTCTCTGGCCAAAGACTTTTCCAGCATCCGCAGAATGTGTCTCTGCTGTTCAACGGTGTGCAATTTTATCTCTGTCTTTGGAGTTATAAGTGCATCACCATGGACGTAGTCTGCTGCCTCACCATCTTGCCCTGTCAAAATGCATCAGCACGAAGTATGATTAGATAAAGGATGATTGATGTCCCACAAATTACTTGATTTTAAGTCAAGCACATAATAGCAACAAAATGCCTTATGCAGAGAGCAGCATTTCCTGATCCAGACATGCAGGGCTAAAAGAAACAAATCATTGAATATTTGCAGATATTCTTCTTTTTCTCCTCTCTCTTGCTTTTTCCATATATTATCCAAAAGTCAGCATGGGAGAAGGTTGCTGGGATAAGTAAATTACATAGAGCGTAAACACTAAATAATGCTCAACATGAAATTAACATGCATCCACTTGCACCTAAGGGTATGGTTTAGTGGTCCATAAAGTAAGGGTATGGTTTAGTGGTCAATAAAGTGGGTTGAACACCTTGAGGCTTCAGGTTCAAATTTCAAGTCCCACCAGAGACCAAAAACTAGGTAAATTTCTTCCCATTCATTCTAGCCTTGGTGGACAGAGTTATCTGATACATGATGTCGGTCGAAGGTTATAGGTATCCCCTGGAATTAGTCAAGGTGCGCGTTGTGATAAATATTGAAGAAGAATATTATTGAATTGTGTATCTACATTATTACATTGAGACCCTATTAGTAGACACTACATTACTCTTTTTCCAACTAGGGTACTAAAATACAATTATGGAAACAGTCGCGCTATGTTTTTAAACATAGGGGTCAGGCTGCGTACATCTGACCCCCCCTTACTCCGCAATGG
>JAOTQJ010000049.1:10356900-10375760 GCA_025642045.1 Solanum sejunctum
GTTTTTAAACATAGGGGTCAGGCTGCGTACATCTGACCCCCCCTTACTCCGCAATGGGCGGGAGCCTTTTAGGCATTGGGGTAATGTTGTTGTTGGTACTAAAATACAATCATTTTCCAAGTATGATTCTATATACTATTCTTATTCCTATTCCTATTCTAAGTAGGATTTTATATATTATTCTTGTACCTATTCCTATTTGAATACTCCCCCTCAAGCTAGTGCATACAAGTCATATGTACCTAGCTTGTTACAAATGTAATTAATACGAGGACCGATAAGGGGATTGATAAGATATCTGCAAGTTGATTACCCGACTTCACAAAATTGACAATCAATTTCAATGTGCTTATTCTCATGAAATATTGAATTTGATGCATAATGTGGATAAAACACAAAATGATAAATTCCTGAATTGCAGTGTTGAATTTTCCAAACCAAGACTGAGAAGATTGTTTTTGACCATAGAGTGACATACACAATCGACATACAGGCCTTCAGACTTGCCCCGGCAACAAAATCAAGTTGTTGCTCTATATATACTTCTTTCTCGAGATCATCATAGAGAAAAACATTCTTAATATCCAAAAGGCAAATGGAGAGCAGCAACTATAGATTAAAAAAAGAGGGATATATGCTATTTTAGCCACGAGAGAGAACATCAATGTAATCCAACCCAAATATATGAGTATATCTTCTTCTTTTTTTTAACTTTTTTGGCAGCAGTAAATCTGAAACAGAAAGACAACATAGCATGAAAACTCATATCTGTCGGAAACAATGCAAAGGTCGCTAAAAAATGCTCCAAATCTGATATATAACATTTGGATCGTCTCGAAATCAAGAGATGAGGAGATCTTAAATAAGAAAGTCACCATAAAACCAGCCAAAACATGCTCATGCGGCAAATTACTAGATTTGATAACTGAAAGTAGTCATAATTTGAGAAATAAAATATGTGAGTAGCGTCGAAATGATGGCACGACCTTATGCAAATCAGATCTGAGGAGTAACCGAAAAGACGCATAGAGTTGCGCAAATCAAGTCTGAGGAGTCACCGAAAAGACACACAGTGCTATGCAACTCAGATATGAGAAAGTAGTTCGGAAAAATACACAATGCTAAACAAATTAAATATGTGAAGTAATCCAAAAAGATGCACGATGCTACACAAATTGAATATGAGAAATCAGTCATGAAAGATGGCACAGAGCTCAATAAATTATAAATGAAAAAGCAGTCATAAGAAAGATGGCACGGTGTTACACAAATTAGATATGAGAAAGTAGTCACCGAAAAGATGACACAGTGCTACACAAATACCAACGGATACAGGATTGACACAAAACAGCCTGAGAGATTGCCAAAAATTGACGCATGGTGACCTCTTTGACTAAGTTTTCTTTCCCTGAATACGGTGTTCATGCATATATCATTAGCCCTAATTTTGTAAACATAACCAATGGCCAGACAGGTGGCATATATGGTTCAATAGCCGCTCGCCGACAGCAGAAGCTTTTTTAATTTCTAGAAAGATCGTAGAAGTTCTAACACCATGTGAGAAATATTGGAGAAGGATATTATTGAATTGTGCATCTACATTATTACACTGAGACCTTATTTATAGACACTACATTAAACTCCTTTTCCAACTAGAACACTACTACAATACAATCTTTTTCCAAGATTCTATATATTATTCCTATTCCTATTCCTATTCCAAGTAGCATTGTATATATTATTCTTGTTTCTATTTCCTATTCTAACACATGCAAGTTGGCCCCGACACGACGTTTAATTTTAAAAATGCATCCACTTATTCGAGAAATAAGAAAAACAACTACTGTGAAAAATATTAGAGAAGAATATTATTGAATTGTGTCTCTACGTCATTACATTGGGACCCTATTTATAGACCCTACATTAGATTCTTTCCAAGTAGAACACTGCATTATGATCCTTTTCCAAGTAGGATCCTATATACTATTCCTATTTCTATTCCTATTTTACGTATAATATTCTTGTTCCAATTTTCCATCAATCTCGGATGGAGCTAAAGATTCACTATTTTTTGGCATTGGGGTATGATGGAATAAAGCAAAATGTCTCTTTAAACTGTCTGCGCTTCTTTCAATTGTGAAGTAGCAGTTAGTCAATGCAACTTTCGACGCTTATCATGGGTCATCCGGAAACAGTCGCGCTATGTTTTTAAACATAGGGGTTAGGCTGCGTACATCCGACCCCCCTTACCCCGCAATGGGCGGGAGCCTTTGAGGCATTGGGGTAATGTTGTTGTTGTATTCTTGTTCCAATTCCTATTCTAAGACTCCCCCCTCAGCCTGGTGCATACTAGTCATTATATGTACCTAGCTTGTTATAAATGTAATTAATATGAAGACCAATGGAGGGTCAATAAGTTATGCAAGTTGATCACTCGACTTCATAAAATTATCAACCTCCATGTGTTTTAGTCTTCTCATGAAATACTGAATTTGATGCATGTCGTCTGTCAATTTCAATATGCTAGATCTTCTCATGAAATACTGAATTTGGGGCATAAAATTGATAAAACACAGTGATGAACTTCCCAAGCCAAGCTTGAGAAGACTGTTTTAGACCATGGAGTAACTTACACAATGGACATACAAAGCTACCAAACTCCTCCTGAGCAACAAATTTAAGTGGTTGCTCCATATAGACTCCTTCCTAGAGATCATCGCGGGAAAAAACATTCTTAATGTCCAACTAATTAAAAAACCTATCGAGAACAAAAAGCATAGAAAAAAAAGATGAACATATGTTATTTTAGCCACGAGAGAGAAAATATCGTCGTAATCAAGCCCAACATCTGAGTATATCCTTTTCTTTTTGGCAACAGTAAATCTGAAATAGATGAACACATCGCTCGACAACTCAGATCTGTTGGAAATAATGCAATGGCCGTTGGGAAGTGCTCGAAATCTGAGATAAAATATACGGATCATCTTGAAAGCAAGAGATGAGTATATCTTAAACAACAAAGTCATCGTAAAACTGCCTGAAACATGCTTATGTGCCTAATTATTAAATTTGATGGCTGAAAGTGATAACGATGTGAGAAATAAAATTATATGAGTAGGTTTAGAAGATAGAATGACCCTATACAAATTAGATTTGAGTCGTCATCAAAAAGACGAATACTACTCAAATCAAAACTGAGGATCACTGAAAAGATGTAGGGTGCTATGCAACTCAAATATAAGAAAGTAGTTCGAAAAAATCCATGATATAACTCAAATTAAATATGAGTGGTAGTCCAGGGGTACGCACAGTGCTGCGCAAATTGGATATGAGAAAGTAGTCATCGAAAAAATGACACGGTGCCAAGGAAATTGGATATGAAGAAACAATCATCAAAAAGATAGCGAAATGCAACACAAATCGAATATGAGAAAGTAAAGATACACTATGAGCCAACTTTTGCAAACATAATCATTGGCCAGACAAATAGCATATATGAGTAATAGTCGTCCACCAACAGCGAAAAAGCTCTTTAATTATCTACCAAAATCATATAAGCTCTGATACCATGTGAGAAATATTAAAGAAGAATATAACTGAATTTGTGTCTATATTTTTGCATTAAGACACCATCTCTAGACACTACATTAGAGTCCTTTTCCAACTAGGACTCTACATTATAATCTTTTTCCAAGTAGGATTCTATACATTATTCTTATTCCTATTCTAAATAGGATTATATGTACTATTTTTGTTCCGATTCCTATTCTAACAATAAAGATGACAAAAATAATAATAAATATGCATCATGATGCATGAACATCTAAGTAGAATCTTAGTTCCAGTGATCCATTCACTTTGCATTGATTCCGTTAAGCCCATCTTTCATTGCTTTGAAATGGACTGATCACACCATAACCCAAGACTTCTTTAACTGAAATTTCAAATCTACTCAACATTATGCAGGATGTAAAGAACTTCTAAAATAATAGAAGGATGTCGTAAAGAAACCCTCCCTTCCAAATTAACATAAGATAAAAATAAACTCACAATTTTGGTCACCCTGGGAGGTGAGAACAATTCCATGGAAGTTGGTACATTGCGCCCTCAATTCTAGAAGGTGGTCCTGCGACTGCTTGAGGGATTTTTCACAGTCATGTAACTTCTCTTCTACTAAAATGAAAGCCTCATCCACAGAGGCACGTGAAGATATGACCTTCCGCACATTGTCAATCTCCATTGCAACAGAGGATAATAAACCGCCTAGCTCCGTCACCTCTGAATCCAGGACCCCAGATAAAAGATCAAATTCTATTGCCCTATCAACGATTTCATTTGAAGTGTGCTCCTTCTCAGAGGCAAAAGCCTCAAAATCACTTTCTCTTGTTGCCACATGCATCACAAATAAATCTAAGTTAACTAGTTTCTCAGAGAAACATGCCAAGTCTAGTTCAAGCCTTGTTAAAATCTCCCCAACACTTGCTACTTCTTGCATGACATTAACACTGGATGACAAAACTTCTAGAGAGTCTATTGTGTTTGATTCTGCCTCCACTTCATTGGTGTTAACACCTTCAGTGGAAGTAGATGCATTATTCGCTGTGTCAGCATCCATTAGTCAAACCCTGCTTCTAACCTGAAAATGAACCAATACCAATTTTTTTAAGAGAAAAAAATAGGAAGCCGCATGAAACTCAGAGGTCAAAGGCAATAAGTGAAATGCATGCTTCTTGAAGTAAGTGCAGTTTATCGAAAATAAAGTACTAAAAAATAAAAACAGATAGTTTTAGTACATTCAATAATCAAATCACAATTGGAATTACAAATATCAGCAGCCAACATACAGTAATCCAACTACTCAGGAACATCATTCAAATATAATTCATCAAGCCCATCAAAAGTTAACTCCAATCATTAAACAAATTTTCATTTACAATTAATCAACCATTAAATAAATTAATTTGCAGCACCCAATGTCAGACTTGGTTACTTTAGTAATTATACTACGAGAACAGAAGATAGGCAAAAGAGAAGCTCAGAATTAAAAGATACCACAGACAAAGGCCTTGCACACTTTTAGAAAGAAATCCTTTAATTGAAAAAAATGAAGAAGAGAAAACAGAAACCAAAAAACTACAAAAGCATCAGTAGTAGATGGATAGGCGTTACAACCAACAAAATAGATGGATAGGCATTACAAACTCTAGAAGAAGAAGAAATAGAACACAATAACAACACGAGAATGTTGAAATGTACATGGCAATGAACCCTACTATTCAAATAGAAACATGTCATTTTTCCTCTTCTAATTTCTCATCTTTTAAAGAAAGATCCAAAGAGCCGATCACTTTTCGTTGGGATTTCTAGTCTCACTCCTCAGAAGTGCATAGAGTGATAACACCTCGTTCACATCGCTTCATGGCTTTAAGAGACACGATTAACAAATCTCTGTGTCCTCTTTAAAACCAGAAGAACCAAAAGAAACCAGAAGGTTAAAGGATGTGAGAGTCCAGATGCTCCCACTGCAGTTGAAGCTAAAAAGTGATTTTCACATATACTGATAATTCCATGGTTGTAAAACTATATTGCTTTTGAGATCAGCTCTCATAAGTGCACCTAATTAGGAAGTTGATTGGGTATGGGAGTACAAAGGCAATTCTTATGTGTAAAAGTTCTATAACAAGTCACAGATATGCAGCTAGTATACCATTAAAAATTAATAGAAAAAGCTTAGACTTCAATAACCGAGGAAAAGGGATAAGAAAATACAACAAGACAAATATGTAAGAAACCTTCAAAAAAATTGCTCTAACGCCGAACACCTTAAACCATAAGACTTATTTATTACTGCACCCAAGGGTGTGGCCTAGTGGACAATGAAGTGGATTTGAGCACCATGAGATTTCTGGTTCAAATCCCACCAAAGACAAAAATACTAAATGATTTCTTTTCATCCGTTCTAGCCTTGCTACAACATTACCTAGTACCTTGTTTGTTGATGAGAGGTGGCAAGTATCTCATGGAATTAGTCAAGGTGTGCGTGCAAGCTGGCCCAAACACCACGGATATCCAAAAAAAAAGAAATGAATTGATTATCCCACTGCTAAAAGTGTGAGATGGAGCTTCCATGGTACAAAACAAATAAACAGTAAGCTTTAAGGTATCCCAATATGGTTATGAATACAGCTAAAGGCCATGTCAACAAATAAATAGTAAGCTTTAAGGCATCCCAATATGGTTTTGAATACAGCTAAAGGCCACGTAAGAGACTCTGAAATAAGAATGCTAAAAGAACATATTTTCGCTTATAATTGATCAAAAAGAGAGATTATACCCATTTTTGGATAACAAATTTCTAAGAGCTTTTTGTACATAGTTTTAAAAAATGAGAGTTATTTCCTCAATATTGAACAAACCTAGAAACATTCTAGTCACATCTTTTAGTAAGCGGACTAGGTCATATAACCAAGAACCAGATAGTGCAGATAGAGTAACAAAATCTTCAAAAATGCTTGAAATGCATTGGACAGAGACCTCAATATTCACCTCTTCTCGAGTCAAGGGTCTAACGGAAATAGTTTCCCTATCCTTACAAAGCAGGGATAGGGTTTGCATACACACTACCTTCCCTCATACCCCACTTGTGGAATTATACTAGGTATGCTGTTGTTGTACGTATGAATATAATGTGATGGAGCTGATAATCAAAGCCAGCAAAGGGAAAACTAAATAAGCGAGATGCATGAAGATGGCATATGAAGAATTTATTTATTCCATTTGGATGGAAAAGGAACTCAAGCAAATTTGCTAAAAAGGAGAAAAAATGGGAAGCATTGAGCAGAGAAATTGTTTATACTTGTCATGTTAGAGTAGATGTAAGATTAGCTCAATATCTACAACAAAATTTCAATTTCCATAGAGTAATAGGGGAATGTAATAAACTGGAGTAAGCTATTCCTAGGAGAGGCAAAAAGAAGTTCATGTAATAGTTTGATGCAGCTGACAGTGTTTGTCTAACTGAGTTTGTACTGATTCATTTGGTACTTAATGAAAGTTTGCTAGTTACCAAAATATATATAGCTTTTCCTAGGAGAGGCAAAGAGAAGTTCATGTAATAGTTTAATGCAGCTGACAGTGTTTGTCTAGCTGAGTGTGCACTGATTCATTTGGTACTTAATGAAAGTTTGCTAGTTACCAATATATATATATATATATATATATATATATATAATGTGATCCTCCCAACTTTGCCACAGCCAAACTGTTCCTAATTTATCTTTCATCTTAAGAGTTGATTGCAGTTTCAACCATATAAAAATACATGTTGTCTTTTCTTCCTCTTCCTTTTTTCCTTTGTTTGGCCTGGCGAAGATTTTTACCATAAAATGTCTTTCTTGAAATGAAACCATCTCCTCCTGTGTATTACCTTGAATTCTTGAAAATGTGTTTGAAGATATTTTCCACCAAAAGGGAAATGATTGAAGTCATTCCTTAACAGATCTCTCTCAAATCATACTCCATATTATTTTGTCAACATTTAATACTCAAAATTATCATATATGTTGCTCCTACTATCAAAAATATTGCCACACCGGTTTCAAATCCTCCAAAAAAGACACTACTTTGGAGTATCCAACACACCCGTCAACGTTTTCAAAGAGACTAAGCAAACATTAGTTACTTTTAAGTCCAACTAAACAATGGACAACAGAGATTTCTCATCATTACTTGGAGTGCAAATTCAATGTTGCGAGGGATGAAACAGACATTGATGTGAGGCTTGCCACTCAACCTATCCCTAAGAGGGAAAATTTTAAGTATCTGGGGTCTATCATACGAAGTAGTGGCGATATCGACGATGATGTCACACATCGTATTGGGGCAGCATGGGCTAAATAGAGGCTTGCCTTTAGTATTATGTGATAAGAAGATCCCACCTAAACTCAAAGTTAAGTTTTGAAGAATGGTGGTTAGACCATCTCTGCTATATGAGGTGGAGTGTTGGCCAATAAAAAATGCACATGTACAGAAGATGCATGTCGTAGAGATGAGGATGTTGAGATGGATGTGTGGTCACACCAGGAGTGATAAGATTAGGAATGAGACCATTCGGGAGAAGCTAAAGGTGTCCCCCTGTGGTTGATAAGATGAGGGAAGCGAGACTGGAATGGTTCGGACATGTGTAGAGAAGGAGTACCGATGCTCCTGTTAGGAGGTGCGAGAGGCTGGTTTTGAAGCTACACGGAGGGGTAGAGGTAGACGGAAGAAGTATTCGGGGAGGTGATCAGACAAGATATGGCGAAACTTGATCTCACCGAGGACATGACCTTAGAAAGAAAGGAGTGGAGGTCGCGAATTAGAGTAGCAGGCTAATGGATTGGTAGGGTTAGGTGAGTGTCTGGCCTTGGGGTTTAGTAGGGCAGCAGGCATAATCGTGTTTATATCATGTTTGTCATTATCTGTCATATGTGTGTAAATTTTTTCATATTTACATGTTGTAATGTGCTCTTCGTTATTAGTCGCCTTTTCTATTCCCTTCCCTTTTCTTTTTGTCATATCTAGTTTATTCTGCTTATGGGTTGTTGAGACGAGGATTCCCAAGAATCAGTCTCTCTACTTCTATGATGTAATGGTAAGGTCTGCATGCATTCTACCCTCCCCAGACCCCACTTGTGGGATTCCACTGGGTATGTTATCTTGTTGTAACTCCCGAACACTTGAAAGGTAGAACTTTTAAACGTCCGTCTCCATAATTCATACAAAATGAAGCACAAACGAAAAAATGATAAATTCTAACTATTAAAAGAGAAATTTTAAATTTAAAGAAAAAACACACCATGGGATCAAGAAAACTATAAGGAATTTGCTGCTTACTCAAGAAGTATTAGCAAACGAATGAATATGAAAGGATATTAGTAAACAAAGATTAGAGAAGCTCATAAGTCACATATTACCAGAAGTATACCTTCTCGTAAATTCGCGGGTTAAAAATTGATTTACTTTTTTCCTTCACCTGAAATTTTGTTTTCATTTTTTTCATCTTCCAATCCAATAGAATGAACGTGACAGTCACGTGATAAATTCTCGTGGGCACGTGTTCTATTGTCAACTTTAGCCAAAAGGTTTTAACTGGCATGGCCATTGGGAAAGGAACTGATATATTGGCTCATTGAGTGCACGAGAAATTTTAAATTTAAAGAAAAAACACACTATGGGATCAAGAAAACTACAAGGAATTTGCTACTTACTCAAGAAGTATTAGCAAACGAATGAATATGAAAGGATATTAGTAAACAAAGATTAGAGAAGCTCATAAGTCACATATTACCAGAAGTATACCTTCTCGTAAATTCGCAGGTTCAAAATTGATTTACTTTTTTCCTTCACCTGAAATTTTGTTTTCATTTTTTTCAACTTCCAATCCAATAGAATGTACGTGATGGTCACGTGATAAATTCTCGTGGGCACGTGTTCTATTGTCAGCTTTAGCCAAAAGGTTTTAACTGGGCATGGGCCGTCGGGAAAGGAACTGATATATTGGCTCATTGAGTGCCTCAAAAATTTAGATAAGATAAACCCAAATTAAGGAGAACAACATCAAACAATTCGATAAACACCAAAATAATTATCGCAAAACTAGTATATTTTATAATTGTTATAAAATCCATTGAATTAGTGAATTAATTTGTAATTGTCAAAAATCCCAAAATATAATAATTATTATACTTTTGTAATTATTATTTTTTAAGTAATTGCATTTTTTTAAACTTTAACATAACCAGTTTAGTATTAATTAATCAAGTCCGATCAATTATCATTTTTAATAGATCTTTAAAAATGTCTAATTTCTTTCCTTTGGAACTTAATTGGATCCTTAACTAGTATCTAACTGGTTAAATAGACCTTAAAATGAAATCTAGCTTTAATCAATTTTAGGCGTCCTAATTTACGTAAATAATTAGGTGGCGTCTCCTTTAGTTATTTTTTTCCCAAAAGGGTCAAACTGAAGTTTATGCAAGACTCCTAACCTGTATATTTACCAAAAATAATAATTACAAGGAGGATGAGATAGACCTTAGCCTAAGTAACATGGTGAAGTTTGAATAAATCAACTCTTAAAGGCATTTGAGTGCAACAAAAAAGAATCACCAAAATGTTATACATTATTTTGGTCCGAACTAAAATGGAAAACAATGTTCAAATAAATATTATATCTATTAAAATGATATAAATAAATATTGTAAATAAAAAAGCTAATAATTATAAATATTGTTGCTGACGTATCAAATGACGAAAAAGACTATGACATGGTCAAGTGATCTATACAAACAACAACATACCCAGTGGAATCCCACAAGTGGGGTCTGGGGAGGGTAACATGGTCCATTGTTTCTACTATAACTAGACGTGGTTGCCCGTGTGCGCAGGGCCACAATTGGTAAAAAGTAGGTAATATATGTATATGTTGTTTATACATTACAGTTATGATTACACTGCCTATGTTGTTTACATATTTGTACAAAAAGTAGCAAGATAGATGATGGTGATATTCATCCGAGTGAGACACTGTAATTGACAAAATACCAGCAAGTACGAGAATAAGTGTTTTAAGTTGTGGATGTGCAGCATAACAAGAATGGAATATGATTGATTGTGATGTACCTTGTTAAAGTATTAGGTGCGATGCATCTTTTTGTTCAATATTGTTCCAACTTTTCATAGAAGGCAGTGAATGGGCAAAAAAAGATAGCAAGTTGACGTTTATGTTGCTACAAAAGTTTCTGAAAAAATAAATGTGGGAAAGTAGGAAAGATTATTTTAGTAATGTGGCAGTAAGCAACTCAAACAACAGAAAATATGTTATACATAAAAATTACTTATCATTTGATCAAGTGAAAGGAAGTTTGGAGAGATGGGGTATAATATATATTGTTCTCTCCATATCTAATTAGAAAATTATCAAATAGAAGCAGGTAAAAAGGGTAAATTTCTTTTAACAAGAAAATGACGATTTTGCCTAACAAAGTTGAATAATAACTATCTCATTTCATATTTCCTTTCAGTGAGCTGAGTTCACAAGAAATTAAAATAGATTTTCATCAAACAATGTCTAGAATCTTTTTCTATGTTAGTTAGCAGGGGCAAGGACCTTCCAAATCATGACCCTTCAACAATTCTGATATGAAGAACTGATTGTTTCTGTGTGACCCAAGTAAAGAAATATTGAAGTAATGTCATAACATAGATAAAGAAAATATCACTACTTCTATTGAAATTCATCTTTAGTAGAGAAGATGAAAGATAAAGTAATTTTTTTACTGAGTCACAAATGTAATTCCTATAACATTTTTTCGCTGAGTTACAAATGTAATTCCCATAACCGGTTGCTTAGAGAAGTTAACTTCGAGAACTGTAGTGTAGAACATTAATTTGCAGACATTTATCATTGAAACTATGTTCTTTGCCTCAAAAATTGCTATTTTCTTTGCCTAAAAAAGATTGGTAAAAGGTAGGAGAATGATCCCTTAATAGTTTACGCAATTGTTATATAAAAGTAGATAAATGTTTGAAAAGCTTCGTACACTAAGCTTCCCTTTTTATCATATAGTATCATATATCTGAAATTAATATTACCAACAAATTAAGGTGTAATTGTAGTTATGTACCCTGTATACCACTGGAAGTTAATATCTTTATTCATTAGCTACTTACGTGTTCACTCATGATACATTTTCAAATAAAATTTTACGTGTCGTTTTTTAAATTAAAAATGGTGTGCTTCCTTTTAATCCATGTGATAGCAACGCAAGCAGAAGAATTATACTTATCAAAGTCAAGCAGGAGAGAGTAGGAGTGGTGGACCAACATTTATTTTTCACAGCAATTCACACAACAGTACCAAATGCAGGGAAGATTTGTGTGAAGCTATTTTTTATTCAGTGAAAGAAGAAAAATTGTAGTTGGTAGGTTGCAAGAATAGGCATTTAGAAAGTAAAAACCAAGCACATAACAACAATTAATAAAGAGAGCGATGCATTTCTTGTGCAGATAGTGGATGACAAAAGAGTGACCAGTTGATTGAGGAATGTGGGACTCCTTGCAACTGAGACGTAGACATATCTTCCATATTACATGGGTAACCTAAAAGATTGATCTTTTTTGGAGGAGATTGGTGCCCTTGAGGTATGCCCTTCTAGTGGGTTGTTCCTTTTTTTGTACAAATATAATTACTAAGAAACAAACTTTCTATATTTAGAAGCTCAAGAAGTGGAGCAACGTAATCAAACTAAGTTGGAGAGGAATAAAATGAATTCACACAAAGGCAAAAAAATCAACAATTAAGAAACAGGCAAAGCGAAGAAGCTAAGTGAAAATAATTATAGAAATCAGAAGACCGGCACTTACAGAAGTGTAGGAAGTTAAACACACTTGAGAACAGCATTCACAACGGCACGTATGAACCTGAAAGGGAACAATCAGAAGTAGCAGTTTAGTTTAGACAGACATACAAAACTTTATAAATAAAAATCTGAACAATACTTAGCATCATTTTGGACACAGCTTTGGTTGGCTTCGAATGAATTTTTGATCAGGTACAATTAGCAATAGATATCTATATAATTGTTCAACCAACTTTAATAGCTATGTAAAGTTGTTAGCGAAAGTTGAGAACTAAATATATAGATAGATAAGAGAAGATTTGGAGAGATTGAATGTGCCATTGTTTTTTCTAAACGGAGCCTGGATACTCTTTTTTTTAGTTCAACCAAGCCAACCATAAATTATTCTAATATAATTATTCAATTCAATAACCAAGTGAAATGCAGGCGAGGTAGAAAAGCAAAAGCAGCAGTGGGAAGGAATGTAGAGGGAAGTCAAGAGTATATATATGGTAGCCTATGAAGTTGTAATCCTAAAAAATTTACTATAAAGGGCACAGGGGCTTTTTCTAATAGAAGGCAGATATTGTATAATTGTTGGGTTGCGATAACAATGCATAAATTAGAATTGTGACACTCAAAAAACTGTGAAAAACTGACACACTTGAGAAAAGTAGTCACAATGACCCAAACAAAAATCTGGAAGTCAACAATCAGAATTAGCAGTTTAGTTTACACAATGATAAAAAAATTTAACGAAAGAAATCTGAACATGACTAGCATCATTTCAATCACAAACTTGATGATTAGGTTCGGCCGAATTTTTTATTAATCACAATTAGCAGTAGATTTTTAATTGGTTGCAGTTACCAGTTATAAGAACTAAAATCTCTATTGGGTGTAGTTGTTCAACCAAAGTTAGGACTAAGTATATATTTAGAGAAGAGAAGGTATAGAGAGGTTGAAGGAGCACTTATTTTGCCTGTACTATATACTAATTTAATTTGCCAAGTTCAATAACTAAGTGAATTGTGGGCAAGGCAAAGAAGCAAGAGCTGCAACAGGGAGGAACGTAGAGGGTATTTTAGTCAACGATGTTGTAGTCCTTAAAAATTTACTACAGATGAGGCAGGAGGCTTTTTATAGTAGAAGCTTACTAATACAAGGTCAATGAAATAAAATTGAAAGTTAGTGATTGTTCGCTTCCGTTGTCGATTGGAGGTGAATATTTGGCTAATTTAATATGGAGATGCGTCTAGTTTGGGTATGAGACTCACGCAAAAGAATGATAGTTTAGGCGTAAAGAGAAAAGACACAATAAATTGGAACAGTAGAACCTGATGAAAGGTGTAAAGAGGAGAGATGCAAAGCATCTAGTTCGGGTATGAGACTCATGCAAAAGAATGATAGTTTAGGCGTAAAGAGAAAAGACACAAAATAAATTGGAACAGTAGAACCTGATGAAAGGTGTAAAGAGGAGAGATGCAAAATAAACAAAAACAGTGAATCTGATAGAAAAATAGATAGTAATTACCTCATTGTTGTTATATTTTGTTCCAACACTATGAATTTTGGCCAAATCAATCTTTAAATAGAGCCTCTTTTTAGATAATACCAACACTACTGTTTGTTTGTTTTTTATTCGCACGGGGTGTACGAGTCTCTTAGAGCCCCAACTAATCCCGGGGTGCACTGTCCAAAGTGAATATATTTGCTGAAATGGGATGTGGCCTATCTAGTTAGAGTCAGAGGGATAAAGTGTTTTTTAAAAAAAATCAAGAGTGTGGCCTAGTGATCAATCAAGGGCTAAGAACTATGAGGCCTCAGGTTTAAGTCCTTGTAGAGACAAAAAAGTGGATAGAGTTACCTGATAGGTGTTACTGGTGGAAGGTGATAAGTATCCTATGGAGCTACGGCAAGCTTGCCCGAACATCACAATTAAAGAAAATAGTGCTTAAGGAATGCTTTTGGTTTTGTTGGTCTAGATGAAGGCTACAACTTGATAATTACAAGCTTCATTCTGAGAAATGGTGGAAAGAGAAGTGGCAGGTAAATTAGGGCAGAGTAGTAATTTGATGCTCATCTTTGTCTATCATCAATGGAAGAGAGGGGAACAATGAGAAAGTGATAAAATGAGCCAAAAGCTTGGGAATTTTAATCTAATAATCAAATTGGGAGTTTTTTTGTTTTTTTTGAAGTAATCAAATTGGGAGTTGATCAGCATGTTTAGTTGAAATTTAGTTTGATCCTTCTGGGTTCTGATGAAAATGGTCATTCGTAATAAGATTTACCATTGGATTATGGATTTGTTACTTCTACAGTAATAATTTCAAATAATGTAATTAAATAATAGGGTCATCCCTCTATTTGCTATGGGTCTTTCGGAAATAGCCTTTTTATCTCTATGAGGTAGTGGTAAGACCTGCGTATATTTTATCCTCACTGGGTATGCTGGTGGTGGTGGCCGTCGTCGTCATCACTCTATCATTCTTCATTTAGATATCAGTCTTTTATTCATTTTGTTTCATTTAAATATCAATCTTCTATTCATTTAAAAGCTTGACATGCGCTTAAGCCAGATATTACGTTGTCACTGCACGTGAACTAATGGCACATGTTGGTTAATTGATGACTTCTTTTGCTACCGGAGCAGCACCTCTGTTGGAATTACTGTATCGAGATCAAGTGAAAGCAGTTAAGTACATTCTACAAAAAGGTCCTTCCAGAATCTAAGTACATTTCGACACTTCCAAAGAGATTCTCTCTTAAGTACATTCTACAAAAAGGTCCTTCCAGAATCCAAGTACATTTCGACACTTCCAAAGATATGGATTTAATGATTTACTAAATTTTATGATGTTCCTGTTAAAAATTCAATATGTAACATTCAGCTTTTCTTACAAATTAGCATGAACGTGGAACAATATTTACTGTGAAGAGATTTTGAACTGAGGTACTTCCTCAAGGTCTCGCAAAAACCATATATTATATTCCAGTGTGATTGGACTTTTTTAAAGGTGTGATTGATCTGATCAGAGGCATATAATTAACTGGTCCGTAATGATTTTCGGAATAGTTATTTGCGCATTTTGGCTTTAATGGACTAGTCTGTAGTTTATAATTTGTTTCAATAATTTGTACTTCACGATTTACGTGACTAACAGTTTAGCTCAACTCATGTCCTTTGTTGCTTGGACTCTTCAAAAATGTCAATGGGTGTGTGTTAGATTCTCCAAAAGTAGTGTATTTTTGGAGAATCCGACACGGATGTGGTACTGAAAATGAAGAGTCCCCGCAACTTAGCTCATGTGAGTTTGCCATGTGACTTTTCAATCTTTAGCTGACATTGTTGATGTTGCTACTCTGTTTTTCAATTTAGTAAATGCCATTTAGAGATTTTCAGGTACAATTATAGTTCGAAGTCATTTTGTTTTTCTTGTTAGATTTTGGCAGAACTCATATTAGAGGGAAAAGGGTACAAGAAGATGAAGAAAAGGGTGATTCTTTGAGACTGTCACATAAAGTTGTTGAACAATCACGACTCTGCTGTCCTTGGGAACTTGGGAAAATTATGTGTGTAACATTACATGGAAGAAGAAATTACTATTTTTCGAGTAGAAGGAAAATACATAACTGAGCTAGATATGATCTAACATGATGGCCTAGTGGTTAGTTATGAAAACTTTTTTCCTCACATTCCCTCAAGTAACTGGAAACCCCATATCTTATATCGGAGTTTTTTTTTTAAAAAAAACACACCTAATGGAATCCCACAAGTGGGAGGTAAAATGTACGTACACCTTACCACTACCTCATAGAGATAGAGAAGATGTTTCCAAAAGACCTTCATCTCAAAAATATCATCCCCAAGCAGAAAACACGAGATATGAAACAAAACAACTAGAGTGAAAAGCAAATAATAAATTCTAAAGACAATAAAAGGAACAAAAATAAATGATGGACAATAATGACGCTATATATAAAGACACGAGTACCTCTACTAACCTATTACATCACAAGACTAGACATCATCTACCCCTTCTAGCCGTCTAACCTTCTACCATAATACGCGACCTTCACTCCTTTCTATCTAAGGTAATATCCTCGGTGATACGAAGTTGCGCCATATCCTGTCTAATCACCTCCCTCAATGAATTTTTGGTCTACCTCTACCCTCCGCGTAACCCCTAAATTCAACCTCTCTCGCACCTCCTATTCTTTGCACATGTCCAAATTATTACAGTCTCGTTTCTCTCATTTTGTCTGCCACGGAGGCCACCTCTAACTTCCGCCAAATGATCTCATTCCTATTTTTATCCTCCCTGATATGTCCACACATCCATCTCAACATACTCATCTCCACGACCTACATCTTCTGAACCTATAAGTTTTTGACTGGCCAACACTCCAACCCCATATAACAAAGGCAGTCTAACCATCATTCTGTAAAACTTATCGATATTTTCTTATTCCACAATACTCAAGAGACAAGCCTCCATTTCGTCCATGCTGCCCATCATCTAGTGGCGGAACCAACATTTTTGTCAAAGGTGTTCATACTTATAATAGAAGATGGGTGGGTGACTTTTGCATCAAGGATATTCAATAATTAATATATATATCAAAACATCTATATTTAACCTATATATTCAAAAAAGTTTTTCAACCAAGAATGTTCATCGGACCACCCTTAGCTCCGCCCTTACCGTCATCGATATCGTTGCAAGTCTGGACCCAAGATATTTAAAGTTTTTCTCCCAGGAGTTTTAAAAAAAATTATGGCTGATGTGAGCATACTGCCATTTTGGCCCTAATTTCAATTCTTGTCAGATCAAACTTTATCATCATCAACAACAACATACCCAGTGAAATCCCACAAGTGAGATCTGGGGAGGGTAGAATGTACACAGACCTTACCACTACCTCATAGAAGTAGAGAGGTGGTTTCCTGGGAACCCTCATCTCAAAAACCCATAAGCGGAATAAACTAGATATGACAAAAAGTAAGAAAAAGGGAACAGCAAAAAACGACTAATAACCAAAAGCACATGATACTACGTAAATACGATACAATTAACACATAAATAACAAATAATGACAACACATGTTATAAAACAATACTACTCCTCTACCCTACTATACCCCATGACTAGATAACTACCTAACCCTACCAACCAATTAGCCTACTACTTTAATTCGCGACCTCCACTTCTTTCTATCTAGGGTCATGTCCTCAGTGAGATCAAGTTCTGCCATGTCATGTCTGATCACCTCCCCCCAGTACTTCTTCGGTCTACCTCTTACCCTCCGTGTAGCTCCTAAAACCAACCTCTCGCACCTCCTAACAGGAGCATCGATACTCCTTCTCTGCACATGTCCAAACCATCGCAGTCTTGCTTCCCTCATCTTATCAGCCACCGGAGCCAACTCTAGCTTCCCCTGAATGGTCACATTCCTAACCTTGTCACTCCTGGCGTGACATCCTCATCTCTACGAAATGTATCTTCTGGACATGTGCATTTTTTATTGGCCAACACTCCACCCCATATAGCAAAGATGGTCTAACCACCAATCTGTAAAACTTACTTTTGAGTTCAGGTGTGTGACATCATCGTCGATATCGCCATTATTCTGGATGATGGACCCTAAATACTTATAATTTATCCTCTTGGGGATACGTTGAGTGGCAAGCCTCACATCAAAGTTTGTTTCATCCCTCTCAACACTAAATTTGCACTCCAAGTATTCAGTTTTGGTCCTGCCCAATTTGAATCCTTTGGACTCCAAGGCGTGTCTCCAAGCCTCCAACCTATCATTAACTTTAGTTCGAGTCTCATCAATCAGTACTATGTCATCTGCAAATAGCATATACCATGAAACCTCCTCCTGGATAGATCGCGTCAGCTCATCCATCACCAAGGCAAACAAGAAAGAGCTCAACACAGATCCTTGATGGAGTCCCATCTCAACAAGAAAATACTCTGAGCCTCCACCCACCGTTCTTACCCGAGTCTTGGACTCCACCCACCGTTCTTACCTGAGTCTTGGCTCCATCGTACATGTCCTTAATCGCCCTGATATATGCCATTGGGACACTTTCACCTCTAGACACCTCCATAAGACATCTCTTGGGACTTTGTCATATGCCTTCTCGAGATTAATGAACACCATATGAAGGTTCTTCTTTCTTTCCCTATGTTTCTCCACTAACCTCCGAACAAGATGAATTGCTTCAGTAGTCGACCGCCCCAGCATGAATCCAAACTGATTCTCCAAGATAGATACTATTCTTCGCACCCTCATCTCCACTACTCTCTCCCAGACCTTCATAGTTTGGCTTAACAACTTGATACCCTTGTAATTGTTACAGTTTTGAATATCTCCCTTATTCTTTTACAATGGAACCATTATACTCCTCCTCCATTCATCAGGCATCTTGGCAGTCTTCATAATAGCATTGAACAGTCTAGTCAACCACTC
>JAOTQJ010000049.1:10375860-10386672 GCA_025642045.1 Solanum sejunctum
ATTTTGATTAACACTATAAATTTTATATTAACTCTTTAAATTTTATATATATTATATAAATTAAAATAAAAAATAATAAATATTGAATTCGTACGAGCACAAACACATGTATCTAATATATTTACCATAAATAGATATGGATGATACCTCTGTTATACTTGCTCTACTACAATAGTTATTATAAAAAGAAAAAAGGCGTGATGAATCACAAATTAACCAATTAAAAAATTTACCTAGATTCTTATTATTATGATGACAGAAAATATATTAAAAATGAAGCTACGTCAGATAAAAACAGTTCAAGTAAAGAAATAGGACAAGAATTAGGCGGTCTATTGTTTTTGGTCTTTAAAAATGATGAATCACAACTTACCAATGAAATAACTTGCGTAGATCCTCGTTAATCTAGTCCCTAATCTCTTGCTTGGCACAACTACAGCCATGTGTTTATATTAAAAAAATGTTAGACTAATGTACCGTGTTGTCATTTGAAATTGACAAATATATATTTATTTTTACTTATAGAGAAGACTGAAGAGGTTGTTTAAGCTGATCAAGCAAGCCGATCGATATATTTATTTGAGTAGTTTAAGAGTATATTTATAATTTTTTATGGTTTTTTTATTGTAAATTTATTTAACTTATTTTTATTGATAAAAAATATCACTAATCATGATAATTAAAGTTATTCAAACATGTAAAGCAAATCCACATATCTGTTTGAGCAATTTGAGGGTATATTCATAATTTTTAATGATTCTTCTATGATAATTGCTCAAACAGGTAGCAAGTCGACATATTTGCTTGAGCAACTTGAGAGTATACCCATAATTTTTAGTGATTCTTCTATTGTAATTTGCTTATCTTATTTTTTGTGTTAAAAAATGCTATTAATCATGCTAACTAATAACCTAAAATATTTTTAAAAAATACATTGCGTCACAACATTAATAATTTAAAATATTTAAAAATCATATTAAAATTTTAATTAGCTCTCTAAATTCTATTCATATCACTTAAATTAAAATAAAAAAATACATATTAAGTTTGTGCGTAGGCATTGATATCTAGTTTTATTATATAAGAACAAAGAGGAAGGAAGTAGAAGTGATTAAGTAGAAATTTATATTTTAAATTATTTTTTTAACTAGAATATCAGAAGACTGACAAAATATAAATATAAAATAATGATGCAATTAATAATGATATTGAAGTACAAACACTTTATATTAGAGAGTAGTGTAGTATTATGTTTAATTTTATTTCTTTAATGAATTAAGTTCAATTGATAAAATATTACTATATTTTTCACGAATAATTTTGTAATAGTGTATTATATTTTTGGTAGAAAGAGAAGAAGAGAAGAAAGGTGGCGTTGTGCAAATTTGGAACAACAGCTGGATTCCATCTAACATTGATTCTTTGTGAATCAAATAATCGTTCAGTTGGACTAGCTCTAATTTGCCACAACTTTCTCTGATTTAATCATTCAAATAAATACATAAATAATAGGACCCACTTACATAAACTGCTACTCGTTTTGGTAATAGTCACGTGGTTTTCATATTTGAGTTTGTTTTTATCATAACAAAAAAGAAATATTCGCATATAATATAATAACAATATATTTAGTAATATTTATAAATGAGATTTGAAAAATATTCTCATACAGTGTTTGTCCAAAATTAATGAGTTGCAATAACATACATCACTTCAAGGCAAGGGGCATAACCAGTCTCAACCTATAGTTATCAATTTAATAATTAATTATCTTATTCTAATTTTACTTTTAAAATTAAAAAATACATATGTAGATAAAAATTTAATTATTTGTAATAAATAATATTAAATAAATAACACTTGTAATTAATTTTTTTAAAAAATTATATTAAAAAAGTTTATCATGACAACTAATATATACAATAAAATTAAAATTAAAATTTCAAAATTTATACTATTTACGCATCATCAAAATTGTGTCCTTTTATATAAGAATAGTAGATATTGGATTCTCACTTCTTCATTCATTTACTCCTTCATATTTAAAATTTTTTTAGTGAGAACAGTGAATATTTATTTTAGTACTGCTCAATAGAAATATACTTTTACTTTGCTTTAATAAGAGATTCTTAAAATTAGATAGTAGACCAAATAATAATAAATGTCATGTTACTACAACTAATGCTATGGAGTTTAAAATTTATCATATTCTTTTATATAATAAATAACTTATTTGAACAGCTTACCATTGTCATGTCTGCTTAAACTATTTAAAATAGGCAAATGATTATAATGAGTCTCTGTAATTTTATGGTAACTATTAAAGTATCTATTTAATTTTACTGTGTTATTTTTATTAATTATTATATAATTATTTTTCATCTACTTCAACTATGAAATCACAATAATATATATGTTTAATTTTAAGGTAACTATTAAAGTGTTTGCTTAATTTTACTATATCATTTCTATTAATTTTATTTAATTAGTTCTTCATTTACTTCAAATATGAAATTACAATATTACTCGTAATAAATTATTTTTCATGTAGGAGTAATGTATATTATTTAAAAACTACTTAAAAATATTATTAATTCAAATAATTAAAGAAAATTAAAAAATATATTAAAATTATTGACTTTTTAAATTTTATCTAGATTATAAAAATTAAAAAAATATATATATATTAAACCCATGCAACACACAATCTTAGCCACAAGGAGCATTCTATATATAAGTTATAACTAAAATTATTTCATAAAAAATAAAATTTTCATCGTTAACTATTAAATACAAAAAAATTATCGCATAATAAATTACTAAAACAAATAAAGTATTTATTTTTGGGAAGGGGCGAGGCAGTTCAACAGAGAAAGAAAAAACCTTTTTTTTTTTTAAAAAAAAAAAATGAATATTGGAATTGACATATAATATGCAGATAATAGCAGTTTGTGAAGATGAGCAACATCAAAAAGCTTGAAGAAGGAAGGGTGGGATCTATTAACAACTTGTTAATAGACACACACTGCTGCTCTTTTTACAGGTATTTTTGAAAATGGATTTTTGCTCAAACCCCTTTAGTGCCACACATTTTTTTCTTTTTGTTTATCATCTTCACAATCAAAAATCTTAATGCCCTACCTATTTTTTTTCTCCTTTCATGTCGTTATCAATGGAACTGTACATATATATGAATAATATAATACCAATAATTGCATTGCAACATTTCGTCATTATATTAACAAGACGAAAGCCATTGATTTTTACCCTAATCAATTTCATCTTTGGTATGGTTTCTTCGTCTTTTTGGAGACTGATTTTTTATTCATTCTTTTGGCTTCAGGCCCATCTGGGTCTTTAATTTTTTGTTCAATTTCCAAGTTTTTTAGTTCCTGGTGGGTTTTAAGTTTTGAGTGCTCAAAAGTTTGGCAGATCAAGTTTGGTGAATTGCTTTGTTGATTTTCCTATGGAAAATTTTTAAAAAAGATGTCTTTATCAATATCATTGATGGTCATTGGTATGAATGACATGTTTGGGGCTTTGAAAAATTGATTTGTGTTCCTTTGTATGTATATTGTTTTATTTTATTTTGGGAAAATGAACTAGTATGGTATTGTTGGAGCTTCACTGGTTTAATTCCTTGTTACAGTTGGTTGTTTGGAGTGAATTAGAATTTTATAATGATGGCGGATAGTACTGTTTAAGCTAACCAGGGTATGATATTGAAGTGTTGATTTTTGTTATTTGTCATGTGCAGATATATTATAAAGAAACCAATAAGTGAAAGCTTGTGTGTATTCAGTCAGTGAAGTTTTCAATCCTCAGTCCCTGACTTTCTGAATTCAAATATGACGATTGGAAGCCTTAAACAAGCAAAAGAGAAGAAATCACGAAAGAACAAACAAGCAGTGGTTGATGAGCAATCACCATTGTTGCCTACTAAGCATCAGGAAGATGCTGGATTTGATGAGTTTGATGGGGCTTCCTTTAGTGGGGCTGTATTTAATTTATCAACCACAATTGTCGGTGCAGGAATCATGGCTTTACCTGCGACTATGAAGTCGTTAGGTCTTATTCCTGGGATTGCTATGATCATCTTCATGTCTTTTCTGACAGAAGCTTCAATTGAGTTGTTGATAAGATTTAGCAGGACTTCTAAATCTACTTCTTATGGAGGTCTTATGGGTGACACCTTTGGAAAGTATGGGAAGATGCTGCTCCAAATATGCATACTTTTAAACAACATAGGTGTTCTTGTTGTATACATGATTATAATAGGTAGGTATACATAAAAAGCCCCTTTGAGACTTGCATTTATTTATCAACTTTCATACTCTAATTAAGGTTTTTAATCCATAATTAGTTATAGTAATCTCTCTTCATATTGTCCACTTAAAGGTGATGTTCTCTCTGGAACAAATTCAAGCGGGGTTCACCATGCTGGCGTACTGGAAGGCTGGTTTGGGACTCACTGGTGGAATAGTCGGTTTTTTATTCTTCTCATCACCACTCTTGGCATATTTGCACCATTGGCTTCCTTGAAGCGTATAGGTGAGTTCTTTCTAGATGTATCTTAAGTTCTCGAAAATGCACTTTACTTTTCCAAATCCGTACCTTTAGTGCTATTCTTATTACTCAAATCTGAGAATTAATTAGTCAATTGGGTGTATACGCCTAGATGCTGTTTGGTGAGTTCAATAGAATCTATTCTGGCTCTTAAACACAAGCCCAGATTAGCTCTCACTCTTACATGTGGCTGGCGTCCTGCTTTTTTCAAGAAATAATATTAAGATTTCAGTTTTCAGTTCTCTCTCTCTCTCTCTCCTATATAGTCCAACTTGATTGTGGAGTACCATCACTTCAAATATGTATGACATCAGACTCTGAGTTGATGTGCAGGTTCCTATATCAGTAGTCTCACTATCAATAGTATGCTCTTCCTGAATTTGACGATGCAGTGTAGCAAGTCTAAGTTCCCTATTTTGCTTTGCAGATTCATTGAGATACACGTCTGCATTATCAGTTGCCTTGGCTGTTGTATTCCTGGTTGTGACTGTGGGAATTACCATATTCAAACTAATGAATGGAACCATTCTTATGCCCAGATTGCTTCCTGATGTGTATGATGTAACATCATTCCTTAAGCTCTTTACAGTGGTTCCTGTACTTGTTACTGCATATATATGCCACTATAATGGTAGGTATTCCAGTATCCCAACGATATTTTTATACATATGTTGCCATTTGTGTGCTTCTTTGAAAGAAAAGCCAGAAGAAGTTTTCTGCCAAATTAGTCAACATGAAGCATTTCTATAATAATATCTTCATTAGTTGTCCCTGGTAAATCTTAGCTTCATGCTTTGCCATAGTCCTTGAAGTTTATAACAAAAGTATTGCTCAAATGTAAGTTCAGATAGGATTTATTTTATTGAAAGTTCTATTCTTGCCAGATGCTGGTTATTTGGTGCATCGTTTTAATTCTTGATGATCAAAGGCTCTCATCAATGATATTTTATCTTTCAAGTTTAATAAAAATCCCTGCATTAATGTTTTTGCCCTTTTTTTTTTCTTTTTAGTCTATCACTCTATCCTAAAATTTGTATTTGTCAGCTAATCAAAATACATACATTCTTGAAAAATTATTATTTAGTATTAACGTAATAATCTTTGCTGCGTGCTATTTTGGTCTTAATCTACATTCATTCAACCAACTACTCCACTTTATATATTATCTTATGCATCTCTGATTGACTTCAATGTAGTATTATGTCCCATTTTTCTTCCTTGATCAGAATGCTAATCAGATTGGAAGATCTTATAGCTACAGGGAAGTTAATTCTTCATCTGACTATTAGAAATGCAACATTAAGAATTGCTCGTTTTCTGAAAGTGAAAGTTTTGCAGTTCACAGCATCGAAAATGAACTTGAAGATAGCACACAGATCAGAGCAGTGGTTAGAAGCTCTCTTGCTCTTTGCTCAAGTGTGTATGTGTTGACAAGCCTGTTTGGTTTTCTCCTATTTGGTGATGCAACCCTTGATGATGTGCTTGCCAACTTCGACACCAATCTTGGAATTCCATTAGGCTCCTTGCTCAATGATGTTGTTCGTGTCAGCTATGCTGCGCACCTAATGCTTGTCTTTCCCATTGTCTTTTATCCATTGAGGCTTAACTTGGACGGTCTTCTCTTTCCTTCTGCAAGGCCTCTGACTTATGACAATTTGAGATTTGCATCGATTAGCAGTGGGCTCATAGCCATAATCTTTCTGGGTGCAAATTTCATCCCAAGCATCTGGGATGCATTTCAATTCACTGGGGCAACTGCTGCTGTTTGCATTGGGTTCATATTTCCTGCTGTTGTTACTCTCAGGTAAAAACATTCTTATTAGATAATTTATTCCAGGATGTTAACTCATTCTGATATTTTTCTTATCCAAAACCTTTGATCCAAATCTAGCTTTGAAATCTTGCTTACTCCCTCGGCCAAACCAAAAGAGAAAGTGGGAACATAAGGATGCTCCATCATGAGCAAATCTAAGTTCCACATATTGGAGTTAAACATTCGCTAGAGCTTGTGCAGTGGAAATAGAAGTACAACTTCATTGTTTCCTTGATGTCCTTGCAAATTTTGATTGTGACATATTTACAGTCATCCTGTGACTGGTAAAAATAGATTAATGTTGTTTACTAGTGCATTTCAGGAACTTATAAGTTTAGGATGTAAAATGCTTATTTGTTATCCTGCGATGGAAGCTATCAAGTCTGGAGCTAGTTGTTCCTGCTTAAATGCACCTTCCTTGCCCTTTTTGAAATGGTAAATTGGAAGTAATAACGTATGCATCCACCTTCTGAATGGGAGGGAGTTGGCCCGTGTATAACAGATATTTACTAAGTTTAGAGGGTTCCTGCTTATATATGTCTTTTTGAGGAGTAAAGTCGTCCCCTCTGGAGAAATGTATGCTAGTAGAACAAAGTCTTTAGTCCATTTTTTAAATCCAATGAGAGGACGACATTGGGGAACTTTGCACAGGTTTCTGTGAACATAGAAGCTAAAGAATATGGCATGCAAAAAGTGTTTCTGTTTCCTATCCTTTTCTTTTCTCGATGTTCCCTGCCAAGCCCTTGAACTGTCTTAATCAACACTAAGGAGTTTTTGGCATTTTAATTTTGAGGTTTGGCTTTGGTTGGTACTGGTGATGATCAAGTAAGTTCACTTATAATTTGATGTTCAAATATTGTAAATGTCAGAATTTCTGGATCTACTAGGATCATGTGCACTTGTCTATTTTAACTTTTGCCATAGGTCTTCTTCTTTCTCGTCCCTGAATACTTCTCACAGCGTGTAGTGTCGACAAGTTGCTGATATAGTTGCTTTCATGTTCCAGAGATCGATATGGCATCGCAACAAAGAAGGACAAGATCTTGTGTATATTTATGATTGTCCTTGCTGTGTTTTCAAATGTGGTGGCCATATATAGCGATACCTATTCCTTGATTAAGAAGAATTCATCACCAAGGGAGTGATTTCTCATGTTGCCTGCTAGCAGTAATTGAGATGGAACCATCACCTGCACTCTCGGGTAAGATAGCAGACTGAAGATATGATCATTATGGCGCAGGAGATGGTATATATTTCCTTGAATTTGCTGGTTCGCTATATATATACTACATATTAAAACTTGAGTAGCTCTGCTCAAGATGTATCAAACATGTGCTATCAAGTTATCGTTTGTATTACTAATAAAATGATGTCTCTTGAATGGAATGAGAAAACAAGTCAGAGTGGTGGCTTGGATATGCCTTAGTTGTATAAAAGTATTTGTTGTTTTCTTATTATGTACTGAATAGAATTTCACAAGTGGGGTCTAGGGAGGGTAGAATATACACAAACCTTACCACTATTTAAAAGGTAGAAAGGTGGTTTCCTAGGAACTCTCATCTCAAAAACTCATAAGCAGAATAAATTAGATATGGAAAAAATGGGAAGGAAAAGAAAAAGAAATAGAAAGGACGATTAATAACACAAAACACATGATAGTGCGTAAACCAACATGATATAATGATAACATCAACATGTATATGACAGATAATGATAACACCTGATATAAAACACGACTATTCCAACTATCCTACCATATCACCTAAACTTACCAATCAATTAGTCTACTACTCTAATTCGCAACCTCCACTTCTTTTTATTTAAGGTCATATCCTCGGTGGGATCAAGTTTCTTCATATCTTGTCTGATCACCTCCCCCAAATAATTGTTCGGTCTACCTTTACTCCTTTGTGTAACTCTCAAATCTAACCTCTCGCACCTCCTAACAGGAGCTTCGGTACTTCTTCCTGCACATGTTCAAACCATTGCAGTCTCACTTCCCTCATCTTATCAGCCGCAGGGGCCACCTCCAACTTCTCCCAAATATCTCATTCCTAATCTTATCACTCCTGGTGTGACTGCATATCCATCTCAACATCTTTATCTCTATGACCTGCATCTTCTGAACATGTACCTTTTTAATTGGCCAACACTTCACCCCATACAAAAAGATGGTCTAACCATCATTCTGTGAAACTTACCTTTGAATTTAGATGGAATCTTCTTATCACACAATACTCCAGAGACAAACCTCCATTTTGTCCATGCTGCCTCAATACGATGTGTGACATCATCGTTGATATTGCCACTACTTTGGATGATGGACCCCAGATACTTAAAGTTCTCCCTCTTGGGGATAGGTTAGGTGGCAAGACTCACATCAGTGTCTGTTTCATCCAATGCAACATTGAATTTGTACTCCAAATATTCTATTTTGGTCCTACTCAATTTGAATCCTTTGGACTCTAACATATGTCTCCAAGCCTCCAACCTATCGTTGATGTAACACCCCACCTCTTACAATACTAGTACTATACAAATAAGATATGATATGGCTTTTCAAATTAGCGCCAATTTTTAAAAGTGCTTGAATCTCATGTTATAGGGCGATATGTACGTCTAATGCTTAAGAGGGTCGAGTGTATACATATTTTGTGTCAAATTGAGGAGATCACGACCCTAAACAAAGTAAGAGAATTGAGGTACTTGTAGGACTTAAGAAGCTAGCTGGTGAGACACCTACTTGCTTAGCTTAAATTTGCTAGCTAAACAGAGACGAGACCCGACGTCGAATTTGTCCAAGTCCGCTTATGAATAAAGTCCGTGTTAAGGGTATAACTTTAGCCCGTATTTTAGCATCATAAATGGACTTTATTTTTAGCCCAAGATGAATAATAAAAGGGCCTTAGTACACCACAACCCACTTGGCTAATTGGGTCCAAACTAAGTGAAGAGAAATTTGGAAAATGGGCAGCCAAGACCCATCAACTTTGAGACCCATTTAGGACCAAGTGTGAGGGCTAAGCTGCTGCCTTACCAGCTTATTAATATGTGGTATTATATGGTCAAAAGGTCAAAAGAAAGTCGGCCAAGAGACTCTTTAAAAAAGGCTCAAAACAGCTCCTTAATTCATTTGATTTGGAACAAATTTTTAGCTTTCCTAAAGGCTCTTTTTCTCCCTTTATTTCACTTCACAAGGCAGTCTACACAACCCTCTAGGGTTCTTGAAGGAAATTTGAACCTTGAAGCCTAAGATAAGTGAAAATATCCATGTATTTGTTATATTTATCCCATGACAAATAAGAAATATATGCTAGTTGTGCTTGTTGAAATTATTGGACAACATGTGTTCCAAAAGGTGTTGTACATTTTTTTTGTTTATTTGGAAGCTTTTCTCTTTTTGGTTGGATTGATTATGAAGGGAGGCTACTGTTCTTAATGAGTATTGGTTCTATAATGATATATAAAAGCTGCTGTACCATTTTTACAGTCTGCGAAAGTGAGTTCTTGTGTAATATCGTAATTGCGCACATAATAGGAACTTGTGGGCTGATGGATGGAAGGCTATTGCCTCACGTCCTTCATGACTGATTTGGTACTGTTATAAGACTATTTTAAGGCTGTTTTTATGTATAGATGTGTTAAGGATAGTTCGATTAAAGTTGAAATAGGTTTGGGATTGTTGACGTCAAAATGGGGCAAAGGGACATAACATTATACCGCCTATTTGTATGTTGTGTAGAATTATTATGTATTGTGCTTTGTGGGCTGTTGTAAGACTGTTATGGCACTATAACAGGTTGCACATGATATGTATATGAGAATATGTATTAGAAAATATGATTAGGGGCGGAAAGGTTAAAAGAATACGCTCAGGTTTATAAATACCCGCTTGTTGCCCGTGTGTTACTCTTTTATGAGATTGGGCTGCCAAGATGTATTTATTAGCTACTAATGCTAGTTTTATCACCTACTATGTTGTAGATAAATATTTGAAGGAATGGAAGATTATCTCGAGGTAATAGCGAGGTCGTACAACGAGGTATGTAAGGCTATTGGATTTCGTATTATTTAGTATGAAACATAGATCCCTCCTTGGCACATAAAGGCACTTACCAACTCGGACACAACTATTAACTGTATCTCAACTCTTTCACATGTTCATATGCTCCCATACATAGTCACCTTCAAGTCTGCATACATACTTGGATACCAAGATACGCGAGTTCGCTCTACTAAATAAAGTTCATGTGTTGTTCTACCTCCTATGCATCTCATTATTTGTATAGCTTACTCCTTTCATTGTAGTATTATCTTTTGTGATTATTTACATGTCATATATTGTATCTACAGTCCTACAACTCTAATATTACGATCACCAAAAGAATCATATCAAAGGTAATTGAAAGATAAAATAAAGTATATGGCTTACT
>JAOTQJ010000049.1:10395396-10413897 GCA_025642045.1 Solanum sejunctum
TGGTTTTGACATCAACTTTTATTTAGATACCTCAAATAAATTTTATTCATCTTAACCACTTCAATTCAAAGTCTCTATGTATTATTTTGTTACTTTTTGATGATGTGATATGAGATATATTCGTCGATGACTATTGGTATTATATATTACAACTTGCAATTGAAAAATTAAAATATTAAAGTACAAATATCTTATTCTCTTTAAGAAAATTTAAGTCTATTTATAATAAAAAATTTCACTAGTTCAATAATAGTCTTCTTGATTTGTATTCTTTTGAATACAATAGGCTAATCACAAAGTATAATTTTAACAAATTCTAAATAAAAGTTTGAGTCCAAAACTCCACAAAAAAGAAATTTTTTCTTCAACTAATAAGAACTCTCATTTTAAATTTATCTACTTAATATTTTCTTGCCCCAAAACAAAGAAAGACTTGTTTGCAACAAATTTTAAGCGATAGAAAATAAATTATAATCACAAATAAAATATGAAGAAATATAATTTTATTGCTAAATAATGTGAGTACAAATCTGTTCCTCTTTTGATTTTTCTCTCTTAATATCTCTCCTAGATTCAAGGGCCATTAGTGTCATATTTCTCGAACTAAGAAGATATGTACCTCCACAGAATGTATTTGATCTCTATTGATCTTTGTGAATATTCCATGAATTTGTGATTCAAGATTTTGATATTTTTAGGGATATTTGAAATGCCTCTTTCGGAGAATATAGTCTCCTTTTGTATAGGCATAAGTTAGAGTTTACGATAGAGCGGCCTCCAAGAAACCAAACTAGAATCGATCACGTCTAATAGAGTCCCATAAAATTTCAGTGTTTACAAATGGCCCCTACTTCAAGGCTTGTGGAGTGTAGATTTGATAAAACTAAAAGACTAGATTTGAAGTACTCATTCTTTCACCTTTGTGATTTTGTGGCTTCAATCTGCGGATCTGATTTGTGAGAGACGAGATGAAGAGTATCTTTTGTCTTACTAGGCATGTCGAATTTTTTTGTAATAAATTTTAAAGTAATAAAAAATAAATTACATGCAATCAGATATAAAATACTAAGAAAAATAATTTTATGAATAAACAATGTAGGTATAGATCTGTTATGCCCCTGAATCTTCTTTCCTCAGATCTCTCTTAGATTTGAGAGTTATTAGTAGCGTATTTCTTGAATTAGAATAATATGGACCATTTTTGAGATTTATTTGATCTCCATTGATCTTTGTGAGTATTTCATGCATTTGTGGAATATTTTAGATTTTGATCTCTTTATGAATACTTAATTAAGTATTTATGGGATATTCAAGATGTATCTTTAAGAGAATATAATATTTTTTATATAGGTATAAGCTACAGTTAAGGTAGAGTAATCTTCAAGAAATCAAACTAGAATCGAACATGTCTAGTAGAGAGTCTCATAAAATTTTAATGTCTATAAAATCATCACTATTTATAGTAGAGGTGTGCAAAAATCGAACTGACCGATAAGCCGAGAAAAAAAATATATCATTAGTTTATTGTTATCGAGTTAACGAGTTTTGAATAGTTTTACAAAAAAATTATTGGGTTATCGATTTGGTTTCGATTTTTAGTATTGGATAACCCATTAATAAGATTATAATAATTTACTATTTTATCCCTTCATAAATATTAAATATTAATAATTTAACATCACTTGATACTAAATTAATACTCATAAGTCATGTATTTGATTGGTTTCCAATGTATAACCCTTCTGTTGAAAAGTAAATTAGAATATGAGGTCAAATATTGCATATTATTAAATTTAAGTGCTTAATTAATTTATTTGTTTTACTGTATCTCATTATATTGCGTCAAATTATTAGAAAAATTATATATTTATTTTATGAGTAAATTTATATTCATCATAAATAACTTTTCATTCTCACTTTATGAATTAACTCGCCCAAACAAATTAATTATTCTGATTGAATTTTCATGTTAACCAATCAAAATTACTATAAGTTGCCATCTATTGATCCTCTTTTTTTCTTTTTTAAATTTAACCATTCACTATCTGAAATTTATTGACTCAACAAAAGCTCTCTCCTATCAATCATCCACAAGTTGCTTAATATTTTTAGGAATACAAACAGATGTTCCATTGAAACATTTAGAGGCAATAACCTTATATACTGTTTCTGTAAGATGATAGCCATCCCAGAAGTAGTGTTTATTTGGGTCGCGACATGGTGAAAGTTCAGGTATGCAACCTGATGTTCCATTTCCCCAAGTGATGCAACATGGACTTGTTGGATCCATTAAACCTGCAAGCACAAAAATATTTAAATTTTCAAATACATTCACGGATAATAATGAAACAAACAAAAAAAAGGTTTTATTACCGTAAATCGAAGGGTTGATGATGGCGTCGTAGCCGAGCCAGTGAGCATGGCCAAGAATAAAGGCAGAGCCATGAAGGGTGGAAGTGAGATTTTTGAGCATGTCACTGAGCTGGCTGTTGAAGATTACAGCAAGACGGTTATATTCTTCGGCGCAACGTCCATCATGGCTAAGCCGCTTTGTGAGTGATGGAATGCAACCAATGGGTCCGATCTCGAACATGATCACCTTTCTTGCTCCGAGACCATATAACCTCTACACAACCCACAAAAAAAATCATATGATAGCGACTGAGTTTCTTTCATTAAAGTCCTATTTTCTTGTAATGGATAGAGGTGAAATTTTTTTACTCACTTGCCACATGGATGAAACTTCGAGTTTATCAACTTTTTAACTTTTGACTTGAAGGTTTTCCATGAGGCCAATTAAAAATTCACCATCGTCTATTTTTAAGGTCATTAGGTTTAATTTTTATTTTAAAATAAAGGATGTACGTCTATTTGGTATTAGTCTGTGTCAAATTAATCAATTTTAAAAATACTTTTCGCACAAAATTTGTAAATAAGTGATTGTTTTGGTATTTCCCAACCAATTGTACTGGCACTCCTTGGGTGAGGCCTTATATTCTATGATTTTTTTGCTTTACTATTATATGTTAAACGAGATCCAAAGAATGAAATTAGCAGAATTTGAGGCTAGAGATGAATCCAAGAAAGAAATCTTTTTCTGAAAAGATAAGAAAAAAACAACTTAATTAGCCAAACTTTCTAAAAGTACTTGTCATTAAAAAAAATTCTCTTTGATAAACACTTTAAACTTGTTGAAAACTTGAGAAAAGTAGAACCGGCAGCAACTACTAGGTGCGCCCCTGAGTAATAAATCTAGCTATATAAATAAAACTCTCTGCAATTACTTTTCAAATAATCTAATTATGAAGAAACATAATAAATGTATGACCTGAAAAAACCTTTAATAAGAATTACTTGCCTGAAGTTGTTGAGAAAGAGTATGAATGAGAAGTTTAGCAAATGATTCAGGGGTATAGTGTTTGCTGGTCCCATAAAAATTTGGCTGTAAATAGTTGTTTACATAGTCATTGCTGCCTGTAGACACCAGAAACACAGACCTCGACAAATAACTCGAAAATTCCTCAGGGTCATCAAATTGTCGAACCAACTGTCGCTTTACCGTTCGCTCGAATAAATCAACTTGCTCCGAAAAATGCAGGCACTTCCCCTAACAAAAATATAAAACAAGATTCCACTTGAACGCAGTTCAGACTATGTGAACTATTTGAAATAGAGCAAAAATACTCTTACGTTACATTTTGGTTAAAAACTTTTTATACAAGCTTCTAGCTTTGGAAAATTTAAAGAATTGGATCTTATTGAACTCAAGAAACAGATTAAGAAGAGGCAACAATTATAACGAGGATGAATAAATGTTATGATGGACTTTTTGAAATGTTTGCAGGTGAAATAACAATATCTTTTGACATAAAAAAGCTAGTCTCGTACCTAATATCGGAGGAGAAAACCTCTTGGGTTCCTAAATGGGGCTTTACGTGGACTAATCACGTGATGCTTTTTGTCCACATAACATACATGGTGTCATTACATTATGTATTTTTTTGTAAAATTTTAAGGGAGGGGTATTTTTGAACCAAAATCTAACCAAGGGGTAATTTTTGCTCCATTTCGGATGGTTCGGGGGTATTTTTAACCCTTTTTTAAATTTTCGTTAGAAAGAGGGGTATTTTTGAGCCAAAAATTTAATTGAGATGTATTTCAAATAATTCTAGGATATTTTTGACCATATCTTTATTTTAGACGATGTGATAGTATATAAAACAAATGAAACAAAAAAAAGTAGTTGTAAACACAAAAGAATTGAGTAGTATATGGATCTTACAAGTAAGTTTCCGGTATAGGGTAAAATACCGCAGGATCCAGATGCATAATTTAAGCCAGTGAGTTTTACTGATCCTCTAAAACTCAAGTAAGGTGGAGAAAATGGCAATCCAAGAAACTCAGCAATAAAATCAGCAACAGTTTTCCCATTTGTAAATCTTCCAGTAGCTTTGCCTCCATAAAAATTATAACCATATGGTTTGAAATCAGCCTTAGCTAATGTTGGCAAAACATTATTATTTCCACTATCAAATATTGAATCACCAAATACATATAATGCTGGTGCTAGAGGAATTTCTGATTTTACTGACTCAACATACAACACTACTAGTATAATCACTGCTAAATACTTGAATTTTTCCATAACTATAATATAATATTGTTTGTAATAATAAAGTGAATTTGAGGAGATGACTAATGGGCTTTAAATAAGGAAGAATTGATGAAACGTGTGATAGTTATCTAGAGTTCGTTGTTACTTTATTCTCCTTTTTTAATAAGTTACGCAATCTTCACGTTTTCTTCCTTCCAAATTTGACTTGATATGGATGTTTAATTTGTCTCATTGCCCCGCTTTTCACATTTGCCTAGCTATACCAACAAAATTTTGCATAAATTACGTTACAGCTCAATTTATATGTGACTCTATTCAAATAATAGACTGGTGATTTACTTATATTGATTTGAGCAATACTCTCTTATTCAATTAGCTTTTCAGATTGAATTTAGGCCCAAAAATCATCCTTTAACATAGCATCAAAGTGAGGTTTATTTATATTTAAGATCCCGATCCACACTTTAGTTTGGGGTGAAGGGAGTATAAGAGTGGATTAGAGTCTTATATTTGAGATATTTGAGCTAACTTTTGGTGTTGAGTTAGATGTGATAATTATTTTTTTAAATATGAAATTTCTTAATCGAAAAGAAAGGTTTGAGTTGTCACCTTGTGAATATTTTAGAGAACTAAAATCTATGTTGATTGTGTGACTGGTCATGTTTTTCATGCACTTGATCAATTCAATCTTTGTTGTCGTTATGCAAACTTCCAAAATAAGCTTCTTTATATTAGCTTGAACCGTTTTATGTTTATCAAGACATTCACTTTCTTTGAGAATCTTCAGGTTAAATTAAGTGATAGTTTTTGAAAAATAAATAATTTGATAAATATTTGCAAAATTCTCTAAAACTATCAACGTTTTGCTAGTTTAGCATCCTCTTAATTATAATATTTCCTCTCCAAAAACTCCAGATGATTTAGCAAAAGGACACTTTGAAAACTTGAATTACAAAATGTGATCACTAAATTTCTACTTATTTTGCATGTTTCGCCAATTCTTTTTTCCTGTAATACATAAAGGTTTATTACTAGACTTTAATTAGCCTATTTTGCATTGAAATTTGTGATATTTCTACTTATTTTGCTTGTTTTGATTGTGTTTTTTTTTTCCCCTTTATTCTACTTTTGAATTTCGTCGTGGTCTATTATTGCACTTCTTGTTAGTTGTCATCCTATCTCAATTATTTTTCAGGTTCAACACACACATTCAACCAAATCTATATGTATGCTATATTAAAAGTGTGAAGGTCATTAGAAATATTATTACGTAAATTTTTTGCTCTTATTAAAATATATTTTTTTAGACAAAATCTCCTCATCACTTTTATTTAATTTATATATTTATAATATATTGACTTTTACAATATATGAAAAGAAGTGATAAAATAAAGAAAAATATTTTACAGTTGCTAAGGAAGATTCTAATTAGTGAAAAAATTTCTATATATAGGACCTTTATAAATAAATAGTTTATCAAAATTATTTTTGTAGGGAATTATTTATCTTTTCATAAATTCATAATTAAATTAAATTTTTCTTAATGTATGTTACTCCCTCTGTCCCATATTAACTGAATTTATAAGGTAATACACACATATTAAGAAAAATATTCAAAGACAAACTTTACATTATACTTTTCACTATTGCCCTTTATAAAATAATAAATATATATTGTAATTTATTTTCTAAAAAATGTAAAAGTTCAATAAATGAAAGGGCAAATATGGAAAAAGTTTCAAACATTCATCTTGAAAATGAAAAATTCAACTATTTTGAACTTTGAAAAAACTCTAAAAAAATTAATTTATTTGAGGCGGAGAGAATATCAAATAAGGTACGCACTTTCGTCATCTGCAAAATGCGTGCAATCCTCATCATCGTCCAAATAGAAGTCTTGTCTGAATCCAATGTTTTTCGAATTACTACACCTGTGTAAAAAAGTCCTAGATTATCAGTGGAGACAATGAAATCGCAGATCAAAGTCTGAAACAATTTGCAATTCTAAAACACAAGACACAAATATATTCCTCAAATTTCTTTTTCTTTTAAACTAGTCTCAATTTTTTTTTCTCTTCCTACTAGAGCAAAAAAAAAAGATGAATTGAGGTGTCTTGATAATTTTTTGGAGTTTTTTTTTTTTTCGAAAGGAACCATCTAACTTGGAATCATAAATACATGTGCAACATAACTAACTTACACAATTACCATTAGAACTACTATGTTTTAGCTAATTGTATATATTCTTTAGTAGATTTTTACGAGGCATGTACTAACTGATTATTAGTTACTCACGTATGGATTCGTTAAAGGCTTTTTAGACTTTATTTTGTTTAAAACGTATAATTATATCAATAAATCCTTCGGTTAGCTATGTCTCAATATATTTGTAGATTGTAGATAGACTTTGATATATGTTTTGTTGCTTATTAATTTACAAGTTAAATATGAATTGGCAATTGTCCGTATGGATCTTTGATGTCCGGTCCTTATCGGTTAAGAGCATGATCAATATAATTTTTTTAAATTTTATACTAAAATTAATGTTAAATTTGGAGTCGAATGACACTAGAACAATTAAATGGCTAGAAGATCACAGACTAAGTGAATATTTTCCTAGAAAATCTCATTTGATTTGATGAAGTCAATGCAGTGAAATAGAGAGTTAATTAATTTGCATAATTCATTTCAATTAAAGTCAAGTTAGACCATCCGTAAATCATAATAGTAAAATTAGACCATTTTCGTACATAACATCAACAAGTTAGTGACTATGAATAATTTTGAGTAAAAATTATAGGAAAAAACTTATATAGATAAATTATATTAAGAATTTTTTTTTATAGTAGTGGGCATAATACAGTATATATTAAATATAAAATTGAAATTATTTTTTTTAATCTTGTGGTGTAATCAGTATGATATTTGGTATGACTTATAGATTTTTTGATATTTAGAATGGTATTTGATGTTTTAAAAATAAATATCTAAATACCGTATATCATACAAAAATAATATATATATGTATATATGTATATATATGTAAGTATGTATATATATGTATGTATGTATGTATGTATGTGTGTGTGTGTGTGTCTCTCTCTTAAATTTTAAATTATTTTAAATATATATAGAGTTTATGAAAGAGCCCTGACAGTCCAATTCACACTCCCATTATTGACCATGTTGAAGAAAGTTTTGAGAAAAAAAATTGAAAGCATTGATTAACTTTTGTATTATTTATTGTCCACAACTTGAAAATACTTATAATGTTCGATAACTTAATTGATTAGCTTGAGTCATTTTTAATATTATTAAAGTTATACCTCTTTATTATATGAATATATTAATTTGAAGTTAAATTAATTATGGTTACCGAACAATCATCTGTAAAATACTGAAATTGAAATTAGAAATATCAAACTATACCGAGCTAATTAGGTGTGGTGATGGTATCACATTTTTAGCTACCGAAAATCAAAATTACCACACCGAACTTTTAAATACCATACCATACTGTACCATGTCCATCCCTAAAAAATTATCATATATTGTAATAACAATTATTTTCGCTAAACACTTATTTATAATATAGTTATAATACATATGACAGGAATTTATTTATAAGATATATATAATATAAGTTTTTTATTAATGCATAATACATTTATCACGTACTTTAATACATACTATGTCAATTTCTTATCAAACAAGTACAAAAAATATTTTTAAACACTTATAAATATTTATATTTCATGCATAATTCACTTTTAATATAAATATAGATTTATCATAATATTATTAGATATAAAAGATACTACCTTTGTTTAAAAAAGAATGACTTACTTACTTTTTTAATCTTAAAAATAAATATTTTTTTAATAAAAATTTAATATTAATTTTTTATATGATATATTTAAAATTATAAAATTAAATTTTTTTAAATATATTTTTAATATAATTTTAATTTAAGATTATAAAATTAATTTTTTTTAAAATTAAAAATCTAGGATGAACGTATTATTTTTAACTTATAAGTGAAAACATATAAGCTGTGATGGTCAATAACTAAAATGGGATGGGGGGACAAAATTAACCTTTTCACAAATTAGAGAGAAACTTCAACAATGTCCCCGTACATATACCAAGGAAAAAAAATAAACAAATCCAAAACATTCAGTCTCCATTCTTGGCTTCTGTCTTTTCTCCAACGCCATCATACATTCTATCGCTTTTTCTCTCTCCGTAATTTCGAGGTTCGCCATTCTTAATTACTTCTTTGATCTTTTTGCTTTGTGTGCCCTCAAATGGATGTTGTCTGAATTGTTTGATAAACCGATATATCTGCGTTAAAGTTTTGTTTGACTCAACAATGGATTAATCTGTATTTCCATTACCCAATTCTTGTTGCCTGTTTTCCTTATGATTGTGACCATTTAGCTTCTTCAGTTGATCATTTGTTGTTACTTGCTTACTACGATTGTGTGAATGAACCCCTTGATGCCCATTAACACAATCGGAGGACAAAAAGGTATCTTTTCTCTAATCAATGGATTTTTTATTCAAGTTTTAGAAATCGTATCTACCTCCTTTAGTATTTCTTGTTTCAACTTCTGATTGAAGTTACGGTAGAAGCTCAGCAGTTCAGCCGAACCCAATACTTTTGCTTGAACAGTATATTGTGCGAAGAGATTCATTAAATATGTATACCGCCTCAATTAGGTGTTGTGCAGGGGCTTATGTTTTTTTCTCTGCGTTTCACAATTGCATAAAAGGAGATCACATTCAACTACTGTATTGTGCACTCTGAATTCTGGAATAAGAGGGTCCAAGTGGTGTTGAATGAATATTGAAAATTCATATTGCCAAAAGAGTGGTTTGGAGTTAAGGTGTGTATCTCTTCGAAAACTGCTAGTTTGGAAGTATTATGTGTCTTCTAAATCATTTCATTGGTCTGTATCTCTTCAAGAGCTGCAACTTTGGAAGTATTGTCTGTCTTCTAAAGTAATCCATCCGTCAGTATCACATCTTGCCGTGCGTGGGTTTAGGGTTAGTAGTGCCTGTCGTAGTACTAGTTGTGCACTTGTAGTGTTTTTAGATTATCACATTATTTTACTGTTGTTATTGCCTCTTTCTTTCTTGTGGACTGTATACTGCTTCTATAATTAGCAATTCTGCTTTCTTCTCCTTTTACTTGGATTTGATGTGCTTGAGCCGCGGGTCTTTTGGAAATAACTTCTCTATCTCTTTGAGGTAGTGGTAAGGTCTGAGTACATCCTACCTCTCCCGATCCTACTTAGTGGATTTTACTGAGTATGTTGTTGTTGTTTTTGATAGTTTAATTTTCTTTGCTGTTACAGGTGTCGCGGACATCACTTTACTTTCTTAAGGCCTTGATCCAGAAAGGGCATTCACTCATTCGGGGTTTCCTGAAGAGAGCGGGTGCCCAATTGGCTCGCTTCTTCATTTGCTCACTGAAAGCCTTTTGTCAGTTCTATTTAGTTGCCCCAAGTTCCAATCACCATAATTTTTGCTTCCAGTACTGGGAAATAGAGCGAGTTGAAGTTTGTCAATGACACTGGAAAAGGTTTTTGAGGTACTATCATAGGTTGAAAGAGATATAATGGGTGCAGTTTGTTGCTGCTTGCGAGACGAATGTGAAGATTTTGCCAACCCAAACAGTTCAATGTATAGGAATTGTATATGCCTTCAAACTCTTGTTCAGAACTTCTTGCATGTGGTATGCTTTTCGATGGAACTTTTGATAATTACCTTATAGTTCCTTCTTTTTGAACACATTGCTTCTGCTTACACAGTTATATATCAATCGGTAGTACCAATCATTAACTAACATTTCCACCTGAAGTAATTAGGGAGTTTCATATTGAATTTATTACTGGTACTTTGTCATGGGACAATATTCAGTTGTTAGTGGCACTTGTTTTATGAACCGATAGCATCAGTAGTTTCCAGGTACAAAATGATACTTGAGTATTTTAAACGATGAGACTCAAACTCATTTTCTTCTTAGATCTGTTTAAATAGGAATGCTCATATTTGCAACGTGTAGTTAGTTAACTCTGCCGTTGCTTAGCACTCAGTTGTAGTATTGTTGGCTGTTTCTTTTACTTGAAAAGTTAAGCTCGTTTCTTGCATTGTACTGAATCACTTGAGGCATACTGTGTTTGCTGAAGAAATTGAAACAAGAGGAGGGACCGATTTCAGGCTCTGGAAAACAGTCAATTGTTAGATTCCGTATGCTAGCGGATCCTGTCCGTGGGATTCCTCCTTTGCATTGCAAATAGGTTTTCTCTGCCTTCTATCAAACGATGAAACAACTTTACTAGTTCAGTAAGGGTCACCATTTCAAGTTAGCGTTTCCTCAAATGATTCAAATGTCTTTTAAATCGTTTTTCCCAAAGTTAGTCAAACATTTTTAGTGAAATTGTTGATAACTGCATGTCAGCAGACATTTCAAGTTGCTAATACCTTCTTGAAATGAAAATAGGAACCTCTTACCCGTTCTTTGGAAATTTGTAAAGGCTTTTTTGGTAGTCTTTTTAAATTATGTTTTCTTAATTTCTTTCAAAAGTTTAGTGGCAATTCTGTTTTCAAAAGAATTTTGACTTGATTGTAGAAATACTTAGAGCATTTAAAGTGTTTTTTTCAAAAGAAGTAAAATCATGACACATAATATTTGGAATCTCTGGTTTTGGTCGATGTCCAATAGTCCGGCAAAAAATAGTGGAGAGATGAAGTACACATTTTATGATTGATCAATTAAGGAACTAAATATTAAATCTTTTGAGAGTATCCAGTAGCTGAACTTATCTGCAGAATCTGTTTAGGTATATTTTTCACAAAATATTATCTTTGGGTATAGTCTTGTATTTTGATCATAATCAGCTTCATATCAAGACCTTTATCATTAACTAAATAGGAGCTGATAATATTTACTCTCCTTTATTTGCCATAGAATTTACATATCTTCATTTTCTTATCTTGCAGTATGCATCACTTTTCCATAGAGGAGAAAGACATGTCATTCCTTCATCCGATCAAGGTGCAGCATCTTTGAGTTCTACAGCATCTCTTGATGACTCACTATCTGATATGTACCGTTCTCCTCCGAGACCCATGCCTTACGATGCTGATCCAAGATATTTCCGCTTGCAACAAGATGGACAAGTGTCAAGAATGGAGAAAGGCTCAAGCCACTCACATGAGGAAACTGAACCGCTGCAAAGAAGTTTTGATGACCCTGAATCATTAAGTGATGTAAAAAAATGGAGTCAGCCAACATTTGAAGAAGGATCAAAAGAATACAATAAATCTTCTGTGGAATTCTCAACCACTAAAATGACTTCTGTTGATGCTCATATCTATTATTATTCAGAAGATGAAGATGTCTGCCCAACATGTCTTGAAGGTAAATTTTTTATAGCCTTATGTTCTACTTCATTGGATGTAACGAAGTAGTCTATGCATGCTGTCTGCAGAAAGCCCTATAGAAAGTCTTCTTCTATTCTCCTTGACCTTCCCTCTGGTAGCATAATTTAGACATTAGTTTATCTAGTGGACAATGGAAAGCTAAACTACCCTAGTCACTATTACAGTTTTTTGTTTTTTTCCATCTAAAATCAATGGTGTAGTATCAGAGTAATCGGTTATGGGTCCAAGTGGTAAAAAATAAACACTCAACTGGTGAACAACATTATATGATAGATAGTTCTGGGGCAGTATATCATTCACATACTTATTGGCTTACATTGGATGGTTTCTGGGCATTATTTAGCGAAGTTCAAGGTATCTTTTGGATACTAGTGTTCATGATCCTGTAATCTTACCTTGTCAATTCAATAGTTGACCCTGGTATTCTCTCTCTTTCAGAATATACAGAGGAAAACCCAAAAATAATAACAAAATGCTCTCACCATTTCCACCTGAGTTGTATATATGAGTGGATGGAAAGAAGTGACAGCTGTCCAGTTTGTGGCAAGGTAATTGTGATATTATTTATATTTTTATGTGCCATTGCCATCTTCTCTTTTTTTTTTTAATGCTTGATTTGGTGTTATGGTTGAGCCTATTCCTATGGTTTTTGCTATACTCAACACAGGTCCCAGGCTTCCTAACAGGTCCCAGGCTTTCTGAGGGAACTGTCTGCATATTTTTTTTTTCTACATTGTCCTCTCTGCCTAAGTGATAATGAATATAGCTGTTATAGCCTGTCAATATAGACTCTAATCCTCCCTACACTGCTTATCTTTAGAATGTGGATCCATAATAAGGAGGCAGTTCCAGGAATCTTCTTGGTGTAAAGATAAAATTATATTCTTATAGATTAAAGAGAACATCTAAATTTCTTGACTTTTGAATCCGTTATGGTGCCAATGTTTAGTTTTGTTATGCAGTTATACATGTGGAATAGTGGAATTGAGGAAGTTTTTAAGTTTTGGGAATTTGTATCTACTAGAAGTTGATCAGACCGATGAAGAATGATGCCAATAGCCAGAGCAACAAAAAGTTAATGATTAATGAGGAGAGATTATTGGAAAGGAGATGTCACATGCAACTTTCTTTGGGAAAGTTGTTTGATTACAAGTTCTGTGAGAAAACAAAAGATCTGTTTCTTCTTAGTAAGAGAATTGTCACTGGTAAGCATCTAGAAGATACTTAGAAGAGCATCAAGGACTAAAAGTTGTATAGGCTTGCTGGAGAGATGAAGGCCCATGATTTATATCAAGTAAAGTGCCTCAGCGACATGTATGGAGAAATATTGGTAGAAGAGGCATTCATTAAATAGAGATGGCAGGCATACTTCAATAAGCTTTTGAATGAGGAGGGAGACATGGATATTTTGCTTGGGGAGTTGGATCTTATACGAGATTCGTAGGGATTTTGGGTATTGTAGGTGCATTAAGTCTGTGGAGGGGCAACTCAGAGGATGAGGAGGGGGAGACAACAAGGCTAGATGAGATTTCGTCGGAATTTTGGAAGAACGTAGGCGAAGTAGGTTTGGAGTGGCTAACTGGGCTTTTTGATGTCATTTTTAAGATGGCTAGAATGCCAAAGGAGTGCATATGGAGTGCAATGATTCCATTGTATGTAAAAAAAAAGGGTGATAGTTAAAATTTCAACAACTATAGGGTTATTAAGCTACTATGTCACAGTGAAAATTTAGGAGAGGGTGGTTGAGATGAGGATGATAAGGGGTTTGTCCATCTCCAAGAACCAATCTGGATTCATGCCTGGGCTATCAACTATAGAAGTCATTCATCTTGTAAAAAGATTGGTGGAACAATATAGGGATAAGAAGAGACTTAAATATGGTGTTCATTAACCTCAAATATGCATGTGATAAAGTTCTTAGGAGGTTATATGGAGATGTTTGGAGTCTAGAGGTGTATCTATGGCTTATATTAGGGCCATTAGGGATATGTATGATAGAGCCAAACTCCGGGAAGAATAATAGGGGTGACTTAGAATGCTTTCTAGTCATGATGGGGTTATATTAGGGATGAAAGATGAAGATAGCGGAGATAAGGATGCTTAGATGAATATGTGGGCATAATAGGAAAGATAAGATTAGGAACGAGGTTATAGAGACAAGGTGGGAGTGGCCGTCGTGACCGATAAGATGAGGAAAACGATACTGAGATAGTCCGGTCATGTGAAAAGGAGCACAAATGCGTCAGTGAGGAGGTGTGGTGGGATGTTGACTATAGTAGGTTTTAGGAGTGACAGAGACAGGTCAAAGAAGAACTAGGGGAGGTGATTAGACATAGCATTGTACATCTTCAACTTATTGAGGACAAAATCTTAGAAAGGTTTGGAGGTCGAGGATAAGGATAGAGAGATAAAAATTAGTCGAGCATTGTAGTATTAGTATTATTTTATTCTCCTTATTTTTGCTATTACCTGGTATTTCACTTGTTTTGTTTATCTTGTTATGCTGCTGGGTTTTTTTTTCTTTATATTACTTTTGTTTTGAAGCAGGGGTTTATTAGAAACAACTTCTCTATCCCACAAAAGCAGGGGTAAGGTTTACATACATCCTAGGATTCTTAGGCCTCACTTGTGGAATTTCAGTGGGTGTGATGTTATTGCAAGCATCAAGAAGATGCAGAACAAAAGTTACATTACAGCTTGATGGTGTCTGCTCATCTACAAAAACTAATCTATAGCTGGGAATCCAAATAATTTCACAGTAGATAAATTCAGTAGGCATTTGGCTTTAATTAATTCAGTAGGCATTTGGCTTTAATTATATTAAGACAAGGAGTTGAGATCCCATCAAAATATCTAGGATTTTTTCCGTTCCAGATGCACCCAAAAACAGAAGCAGGCACATTTACAAAAACTTATTTAATAGTTTTTCCTACTCTCCATGAACACCAGCAGTCATATGCTTCAAAAAATAGAGAAAAACATACTTCATATATCAGCTGCTACCCTTCAATGCAGACCTAGTTGCTTAACATTTTTCGACTCCAGCTGGGACATGTAAAACCTATTCACTGTTTGAAACTCCTATCAAGATTGTCATGGGTGAAGCGTGCTTCATAAAAGGTATCCAGCAAAACAGACATCTTAGTAGGTAGTTTGATTCTCCAAATCAATTCCAATGCGAATTTTCTATATATTCCTTATTGTAATTTGGAGCATAAATGTGCATATGCTTCCTTTGCACAAAATGCCTGATTGTTAGAATTTCCCCATACCTACTCATCCTGTCTCTGAGTATTGATAGTAGTCCCTCCAGTTTGGCATACAGTTCCATTAATGCATTCAATTCCCATTCTTGGAAATTCTCCAGAACTGAAAGTCCCTTGGGTTATTCTGCCAATATTGCCATGTATGCTCTATAGAGAAATCTGGATTAGATGCCAGTTGATAGGGAAGTGAAAATTCACTTTCCATAGTCAATGATCGCAACCACTTGTCCATCCAAAATTTTATTATGCTCCATTCCTTACTTCGAGTTTCGAGTTAAGTTGAAACTCATCCCACAATTTTGAAATATGTTTCCAAGGACTTGTGCCATACGGTAATCTGCTCTGCTTTGTGTACCAATTGTTCAACACTCCATATTTTGCTTTGATCACTGCTTTCCACAACCATGGATTTTTCATGTACTTCCAATGCCATTTCATTAGCATACTTTTGTTATGTACTGCCTGATCTGTTGTATCCAGATCGCCGTGCTCCTTTTGTGGGATGACTCTTGGCATTTGATCAGATGAAATTTGTGATTCAGGCTAGTGTTATCAAAAGCAAAAAAACACAAAAAAGCTGTAAGATGTCTTGGGGCTTTAAGCACAAATAAAGCATGAACTTTAATAAAAAAGGTGCAAATGGAGAAAAATACAAATATATATGTTTAGTCTAAGACTAATAATTATAAGGACAAATAACAAATATATATATATATATATACTTTTTTTATGACAAGGAAAACTTGCAACCGCTATCCTTTTGGTGCGCATAGGATAAAATCCTTGTCCCTATGTATAGACGACAAAATTGAATTTTTTAAACAATAAAGTGAAATATCAATTGTTTAGTGTAGCCTCTTCAGAAAATGCTCATTGGCAAGGTAAAGTATGTCTTAGTGCCTTGATGACGACACTAAAGTGCACATTAAGTGAGGCGAAGCTCTCAACATATTTTGAGCCTCACTTCTGGGTTTAAGCATGCCTTTGACAACACTGATTCTATCCATTTCCCTCTCCAAGAAATTCACATCTTAGCTCTGTACTTTGATTGGTATTGGAAAAAGGAACATGAAGTATGTTGGAATGCTGCCCAGCACTCTATTAATGAGTGTTAATTTGCCCCCCAAAAGAGATGTACTGTATTTTTCAAGATGTCTTATCTTTTCTCAAACTTCACTATAGTCCTATTCCAGATTTCCGGTGACTTGCATTTGGCACCTGGTGGAAGGCCCAGATATGTTACTGGGAAGGAGCTCAGATTGCAGCACAGTATTTGAGATAGACCCTCCAGTTCAGGGACTACATTAACTGGGTGTATCGTGCTTTTTAACATGTTCATAATTAGTTTTGATGAGGCTTCAAAGATTACAAGTATGGGACTCAAGTACATTACTTGTAATCTTTCAGCTTTACACAGTATGAGAGTCTCATCTGCATATTGCAGATGAGAAACTGTGACAGAATTCCCAGCATCATTTCTAACTTTAAAGCTTCCAACCAATGTAGTTGATTGGCTTTCTTAATCATTTTACTGAGTCCCTCCATAGCTAAAATAGGTAGGAATAAGGAGAGGGAATCTCCTTGCTGTGATGTACTTAAGAGAGAGAAAGCCTACATGTCCACCATTTCTTAGGACAGAGTATTTAACAGTGGAACACGGAATTTGATCCAACTAAGCCATCCTTCTCCAAATCCCTTTTTCCTCAGAATAATGAAAAGATATATCCCGTTCAGCTGATCAAAGCTCCAATGTCCTGAATAAAAGGCCAGACTGTTCAGATTCCAACTTCCAATCAAGACCTCATTAGCTAACAAGGCTGCATCAGTAATCTACCTTGATTTGATAAATGCTCTAATGACCTGAAACCAGTTTCTGTTTCACTCTAAAATTTTTTAAGGCAATCTTATATACACCATTGGCTTCTAATCTCAACTCCACAACCCTTTCCTCTTGGGAATTGGAGTTATGAATGATGCATTGCATGATCTGACCATGTTTCTTCATTGATTGTTTTGGTAATTAAACTGATTTATTACCATTATGAGCATTACAAACTAAGAGGAGAAACAGTCTGGACAAACTCCCAGAACTGTAATCATCAAAAACACTAGTGTCCTCTACCCCATCCCACTATTTAGTCTTGCCTATACAAGAAGTATCTCGTGGTAATTAGATAGGATACTAATCTAACTTCTACAACTTCACAGCCAACCTCACCTTCATTCTCCCTTTGGTATGGACCTTTTGGATAATCTTCTTGATTAGAACATCACAACTTCTATTCTTCTTCTGAAATATCCTATGGTTCCTCTCCTGCCAGATGTAGTGTACACTAGCTACTGATCCTAAATATTTCAGCTTCTGGTAATTTTCCTTTGTAATTAACTTGTGCCCATCTTTGTTCCTCAGTTCACCCTGAAGCCTGCTTCTGGATAGTTTGCCACCTTAAGACCTTCTCCCATACCTGACCTGAGTATGGACAACTGAAGAACAAGTGTTCAATGTTCTCAATCCCATCATCACACAAAACACACATGACGTTACCCACATTGGCCCATGCAAGTAATCTTTCCTTTGTTAGGAGTCTTACATGTAATGTTAAGTATAGGATAAAAATCCATTTTGGGAAAGCAATATTATCGCACTGCAGTTTTCTCCAAGTTACTTTTTGATATTCCCCTCTCAGCAATTGACACACTTGTTTAATTGAGAACTTCTCCATTTGCATTACTGTAGCTTCAGGCCAGCCTGCATCCTCAAGGTATTTATGTGCTTGTAGGGTCTTTTTCACCATCCATGAGGCTTGAGTTGCTTGGATATTCCATACTGTGCCTTCTTTCCCATAGTACATGTGCGCCCACTGTCATAGCCTATCCTCCTCCCTGCTAAAATTCCACAAGATCTTACAGATGGCTGCCATGTTCCATTCCTGAATGCTCAAGATGTTTAAGCCTCCTGTAGTCTGTGGTCTAAATAGTTGATCCCAAGCAGTCAATGCTTTCTTTGATGTATATGCACCTCCTCGACAATAGAAAGCTTCTACATAGCCCTTCAATGCATCTGATGACTTTCTTAGGCAGAATAAATACCTACGGCTGAAACACTTGAACAGAAAACAACACACTCTTGATTAATGGAAGTGCTGAAGAGCAACCATAATATCATGT
>JAOTQJ010000049.1:10430830-10445449 GCA_025642045.1 Solanum sejunctum
CTCTGGATGATGGCCCCCAGATACTTAAACTTATCCCTCTTGGGGATAGGTTGAGTGGCAAGCCTCACCTCAAAGTTAGCTTCCTCCCTCTCAACCCTGAATTTGCACTCCAGGTATTCAGTTTTGGTCCTGCTCAATTTGAATCCATTGGACTCCAAGACGTGTCTCCAGGACTCCAACCTTTCATTAACTTTCGTCCGGGACTCATCAATCAGTTAGTTTTAATTTAAAATCATAAAATTGAAAAAGATTTCTTCTTTTCTTAAATTTTGCGTCAAGTCAAACTAATTTTTTTTTTAAATAAAGAAGTACCATATCTTTTGAATAGATCCAACTTGTCTTCATTTTCTTTCTCTATTTTCTCAAGTTGTTACTTGGATTGAAGGCCCGTGGCATGTGAAAACAATTAATGGCCAAAATTTTCATTTATTCGATCAAGATTCTAATCATGATTTAGAGAATTAATAATGTCATAATCATAGCAATGTATTGTTATCTAGTGCAAGATAGAGTAAAAATATCATTTAAGGGTTTTTTTTGTCCGATGTTTGAAGCCCGTGAAGTCCTGATTAAATTTGGATCGCGCTCTGCAGGGCTCATTAGAGAGTGGTGCTCCTAATAAATTTATTTTTCACACCAGGCTCGAACTCAAGATCTCTAATTAAGAGTGAAGCAGCATATCACTGCATCACAACCCATGTTGGTCATTTAAAAAGTTATTCATACAGAATTTTTGAGTGATTAATAGTGTAATTTGTCTTAAACGATTTGTTTTTTTCCTTCACACGATGATGTATTATAAAGTCAAACTTTTCTTCCAATTATTTCCATTGTTTTCTTTTGAGTAAAGTGCACACCATTCATCTTTACAAGTTTTGCTGTTGCTTTTGTTATCTCCATTCCATACTCTGGCTGTCATGCTGACATTGCCAAACAAATTTTAAACATAAATATCTGTCTTTTTTATTTCATGAGCTGAATTAATTTCTAGTCAACAGATAAAGTTGGCCTTCTTAATTCTTTTAGCCATTATTTTAGTTGGACGTTACTGGAACTAGAAAATAATGCCTTATCGGCATTCCATTTCCGGTATAATGCCATCATTATTTTGAACCCCTGTTTGGATGGTGATTCGCCATGGTTCATAATATACGGTGTTGTATAGTATGGTATAGTGCTGTATATTATAATATTTGGATAGACTGTATAATTTGTTATTGTTTAGTTATTATTTTGTTATTTGATTTAATTGTATGATACTGTATCGTAATTGATAAATTTACAAAAATATCCTTAATTATCATATATTATAAACATTAAATTTATCAATATTTAAATTTTTTTTAATAAATACATAGAATCAAATAAGAAAATATCTCCAATCAGTACAAACAATAGAAGAAAGAAAAAAAAGCAAGAACATACAAAAAAAATGAATCTAAAAAATATAGACTGAAACATGGGAGCGAGAGAAGATTGAGGTAGAAGAAAAGTTCCAAAAGTTGAGGCAACAAATATATCATGTAAAATTTAATAAAGAATAAAGAAAAAATTAGGATTATACAAAATGAATTAAGGATATAATTGAAAAAAAAAAAGTACACCATGAAATACCATTAAATTGATGAGTCCAAAAAGTAGGAATTTCTATGATTACAAAACCATAAAACCGAATTATATCAAAACAATCAAAACAAATATGGTTCTTTAAAATGTGATAGTAAAAGACAGTATTTCTCGATTTAGGGCAATTAAACTAGATTAATGGAAATTGTACACGGAATGAAAGAAGTAAAGAGACAAGAAGGTAGTTGGATGAAAACAATCGTTGGCGTTTTCAGATGGCAAGTCAAGATGTTAATTTTCAAAGAATGATTCTTGCATTTTAAGAAAATAATGAAGGCATCGCCATTTCACATTGGGGAAGTCTTTTAGTCAATAATGCCTTGTCATTATCACGACAGTGATTCATTTTATGTGCCATTTTTTTTTTTTGATCTATTTAAAAAAAAAAAATTATTTACTTTAATTAAAAATAATTTAATTTTAAATTTTTTTTTCACCTTTAATGAAATGATTCTCAAACATATAAATATCTCAGAATAATTTTAAACTATAAATTTCAAAAAAAAAAAATTGAATAATTTTAAATTATAAATTTCAAAAAAAAAATTCTTAAACACTGTGTCAAGTCAAAGATGTCACATAAATTGGTATGAATGAAGTACTTGATTCTTCTATACCATAAACGAATGTCCTATTAAGATAGGGTAAGGGTATTCTTTTCTTCTGCAATTAAAATCATACAGATTACAAAGAAAAAAGGAGATTCTTCTCCAAGCAAGAATAATCTTTTCAGTTTTAATTTTGCAGCTAGTTCACTGTTGCAGATGGCTTGACCATAGTGAATAAGGTATCCCAATTGTTTTTTCCACTCAAAATCTCGCATCTTTCACCTATACTCTTATCTCTCTTTTCAATCCCCGTTTTCCTTTTCAAGTTGAGTTAATATTTAACTATGAAATCGCTTCAAACAAAATTACTTAACTTTAATTATTAATTTAAAGTTATTTAATTATAAATTTTTTTTTTATAAAATCACTCAATTTTTATTTTTAATTTAAAAATTATTCAATTATTAATATTTTATTTTCAAAATCACTCAACCTATTAATTATTTTTTCATTTCCAATTAATATTTTTAAAATTAAAAATATATCCATTTAAACCATTTAATAATCTGCCCCACTTGACTCGACCATGGATCCAATTAAACCATTATTTCCCTAAATCACTCTCTTCTCCGATTTTTCTCCTCTTCTGTGTTTTCTTAATTTTTATATTTTTACTATCTCAGTTTAGAAGAGGTTGAGTGGAACAGAAGAGGTTGAAATTGAGATCGTTAATAATTTTTTGCCCTTTATAAATTTTAATAATTCTTCCAAGTTTTCAAATTAAAAAGTAATAAGCTTTCACCATAAATTCTAGGATCGTTCGAATTAAATGCTTGTTACTAAATGACCTTACCAAACTTTACTTTTATCAGAAGAGATTGAAATTTAGAAAGTGAAAAAAAAAATGGAGAATGAGAGAAAGATCGAAGAAGATAATAATCTAGGGAAACAAGGGCAGTGAATCTATATTGCAACATTCATCCCGTAATATAAAGTCATTTTCTATTTTATCCCGTAATATAAAGTCATTTTTTACTTTACATAATTATTAAAAAATTATTAATACATTAATACATTTTACTTATCATTTTATCCTTTATTTATATCAATGTATATTAAATTAAGTTAGAAAAAATTATTAATACACTAATTAATGATGATGATAAAATAGAAAAAAAATAATTAATTCTATCCTGATTTAATAATTACCCTTATAATATGGGACAAATATTTATAGAAAGATGCTCTTATAATATGAGATGAAGAGAGTATATTTTAAGCGGGTCGAGTCATAAAATTTTTAAAATATTGATTTAAAATAAAAATTGATTAAATAGTTGAGTGACTTTGAGAGTAAAACATTGATAGTTAAATAATTTTTGAGATAAAAATCTAAGCTAAGTAATTTTGAAGTTATAAATGAAAGAAAAGTGACTATCTATGAAAAAAGTTCATAGTTAAGTGACTATCTGTCATACTCCCTTCGTTCAACTTTACTTAATCCCTATTTACTTAATACAGGAATTAAGAAGTAGTAAATGACATAGTAATTTTATCAAATTACCCTTTGAATATAATAAATATGATGTTTTGAAAAATATAATAGGGAAATGATTATGATTAATAGTAAAATTAAATAAGGAATTAAGTATAAAATTGTCTCTTAATTTTATAAAGTAGATAAATATTATTAACATCTTAAAATAATATAACAGACAAGTAAAAATGGAGAGAGGGAATATTAACTCTTTTCAAGTTCCAATCCCCTGTCAATAGACATAGAATAATTACAAGTGCTGTTATTTTTCAATAGAGCATCAGAGTCTCTTCCTCTTCAACATTCTTTAGAAAAAAACCAACATTTTGGAAACACAGATAAACACAAACAAAGGGACAATAAACCACACATACAAAAATGATGATGTTGCTTCTCAACAATATTTTCCTTTTTGCAATTTGTTTATCTCAAGTTTAAGTACACTCTTATGTATTTTAAATTTTAAATTCAAAAAAATTTCCTATATAATCAAGAAATCAGTTAGCGGCTTGAGTTAAAAGAAAGAAAAGGATTGTTTTTTTCTGTTTGACTAAACAATTAAGAAGAAGGCGGCACCGTTTAGGGAGTGTTTGGTAGGAGGAATTGGGAAGATAATTCATGGATTATTTATATGGTATTAGATAATATTATATTTAGTAGGATTTTTGCGTTTATGTATAACTAATTCATAATACATTATATATGGTATTAGCTAATATCTTTTATTTGGTAGTATTAGCTAATATCATGGATTAATTATACAAAGACAAAAATATCCCTTAAGTTTTTTTTTTTTACTTTTCTTTATATTCTTAATTTTATGTTTTATATTTGTAGTTTAGTACTAGTAAATGCATTTAAATAAATTAGCTTACAAATTTTATTTATTTTTGGATTCACATTTTTATAATATAAAAACAAATAAAATTATCATGTCAAATTTTTATATTTTATTTATTTGTGGTTTCATATTTACATAATAGACAAAAAAATATTTTGCCATGTCAATCTTTTTTTTAATAATTAATTTAATTGAGTGATTTTTTTGATACAAAACAAAGTCCGATGATATTAGATATATTCTCAAAGTTTGTAAAATATAAATACTATATTAAAACTACCAACTTTTAAATTGTTATGTGTAAATATAGATTATTGATTTTATAATTGTTTAACATCTTTTCAATTTTAATAATAGATGGTTTATCTTTATTAAATTAAAAATTGACATTTTATTAGTGATGAGTTTATTAACATTACAAGTATTTACTCTCAAATAATTCAAGTGAGCAAATAACAAACATGATCGATAAAATTATTGTTCTCTTAACTAGTTAGAAGCCACAAAAAAATAATTTACTTTAATCTAGTTTCATGAAATAGAAAATTCCAAAATATTTGAAGGGTATAATTGAAAAGAAGTTTTTTTTGTATAGTTTTAAACTAAGCATAAGATTAGATGGGAAACATGAACCAAACACTTGATAAAAAATAATTTCTGCACTGCTAATTCCTGCGTTGCTAATCTCTACGTTATTCATTTTTGTACCAAACGACCCCTTAGTGATCACAATTGAACAATTTTTAATAAATTAAGTTTCATTTTAGAAAAAATAGAATAATAATAAATACTCCTACGTTCCTTTTTAATTGTCACAATTTCTTTTTGAGATTCGAACAATATAACTTTAAGTAACATTTTAAGATATTCGTTTTTAATCTTATTGATATGAAAAGAATTACAGCTTATTTGAATATCTAATTTTTTTAATCTTAATGTTAAATTAGTATAATCTAATTTAACTTTAAAAGTTAGTGAAATTTGACCGTAAAAAAAAATAACATGACAATTTTTTTTTTTAAAAAAAGAAACATTGCATTGTGGATTCTAATTATACTATTTTCTCAATAAGCCTATAATTGAATAACCTTGTAGTCGAATAAGACTGCAATTTGATAATCTTGCAACCAAATAAGCTTGTACAGTGGTTTTGGTTATTGTATAAGTAAGAAGTTAATTTGAATTATTTGTACATTAGTTTGAAGTTGAATAATATATTGCCCACTCCATTCTTTTATATTTTGTTATAATTTTTTTTGAAAGCCAAACAATATAAACGGTAACTCAAATAGAATAAGAATTAACAAAAAAATAGGTACAATTTGATTCAAAAATAAAATTTGGACAAAAATATCCTACGTAATATGTGAGAGCTTATAATATAAGTCTAAATCTATGAATCATTTTGTCATGATTTATATTTCAGTATAATGGTACTTATCTTAATCGATTAGAATAAGTGTTCTAAGACATTGACAATACTAGTAAAAGCAAAAATAAAGAGAAAATAAAGTAGAATAACTCGAATAAGCTAAATAAATGGATGAGTAAGTCACAACTCTAGACACTTTCAAAATCTGGTGTTACATGTATAAACTTTTAAATTTGACTTCAAATTAGAAAGAAATACATGTCTCAATACCTTTGTGTCTCAAATAGAAGAAGAACATCGCAAAGTGACAAGCAACTACCTCTCAGACTTCCATCAAATGCTTCTATTTGAAAATAGGGATAAAGCAATTAACAAGGTCCAAGATCACAACCCATACAAGTATAGAAACAAGGTAAATGCCAAATAATACGATACCTAACACGCAGTCTTATTTACTCTAAATAAAGTTATACAAAACTCAATTACTCTATCACACTCCATTCGAACCGTTATAACTACAACCCACAGGAGATTATTAGTCCAACCTCCATGCGAACCTTTATAACTACAACCCACATGAGATCATCTGCCCAACCTCAAATACAGTAAAGATTTAAATTTCTTAAGGACAATAATAAATTTTATGAATTTGAATATTCTTTTTATATTTGTATTATTTTTGATTTAGTATTTTTGATATAGGAGATAACAAACAATTTAATTTGATTTTTCACTCAAGTGTAATCTTCTTTGAAGAAAGAGAGAGGTGATGGGTGTTGAGATGTTATACTCAATTCCCAAGGAATCGTTGCTTCAAGATTCAGAAAGGCCAAGAGATACACTGACAATGTACCTTATCTTCATCTTTTCATTACTATATACCAACAACCAATTGCTTAGAAAGCACCCCATATTTCTCAACTAATTATTCCAAATACTACCACTAAATTCTGTTAGACTTTAATGTATCATCTTATTGATTCTACATGTCCTATAAGTTGCAAACCAACTTACATATTGATGACTGTCTATACAGACAAATTCTCTGAGAAAAATGTGGACTTTGATTGCAATTCTTTTCTTGGCAGATGAAGTATATGATTCGAACATAATATTTCTAGAAAAACTCAAGCTCAGATTATCCAACAAACAGGTATCTTCAAATCTATGCTTATTTTCAACTATACTTTTTTTTTCAATGTTTTATTTGGTTCAAAAGCAGACGTAGCGTATTGACATCAAATTCATCTAAATTCAATACTTTACATGTAAAACATAAAATTTGAGTATTAAAAATTGAAGGAAACTAAATTAGATCACCCAGATCGGTTGATCCAAATCCATATTAATATTTAAATAATATATATTTATGTATTTATTTATAAAATCCGAACCAAGTATCTTACCAAAAAAAAAAAAAGAAAAGAAAACGTTTCTTCTTCCTTCTTCTGCTGAAGAACTGTGACAAGATATGATCATAGATTGCGGTTATTTCAGCGTAGTTCAAAATAAATTCAATAATCTTGCGAACTAAGTGTTTATTTGTTGATTAAATTCTTCAAAAATGAAAAATAGATTTGATTACAAATCTTCTAAAATACTATGAGTTCAATGCTAATAACTCTAATAGGGTCAGGTAATGGAGATTGGGAGTTCCTCTCAGGCAAATGCCTCGTTTTGTCTTCAGACTTTTTAAAAGAATGGATATCAGACTCGTCATCTGTGTTTCTTCATCACTGAGGAACTCGAAAAACACCATAACTAGAGAAAAATGACAAAACATAAAGAGGAAGTACAACAAAATAATGCTAATTCAATAAGAAAAAAACAGAGTAGTAGTAAATGGTATAGTAAATATGAGTTGACGAACTAATGTAGTTATCGGGGGTGGGAGGTTTAGCGTTAGGGTTTCCATGACCAGAAGGCCTTCAAATATTCATATGGCCCGGGATTGAATAGCCAACTTTATGATTCAATTTGAAGGAAACTAGAGAAAACGACAAACATGGTATGCTCTATATATTTGTTATAATTTATAATTAAATTATTAAAATTCATAATTAATATTATAATTCATAATAATATATCTAGTATTTATCATTTTAGTAAATTTTATAATTGTGAATACGGGTTGATCCATTCCATTCAGGTTTTGAAATTTGATAGATCAAGTTGAGTTAATTTTTCTTTCACGGCAGAAAACAACTAGCCTGGCCATCAGTACGTGGGTTGTAGGCCTTGTGGGTCAATCCATATTTTTACTAGTATATTATTTTGATAAAATTTTAAATTAAATTATAATTTAAAAATATTAAAATAAATAGTAACAGGATAATATTACATGATATTAGTATTACTATTACGGGTTATGTTCAAAAATACCTCCCATAAAAGGTGATCTTGATGTTTTGCCCCCTCATAAGAAATGTCTTACAAAAATATCCTCTATAAGAGGTGTAGTTTGATTCAACTTAAAACGAAAAAAGAGCATTTTTATAAGACTTTTTTTACGAAGGACAAAAGATCAAAACCACTGCATTTAGTGGACATTCTATATAATTTTCTGCTCAAAAAACTCATATCGTAAAAGTCCAACAAACCAACAAGTTTATTCAAGTCAGACTAAAAAATTCATTTTTCAAATGGGTCCAAAAATCTTAACTCAACCCTACTAAATCATTGATTAGGTCAAGTCTGGCGGGGCCAACCCAACAAAACTAGCTTAGCCCATATTACTGCTCTAATCAGACGATTAGGTTCCAGAAAGAGTCTCTAAACTATCAATTTAAAAAAGTTTTGGTTCTTTAAATTTGCTATAACATAACATTTTTTAAATCTTTAATAAAATATTTATTGAACTCTATATGTTAAAGTTAACAGTATTTATAAAAAAAACAATCATAAAGTTAAGGAAAGTCGCATCAAATCTTAAAATATGCAACATAAAAAACTTCAATAAAAAGTTTTTAAAAAATTAACAAAAATTACACTTTCAAAAACTGCACCAAACTTTAGAATGCAGAAACTGATTAAAAAAAATTCACTACTAAAACAAGCAAAAAGCCGAGAAACGCTATCAAGAACCAACATTTTGTTAAAAAGTTTTATGTTGTAAAAATAATCTGTAGGTTATATTAATATAAAAATGTACAAAACATGTGATTGTTTTTATATGTTTTAAAAATAAAGAGAGGAATCCGTCTTTTTGTTTTATGAAAATGGAGGTGCACATTAATTCGTAAAACTGCAGCTAAAGAGTATAATAATAACATTGAAATAATTGTAATTTTGTATATAGGAATTTATCCCGGTCCCTAATACTAGTCATTTCATAAACTGAATTTTCGTAAAAATATTGGGCAATTGAAACTAGTCATTCATCATACTTCCTTCCCAAATTTATTACTCTCTCTGTCTCATTTTATATGATATTCTTTAACTTGACACAGTATTTAAGAAAAAAATGAAAACTTTTAAAACTTGTGATGTAAAATTATTTTTAAATATTTATGTGACTAAGAATTATTTCATTAAAGGTAAAAGAAGAATTTTAAAAATAAATTATCTCTAATTTAAGTAAAATGACATTCTTTTGGGGACGAATAAAAAAGAAAAAAATATCATATAAAATGAGACAAAAAAATTACTAATTAAGTTCAACGATGTGATCTAGAGAAAGTAGTAAAGCTTCATTCATGTCATTGCTAAGCTCACAGAATGCTGGAAATTGCTCAAAGAAGAAAAAACAAAACAGGAAGTTTGGTAGGCAAAATTATTTTCATAGCTTGAACTCATGATGTCTCAATCATACGACTTGCTGTAAAACCACAGGCATGACAGCTGATAATAACGGCAGATTATACACGAAATTCACAGAAAAAAATGAGCCTGGCTTGAACAAATGCAACTACATTGCAAAGAATCCTTTTTTACAAGATAAAAAAAAGTGGTTACATAGTGGTACTGCAGAAAAATAAGAGAACTAAAGAATATCATATAATTAACTATCTGTTTTTGAATTGTTTTTATTCTCATACAACCCTGAGATCACTGTAAACTTAAGAAACCTACATAACAAAAATGACTTTACCATAGCACAAAAACATTTGATACAAACTGCTGAATGAAATTTATGGATCGAATCATTTTCACCAGCCCTTCAAACAGCATACAGAGGTAATAAAAATTTGCTTTGAACAAGCATACCCGAATCCATAAGAATGGTCAGCATCACTCTGCTCAGACATACAACTCTCCAATCAGTTTCCTCGGATGCGCAAGCGAATCAATCCAATGATAACTTACTGAGACATGAACTTGGCGTTTATCCAAAGAGAGGTTTCTAGGCAAATGCAAAGATGAACGCCATAGAGAGCATCAACGTCACCACTAGCTTAAGTGAAGAAACCTTCCACACAGTACCAGAATTAGGCATATACGGATATGAATCAGGTGGTGGCATGACACAGTTATCACCATTGAAATAAACTCTGCGAGGAAAAGCCCACCCCTTCTCAAAAGTGAAAGTAGATAAATCCTTACGGAATAGCAGCTCGGACTGGACATTTCCTAATGGACCAGCTTGCATGAGCAGATCGTTGTAGAATTGCATACCCCAAAGCATGGCAGTGTCATCTGTAATAATTCCAAGAGGTCAGCCGTATTCTTTAAAGTATAGAAAAGATACTGCAAGAAATCCATCGAATGTATTTTACAACTGAGTAATAGCAACTAGCTCACTAGATCACAAATAAAATAGGCAGCAAGCAATAGATAGAAAACTTACTTATTGCTCCATAAGGAGTTAATGACTTGTAATTAAAGCTGAATAACTGAGTGAGGTTGTCGAAGTTGGGATGCTGAACAACTAAGTTCCATTGTGTATAATTCATATTGTAATTGAAGTTAGTTATAGTGACCTTCACCCTCCAATACTCCTTGTAGTTGAGTTTCACGTGCCAGTGAATTCTAATAGGACACATATGACTCGTGCACTGAACCAAAGGAGCATAGTTGTTTTTCCCAAGGCCTGAAACAACTGAAGCTAGATGTGGTTCGTCTTGACTGCGAAGAGCAAAGGAAGAAGGATCAGGAAGTAAATAACTGAAGTTCTTAAAAACAGAAACTAGGACAAAAAATTGAAATAGAAAAGGCACGTTTCGCCAGACTTACTCTATACAATTTCCATGTTGAGTGCCATTCTTTTGGCAGCCACAAGTGCATGTTGGGCACGGTACAATGGTGTCATTGTAGAAGGATGAGAGGGAGACGCAGCATGTAGGAGTTTTTTGAGCTAGGAACTGTGAGTATGTACATGTCACATTCCAAGTCACTGTTACCAACAACATAAATACTTAGAAACTAATGCTCAACAACTGGACTTGGATGAATCATTAACCATAAGAATGAAAGAATGCATGTATTTGAGCCAAGTAACTTACTCATGGCTTGTGTTACTCGTCTCCCATCATTACTAACAAACTTGGTGGGTTTAACAATTTTAGCGGGTCCACAAGTATAACCAGGCCCTGGTGCTTTTAAGGTGAAGTTCTTAGGAACTCTAACTGTTTTATTCGTTGTTCCCGAACCACCAACACTGACTTGGAATGAGCTAACAGCAGTTTGAGGATCTTGTCCCCATGAGTTGATCACTCCTCCCTTGCAGCAATTTGCAATCTGCTGATTGTAAGGAGTTCCGGGCAATAAATCAACAACTGTTGGATCTTTCTTGCAGCAGTGAGGAATGTTTCCTTTAAATTTTGAACAATCTCCTTGCTCCGTCGCTTGAGCTCCCATCATGTTCCATATCACCTCCTTCTTTGCCCATGTCCATCCTAACGTCCAGCCTGGTGCTTGGATATGCCTATATTGCTGGAAGTTGAACATAGTCACAACAGCCTGTCCATTGGCAATGAAAACGATCAGAAACTTCTGATTTATTGGTACTTATAAGGAGTAAAAGAAGAAGAGTCATGCGCAGACTATAAAGACACTAAATTTTTATGTCCAGTAGGCTGAAGCTACGGGCACTTTTGATAATGAGTAAAGCTCCATCCAGTAAGTAGAAAACCGTTGCTAAAAACACAAACATTTTTGTATGCGCTAATTTTACACGCAATAACACTTGAAACAACTAATGAGTGGAAAGGCAATTGTCAAACAAACTTAGAAAATGCAATGCAATAGATCTAAACTGGTTTTAGTATGCATTAGTTTTGACAAAAAAATGTGAGAGGAGAGAGATTACTACTTACAACATATCCATCAGGAGTCCAACTGATGACATCCCATTTAATTGTGATGTTCCCATTGGGATCAAGTGCATCGAAAGCATCTAGAAGAAAACCAGAAACAAAAATGTGAATATTGTAAAAAGGCTAGCGGACATGCCCAGACGAATAGATCTTTAAACTGATTGTAGTACAAAAGGGTGAAATATATCACACCTATCTAGTCCAACAATATGTAAATGAGGAAAAACTGAAATAGTTAAACTTTTAGTAGACTGTGTAAGGAGTTAAATCAAATCATTGTTTGACTAGATTCACCAGTTCTAAATGTTTTCCCCAGTCTCATATTCAACCAGCCATCAGAATTGGCATATTTACACAGGTACGTAGCCAAACTTTAACGATCTTCTTGGATCTCATCTTTAGGAGATTGCATAAGCACAGGATTCTTATTATTCACGAAACCTTTGTGTCAGACAATTCAATTATCAAAGCACATTGACTCGAGAAGAAACCGTTTAGCTAGAGCAGACCCCAAATGAAAGGAAAACAGGATTGATCTGAAATTTATCACTATCCACAAGTGTATCTTTAGAAGGGGTTCAATCAATAGTAGTCTTAAAGATCTAACTTTTAAGTCCAATTGTCCCTGCAAAATCTAAAATCCAGTTCAACTTTTCCTCCAAAATTCAAAATCAAGAACCCATTTGGACTTGCTCCTCTAGATTTTAATCAGCTAGAAACAAATCAATCTTTTGGTCCATCATGTATCAGTTCACCAAAACCAAAAACAGAAATATGATGTAATTTAACACATAAAAATCAAATCTTTACGCTTAAAATCACAAGAAAACATCCTAATACTCAAGAAAAGCCATGGCATTATCAAATACTTCAAAATCAAACAAGCAAATGAAAAACTAAATGAACCCCACATCCCAATTTCACAAAAGAATGAAAACTTGATTACAGAAAAGGGGTAAAGTCATGAGCAAACCTGTTGCTGAAAAGCTGAAGCATGACAGCAAGAAGACTAATAATATGGTAGATCTGAGGAACTCCATAGGCCCCGTTGTAGCTGCTGCAGATTTTTCTAGCCAATCTTGATTTAAGATCTGCTAAAATGGTTCAGAAAATGAGAGTAAAGGAAGAGGAGAAAAATCTTGGCGGTGAGTGGCAGCTGGAAGTGAGCTCACATGGCAAGTTAGTCTATGGAAGCTAAAGTGGACTTTATTAAAGTCTCTCAAGACAATAACCACCTACTAACTACTGTAATAAAATTAATTAACATTAGGAAAAAAATAACTTATAATTTCAAAAACAAGAAAAATGTAAGCCAAGAGTCTTTCTTGAATTGTTAAAATTTAGCACTTTTACCCAGAATCTCTGTTTGTCTTTCCAGCCAAGTCACATTTGAATTTAGTATGACCGTGAATAAAATAACAATTAATATAATTATTTTATTATAATATTAATATTTAGTATATGAAGTCTTAAACATGATTTGAGAAATAAGTATTTGACATTAAAGATAAAACATACAAAAATAATAATTTTTGTTATATTAAAAATAACTAATAAAAGTAAAAATTTGTTTCTCAAACAATGATAAGTAAATTGAACAGAGAAATAGCAGAAAGAATGCATTTAATTTATGCTCTAAAAATTAAAGAGTCGATAGTCTATTTCATTTCGTTATTGTAGCTGGTTATTTCCTAATTGCTAGCAAATACTAGTAATTAAAAATGTCAGACAAGGACATTTCAACCAAAATAAAGAAATTAAAATAATTTACTTATACATTATGTACGCAACTAGTAACAATTAAATATACGAAAATTCTTTAGACTAATGCCAGAATTATGAGAGCAGTAAATAATGGGCTACAAACTTTATATATATATATATTCTTTCATTATTAAGAAACATGGATATATAACAATTGAGTCTAAAAATTATTATAATCAGTTAAATTATGTTAATAATATAGAATTTATTTACGGTAACAGTATATATGAATCAATTTAGTTTTATATTATAATATACCAAAACTATAATAGATTATTATAATGTTGCCGACAGTGGGGAAAGAAAAAGACAAGCCAACTAACTGGAGATGTTTGTGTCGTTGTCATTTTTGTTTCGTGTGTAATATTCTCACCGTTCCTTTTTTTCTTTTTATAAAACTACTAAAAATACCTCTACATTTAATATAAATTATTAATTTTATTATTAAATTATTAATTATTTTAAAAATATTTTTTTACTTGATTAATTAAATAGAAATGCACTCTTAAATTACGATAATTTTCTTTACTTAGCAGAAATTTAGGGATATATTCATTCTTATTATAAGAACAAGGGTGTTTTTAAATTAGGTTAATCAAGATGCGAAGAATTTTTAACTCTATAAGTAATTTAGGAATGAAATAAATAATTCGTTTTAAGTTTTTTCCTTGTAGTTG